>OX031019.1:27794918-28394918 GCA_943736025.1 Tenthredo mesomela | reverse complement strand
GCGTCCTTGCTCCATCTCGCTTCCTCGAAACTAGATCAAGGCTGCGAGGGGTTGTTCCGTATAGTTTTTTTATTCCCTCGTTGTTTTGAGGTTAAATAATGCGTCTAGTCAGAGCCTTGACTATAGATAAACTCCCCTCTGCCCTGCCACTAAGCTCATGCGTTTTAAAAGAAAATATTTATTTAAGAATATGCAAAGGGTGTAGAGAAGCACATAAATGCGAGAATCGTAACCTCACCTAAATAACAAAGAGATTATTTCCCGATTCCTAAAACACTATCTACACACCCGTTACGAGATAAAAATTCATTAATAACAACATTTAAGCGGCTAATTATCGCGGACATTAACTCGCGAGTCACGGTATATTTTCATTTAAATTCTCGTAGATATTTCACTGTACGGATCACCCAGACACCGATTGTACATACACAGATTAATTTTTACTCACTATTCTTTGTCAACTATTTTATTCGACCGCCAGACGGCGAGTGAAAGCAACCTTTTTGTCAGCTGTTATACGCGCACGTGCCCGACCAACGGACAACTTCAGGATAATATATTAACGGATGATAATTTCGAAACGTCAAAATCAAAATTAAAATCGAAAACAATCTAATCCACGATGTTTCATTGATTAGATTATACGTTTATTTTTATTCTAACAAATATTCGACATCATGACCGCCGTCGTGGCTTTACCACAAAAAAAATACTACAGGCAACGTGCTCACTCGAATCCCATTGCCGATCACTGCATAAACTAGTAAGTGAGGTTATGTCGCGTTACTCGAATCCCGTTTCTAAATTCGAGGTTATTTTACAGCCCGAGAACACCGAGTTGTATGGATTGGAGTCAGCTGTACCCTGAGCATTTTGAGAAATTAAAAAACGACGAAAGTGGCACCGACACATCGCATGGACAGGTTCAATTCGCAGACATCGGATGTGGCTATGGCGGACTACTCGGTATACTCGAATTCCTAACTGTTAGATTGATTTAGAAATACACACTATAGTACCCGATTTATAATTCTCATTGATGAACATACCTGTTCCAACCTTGAAGATGATATAAATTATACCTTTCCAAATTTACTATCATTTTTGTGATGTTAATAATCTTTGATATTCACCGCAGTTACATTATCCACCATGTTTCCGGACGACTTGATCCTTGGGATGGAGATTAGAGTCAAGGTCTCGGATTATGTAACGGATCGCATAGCTGCCTTAAGGCTTCACCATCCTGGGCAATACCAAAATATTGCATGCTTGAGATCCAACGCTATGAAGTATCTCCCCAATTATTTCCAGAAAGGACAGGTACAGACCTTAGGGATTGATATTATCCCAAAATCGTATTTCTGTTTTACCTCTTTCTAACACAGACTATTCATTTTCACTACTGTTCCAGTTGAAGAAGATGTTCTTCCTTTACCCAGACCCTCATTTCAAAAAGGCAAAACACAAGTGGCGAATAATCAACAAGTCACTTCTAGCCGAATATGCGTATGTGCTAGCTGAAGGGGTTTGTAATTTGTTGTTTTCTACACCGCAGTCATTTTTTTCATCTATATCAAACTCGTTTTATAAATTTTATTATGTTACGCAGGCTGTTGTGTACACGATGACCGACGTCAAAGATCTGCACGAGTGGATGGTACAGCATTTCGTCGAGCATCCCTTGTTTGAAAGAATTCCCGAAGATCAATTGGTGAGAGCTGAGAGTATTACATGTGATTGCAAACTCTTTTATTGTCAGTTTCAAATTTATCAACGTATCAATTCGACTCAATTTTTATTTGTACCATTTTTTTTTTGATTACAGGCTTCGGACCCAATTGTCGCAAAGCTGTATGAAAGCACGGAAGAAGGTCAAAAGGTCACGAGAAACAAGGGGGACAAGTTTCCAGCAATATTTCGACGCGTTACAGATCCACTAGGGAACAAGCAGAGTTAGCTAAAGCATATTTGTACTATTTTTTTAATAGGAATAAACTATAAATCATGATTACACTGTTGCAAATTAGAGTTTCTTTTAGTTAATCAATTGTTAGAATCAGAAGATGAACCGTCATCTTCTATGTTAAACTTGACCTGAGATTCGAGGTGAAATTCTTTCGATTTAACTTTGACCATATTTTCACTCTCCGACCGTTTCATTAAATCTGTTTAGAGAGATACAAGTTGTTTTAAGAAAACGTGCAACAGCCTTGAACCACAATAGACAGCAATTAGTGGTGTTCAAAGAACTATCAACTGGCTTATAGAATTACCTTCTGAGCTCGAATTGTACATCTTATTCTGTTGACGTGTTTGTGGATCTGTTTTCTGATAGCAAAATTGCCTGATATCTTCGGGAACGTTAAAATGATACACACTCAGTCCAAATTCTTCGTGAACTATTCCTAATATCATCTGTGGATATTTTTATAATCATTTAGTCTAAGATATCTGAATGTACAGAGAAATTTCTGTCTTACCAGTTCGAAAATCGACTCGAGAAACTGTTTAGGAGGGATATTGTACGATCTGTTTTGTAATTTTCGTCTCTGCATTAAGGGGATCACATATTGGCCGTATTTCACGTCCTGTACTTTCACGAGACTCTCTTTTATGGTATTCATGAATATATTACTGTTGAGAATGTCCCTGAAAAATCGAGGAGCCAAAGTTTTCGAATAGTAACTTGAACAAAGAATTATTATCTATATTAAATTTATATTGCCAATTACCAAATCATTCCTTCTAGAATAAATGCAGCAATATCGATTAGTTTCTTGTCAGTTATTGTACAGCTTTCATTTTTCTGAACACAAATTTCTTTGGGCACAGAACTCTTCAGCTGCTCCTCTACTGTGGCCTTCAGATCGGTATCCATTAAACTATAAATGTAACAGCTGATTGACAGCGACTTGTAGAAAGGCTTTGGCTTTTCCACGGATTCGAAGCATGGTTTCTGATCACAATAGTAGAAGAAATTCTCTATCATTTTCGATCAAAAAATTTTACGCGATGTTATTGATTTTTCTGCTTACTGGCTCTGTCATCCCTGTTTCAGTTATGATAAATTGACCAGCCAATTCTTTACAGAGAGAATCATACATAACAATACTCTTCGTATATTTTCTTTCGGCACTGAGGTCCAAAAACTGACAACACAAAGTGCCAGTTATCTTACAGGTGTGTGAGAGAGATTTGATTGTTATGCAAAAGGATTGTGCCTTTGTCGGCTGGATTCTCCCACTTGTTGGTATAGCTTTGATCTCAAGAACCCCAGGCATGTTATAGCTAGAATTTTTATTTTATTTCAAAACGTGCAAGTGAAATATAAAAAAACCGAGACGGAAAGGGTAGGAGATTGGGATTTGACCTTTTCCACCGATATCCTATAACTTCGTTCTTAGACTCGTTGAAAATCATGATCATTCTATTAACTTTAGAGTGCATAGGCATGGGAGATACAGTAATCTCATCCACAGAAAAATATACCGGCAATTCAGGAATAGAAAATTGATCTAATCGTGGAACTTTGCTTGTGAAAAATCGTGTCTTGGGTGAGATACCGGTCTCTGCTTTAATCGATAGATTTGTCCATGTATTTCCAAGCTTTAGCGGCAGAATTACCTGAAGTATATTTTCTCATTAGATTGAATTAACGTAGAAATTATATATCGCCGAATATCACACCTGATATAAATTGAATCTTCGCGGTTGAAACTTGAATATGATGGGATAATAAGATTCTCTAGGCACAACCCCTTCTGGATTTTTACACGAAAATGTTTCACCAAGATTTTCAGTATTTATTTCAAGTAGGGGACCGATGTCTAACGAATACGTCACTTCATGAGGCATCGAATTGTACATCCAACACATCTGGGCACGAAATTTTACCTTCAAATCTATATGGTCTATGAAAATGACTGCACTATCGATTTATGTAAATCACCTGATCCATAGCATCCATATCACCAATGTAAATTTTGTCCAACAATAAAACCTGACCATTTAGCAGGCTTGGACGATTTTCAAGATCGGACAGAGCTACGATATCTGCATTGATTATCACCGTGCGATTATCAGATAATTTTAGTCCCCATTGCAAGCTCGTTTTTCCCGGTAATATATAACATACTTTTATCGTGACGGTAGCTTCTCCACGTGGCTAAATTGGGTAAGAGATGTAAGCTATCAAACAGTTTTTAATTAAAAATCGAGAGTCTTCTACCGGCAGAACTCCTTTGCTCGGAGATATGGTGCATGCTAGTCTATGATTGCAACGATGCTCCTTGTATTTAAAAGTCAATCCTCGGGACTTGACTACTTGCTGACAGTCACATTGCTTCACCCTTGTTAAAGTCCATGTAGATTGTGCCGGAGTAGAATTAAATATCAACAGTTTAATTAGCAGCGGATCTTCGGACAGTATCAGCTCGGGGAAGCGTAAATTTAAAACTCTTTTATTCCCAGGTAAAATGGAGTTGGTGATAATGTTGAATCTGGGAGAGAGAAGCTGATTAATTATCTGTAAATCGCGATTGTTTCTTGAATAACTATTATAAACGTACTCGTCAATTCCTAGCAAATTCCAAAGCAATGCCTTGCTTATATCTTCTGTGACGCTTATGTACAGCAAATCCTTGACCTAAAATCAATCTAATCAATCAATCTAAGAGGAAATTTAAAGCAGAAGAAAAACATCTCACAATTAATTTCACACGCGAATACTAATTGCGATTGAAATTAATAAAAATTAGCCGTTTCCTCAAGCACAGAATAGAGATATTACTCAGCTGCAGGGTTGTTTAAATGTCTAATCTGGCAAAATTACCTCGAAACCAGGCAGGATACACATGCAATTCAATGTGCAAATATCTCGCGGATCGACCACACACAACGCATCTTCTGACAGAGAATTAGATCGCAACGAGTATTGCGCTATTATGTGATAGAAACCGGGTTTACGTGGTGTTACGGCGATTTCAATTCGTTCCTTAGATCCAGGTCGAATTGTTTCCGCAACAGGTTGAATCTCGACATCGCGTGTTACATTTCCAATAGGCCAGTCACATTGCTTACACGATAATTTGTAATGGATATTTACGGAACTGAAGTTGAACGCATGAAAACTTAGCTTTTTCGTTTGACCATATACGACGGTACCAAAATTTAGTTTTTCTGGCAACGCCTGTAGGATAGGGAATTATGAATTATGATTACTCTACATGAATCCGTCATAGATCAGTATTCAGAGATTTGTATGCTAATTTTCTCTTTAATCAATTAATCTTCATACCACGAGATATCCGTGCTGCGCTCTTCCAATAACTTTAAAGCATAAATTGATATCAGTACCCTCTGGGAATCCAGCTTTTAAAGTTTGCAAACAACAACGAATCGTGTAACTATGATCTCCGATCTCTTTAGGAGAAAAAATCCAGTCGTGTATCAAAATCTCATTTGCTCCAATGATCCCGACGGACTTTTCCACGTTTATATCGGAGGGTAGGTCAGGGAACGAGTACCTGAAATTTATCGTCAGTCGTTCGCGGTTTCTATTTCATAAAATAATTCATCCACGTGTATAACTCCATGTGTATAAGTGATTTGATTTTTACCTAATGCAATGTCGTGTAGTATTCCGCATTGTAACGGCAGCGATTTGTTCACATCGAGGGTAAACAGGAGCGAATTCAATTATATTGTTGTTATTGAAATCGAGCTTAGGGTATTCCACATTCGCTTTGAACTCTATAGGTATTTCATTCTTAGAGTTACCATTGAATTGTATCGTCCAACGTTCAATATAAATACGTTCGCCTTCAACTTTAGGAAACATTTGCAACGCCACAATCTGATACTCTCTGAAATTTTTCACCGTAATGAGAATATATACCTATATATAGAAACAATTTTTTAGCGAAAGTTTCATAATTCTTTTTCACTATTGCCATACCTGTGGATTATTCCTACCATCGGTTTCACGGTGAAATTAGTCGTCGGCGGAGATATAAATCGAAAAGTCATTGGAAGGTGTCCGTGCAATTTGATCAGAAAAGTTGTATAGACCGGTAACAACGGAAGACACGGTGGCAGAATCACAGTTTGCGGAACTTCGTACTGTGGAATCCAGCCGATGGACTCGAGAGAAAATGACTGACCTCCAATAAAAATTGTTACAATACTGAATTTATCCAAGATGTTTGGTCCTTACCAGTCATGCGAACGGAAGCAACCAAAGGAATCGGAACTGGCAGACTCGAATTGCTCTTAGATCTTGGATCTGTGACTTTGACTTTCCAGAAGACGCGAGCTAATAATTCTCTCGAAAACAAAGCGTCCGGCTTATTCGGAGAGAAATTAATTTCAAATAGGCCAGATTGCTGCCCACGAATAGTTGCATCGCGAGGTTTTATGTTGAAAATACATTCAGGATCTACAAATCAAATTTCTGTTTTTTGGAAGGCTCGGAAATAGTCATTACATCTCAAGTTCAAGCTCAAGCTCACCCTCATCCCATTTCACTATCAACTCTGTAGTACTGTGGTTAGTGAGGCACACGTTTTGGGGCAAGCATTGAAAAGACTTTTTAGTATCAAACTCCGCTTTGCCAAAGTCTAGACAATTAGCAGACATTGAAATAGGTGGATAACTGCCCTGTATGATTCTAACAGCGTCACTCATGTAGCCTTCAAAACCTCTGATCGGTGGTTCAGGGTCAGAAAAGAGCAGAGGAACGAAATCTTCTACTTTTGAGAACGAAGGACCTCGGTATCCGTAAAGTTCTGTCATTATGGGTGCCTAGATGATATGATATCGTGAAACTGGGCCACTTTATCTTACTAAATAAAAACTACTACCTGATGGTGTATCAAGCATGGCAAATAAAATGCATAAAGTCCTTTTTGCGGAGGTGCGAACGTTATTGTAATATAAATATGATCATTTGGGCTAATAGTTCCTCTCGTTACGTCCAACTTGAACGGGCAAATCTCTTGATCAATGTCGAACATGAATATTGCCGCTGTCTCGGAATCATTTGTAAGCTGCAGTCGCTTCTTAACTTCTCGTCCCTTTTTCGGGTATATCATTAATAATCGCGAGACCGATGGGATTACTTTAGGACCTGATAAGAATTACAAATTCTTCGGATCATATAAGACCGGGTATGAAAGAATATATTATAGCAATTTACCAACGCAGGTTCCTTGTACAGAAATCTTGTAACACATGCGATCGCAGTCTGTGATACTGAAGTAGTCTATATTATAGCGAAAAGGAATCGTTGGGTGGTATTCTATCTTGCATTCAATCGAGCTACCGGCGAGAAGGATCCAGTTGTAAAATTGAAACGTAAATACATGGTCTAGTGGGTTGGTTTCGGGGTCTCGGTGAACTTGATAACGCTGTTTCTTCTGAAATATTGAATAGTGCCCGAAAACTTTACCGAATAAATTAAATTACCATTTAAATGTACTGTACAACGAAATTGAAAGATTTCATGGGCTGATAATTGCATCAACATACGCATCCTTCGTTCAGAATCTTGACAGTTCTTTTCGCGATTTTCCCAGCGCTCACACTTCCAAAATCAATATTTATTATTCTAGTTTTACTATGATCTGGGCAGCAGTCGGACATTCCGTGACTTTACTTTGATTAACGATTATTACTCGTCCAAATTAGTCAGCAGTAGCCAGATTTATAAATTCCAGACTCGGTACTACAACCAATAAACGTTGTGTCACCGTTTTCGTTATGTTTAAACGAGAATTCCGTCGCGCGCCGAATTTAAGTTATTTAAGTTGCCTGCAGCCAGGCGTATAGCAAACGACCGCATACTATGTCGGTATCTTTATTCTCTTGATTATCTGCCTACGACGAAAGTATGGTAGAATGCATATGACTCTGTCTCATTTCATTTTCCCTAGTAAGACGAGCGTCCGACAAGTGTATCAAGGCCTAAGGGCATTGTACTCGTATTAAACTTGATAAGCGCTCACAACACAACTCTATATCCGTCGTGTTTATTTTGTAAATGAATTGTCGTCTTAAGACTGTTACATTTCTCGCACCTCTTATCATTAGAAGTGATTATTTTCAAGCACGTCTATTATATCTGAACTGTGTTCGCTATCGTTATAAGCTAAGAGTTGCCTCAGGCTTTAGACAGACTCATAATAGCTTCATCAATCGCAGTGAACGAACTGGCTGCTCAAAGATGACATCGACGCAAGTAAGCCGGCTGCTACCTCAGTCATATAAATTACATAAATCACTCGATCGATCTATATAAAGTGTTCAATTTACGCTGTTTCAGATCGCGACAATCCTGAATCTGTACAAATCAGTGGTGAAAAATCCTTCGTTAGCGGACGCGAGGATTTTAACCGTCAGCGACGATGGTGTAGTTGTTCAAAGTTCTTGGAGCCAGAGAAATCTGGACAGACGTACGACGCAGAGATTCACTCAACAGCACGTTCTTAATTCAAATCTCAACAAGATATCTGAGACCTTTCCCATCGACATAACAACAGAGTAAGAAACTGGGCTGACAATTTCACTCAATTCAAGTTCTTTGATATTCGTGATAACTCCAGAGAGACTACATTGAGGAAATTATAATATACATTAATCTTTCAAGGCTTACTGCGTCAGCTACCAAAGATGAACAACGCAGGGCTGTGCTGAGGCAAGCTACGGTAGACAATGCGTCGAAACAATTTATAGAAATTTGGGACAGGCAGCATTTAGTGAAAAATTATGATCTATCGGCGCTAGATGTTCACGGGGATATTTATACCGATTGTAAGTAGATCAAAACTGTCCAATCTCCATTGGCTTCGATTTAGATTCGGAAATGGAAATTAATTGAATACTTGATGTTACAGCTGAATTTGGAGCATTTAATTGGTCGCCCGACAACACCAAGCTAGTTTACATAGCTGAGAAGAAGCTGCCTAAATCTGAGCCATTTTATAAACAAATATCTCTGGATGCTGCAAAAAAAGCAAAATCTGACGACGAAGAAACAACGAAGGTAAACTGCTTGGGAAGTTGGTATTACGTGATATTGAATTTTTTTTCATCATCGCTAGACTCTAGCAATTAATCAAGAATCAAGAACTTTGAAACACAGCTGTGAGATTGAAAT
Organism: Tenthredo mesomela; assembly: GCA_943736025.1. Classification (NCBI taxonomy): domain Eukaryota; kingdom Metazoa; phylum Arthropoda; class Insecta; order Hymenoptera; family Tenthredinidae; genus Tenthredo; species Tenthredo mesomela. Next base: position 28,385,758 of record OX031019.1, on the reverse strand, counting down.
CTTCCTATACATATCAAACTGGAATTTGCTTGTGTCGGTCTGATATCACAAAGAACTTATATCTGCTATTTAGTTACAGAGATAACGATCTTCTTACACATTGCTAATACTGCTAGTAATTAAAAAGCAATCAATTTCACATACCGATAACACCGTCTCATTTGGCCTACAATTCACGGAATTTCTCCAGTCAGAAAAACAACTGATTCTATTTTCAATCACTTGATTTTCATTTCTATTTTTATTCCTATTTTTATAGGGAAATGAATATTTGTACAAGCCGCATTGGGGAGAGAGATTGGTGGGAAAACATCGACCCGTTGTTGTTGTGTTGGATACAGAGGCAGATACTATCACTCCTCTGTCAGGAATTGCAGATGATCTTTCCCCGGGTCAACCCCAATGGACACCGGATGGCCAGGGTATAGTTGGCGTGGCTTGGAGACACGAGCCAAGATACCTGGGACTTATATCATGTACAAACAGGGATTCATGGATATTTCTTCTCAAGAATGGAGAATATAGTAATTACGTTCATTGATCAATTAATTATCCACGATGATTTACGAATTTGAATTCCCTCTCACTATCCAATTTTATTTTACAACACAGCTAAGCTATCAAGCAACGATTGCGCCGTACGTGCGCCACGCTTCAGTCCTGATGGAAAATACCTTGTATGGCTTGAAAGACAAGCGGATGGACCTCATCACCATGCTCACAGACTGATGCGCAAGGAATGGACTGGCACTGGAACAACGGTTGTAAATATAGTCATTGTATTCCCAGTAATTAGCTGCTATCAGATAATACAATTCCCATTGTATTATCTGATAATTAGAAATTCATTAAATCTGGCACAGATCTGTTACTCTGCAAAGCCGGAGTTAGATATCTGCCAATTATTAATGCGGAAATACTTTCCAGGCTGATATATTAGTCGATGTGATTAACATCGGAACTACCATCAATAACGAGAAGCAATTTTATGGACTCTACAATTTGAGTTTACCTGAAAGATGCTGGAGCAGCGACTCGCAGTATTTATTCCTGAGCACAGCTCAGCGTGCGAATACTAAGTCATATATAGTGAATGTTGGTCAGTAAATTGTATTCCTTGGTTGATTAGGCCTCGTTAATTCAATATATTGTAATACAATTCTTTGCCTCTACAGGCACGAAAGTCATGACTGAAATCAACAACGACACTAGCAGCTTGTCGATACTGGATGTCAAAGATAACGTAATTGCTTTTGTACGAAGTTCTCTTATCGAACCAAGCAGACTTGCAGTCGGACGTTTTATCCAGTCTGCTTTGGATCTAGGAAATATTGAACGGGTAGAAATTACAACGCCATTAGAAATAGCGGGTCTGGAGAACCTGAAATATGAGTTTATCGAACACTTGTATGAAAACAACGATGACGTCAGTAAGCGGGCAATTTCTTACAGAATTTTCCAATTCCTCGAATTTAGTTAAAATATAAATATCACTGGTCGACGTCTAATAACATGATTTTCGATTTCTTTTTTAAAAATAGAACAGTTCAACTCTATATACTTTGGCCCTCGAAGTGGAAACAACGCCTCAACACCTTTAATAGTCACTCCGCACGGTGGGCCACACTCTTCATTCTCCAATAGTTTCTCACTCGATCAAACTGTCTTTGCTCTACTCGGTAAGCAGAATAATACATGCCCAGTCATTCATTGCTTGCGTTGCTTTGCTGCTAAAATCGAGAGTGATCGATGTTATTAAAATATTGGACATCCTCAGGTTTTGGAATATTACAAGTTAACTTCCGTGGATCAACTGGAATGGGGGCTAAGAACGTGGAATATCTGCAAGGCAAAGTGGGACAGGCGGATGCTATTGACTGTGTCACTGCTACACAGGAGGCACTTCAGAAATTCCCTTGGCTTGATCCGGCACGCATGGGAGTCTATGGCGGGTCTCACGGGGGCTTTTTGGCTGCCCATTTAAGTGGCCAATATCCTGTAAGTTAGAATTTACTGCCAAGTCAAGGTGTGCCACTATTTGAATAGAGGACATGTAATTCTGTATTATTTTATAACTATTTCAAGACCTATATGTGTTTCTGCTCCTAGAACCTGTACAAAGCGGTAGTGGCGAGAAATCCAGTGATTGACATTGCAGCTATGTTTACTATATCCGATATCCCAGATTGGTAAGAATCGCCAGTATTTCTAAAAAGCGATGTTAATGTTACTTGAATATTTGCTTTTAGCCGAAATTCGATCTCGAAAGAAGAAAGAATCTCATTTATGCACAATGTGTAAGACACAGCTTTGCTTTAATATGTTTCGAAGAATATTATTTTCTATGCATAATTACATAAGCTACGAGGAGGGGTTTTTTCCAGCGAATTTAAATGACAAGAAGTTTACGAAGCACAAACAAATGTCAAGAAAATTTTCATACAAATCTACACAAAGTCAATTTTCAACTGAATAATGAATTTCTTTGTAAAATGTGTGGTAAATCTAAAAAAGATTCTAATGAATTAACAGGTGTCCAGCCGTAACAGGTTTCCCTTACCACGAATCTGTTCCACAACCTCTGGGGACAGAGATGTATATCAAGATGTTTGAAAGCTCACCGATTATACACGCGGATAAAGTCAGAGCACCCACACTACTATGCATTGGCACTAGTGACTTGCGTGTCCCATCCTCGCAGGGAAAACTTTGGTACCAAAGACTGAAGGCGATTGGTGTGAAAACTAGGCAAGTGTACATAAATACATGCAACGGATGAAACTCCAATTCTAATACGATTTGAATGTGTGTTAAATTTTCTAAATACTGTTAAAGGATGCTGGTATACGAAGACAATCATCAGCTGGGGTCCGGGGCTGTCGAGATAGACAATATTATTAACGGAGCATTGTGGCTGTTGGAGCATACTTCTGGTAACACCGAATAAAAGGTGAGTCTAAGATTGTTTAATTGGTTTCAAATCTGTTGAATAATTGCTTTAGGAAATTTTCAGACTTAATTTGATTGGCGTCTGCTCAACAAACTTCTACTGCATCTTCCCAAGATAAAGGACTATGAATATTTTGATACCTTTGAACTGTTTAGAGTATATATTATTATAATAAGCTGTGAAAATTTAGTGGATTAATGATAATAACCCGAATTTACGTGTGTACGCATTAAAACAAATTTTATATTTACATACTATCAATACGTAGATACTGTTTTGATCATAATAAATCCAAATATACATAATTCATAATTCATAAATAGGCCAATAATAATTCTATTTAAGTATATCGTTTCTTCAAAGTCTACTTTTTCTGTGGTTTAATAACAGGCATATTACCAAGTATACATATGCGACATAATTAATCTAATTAAAGTAATTCACTATATTATTGAATATTGTTATTCTAATATGACGAGCAATTCTGCTCGGTGACTAACGCATTACTTATTGTTTGTATATTAATGATTTGAGATTCGCATTGAATTGAAATTTTCAAAATCGCATATCCCTATGTATATCACAATTATTATTAAGCATTCGATTTTTTTCCTTAATAAAATCTATTTTTCGAATATCATCTTGTTTTGCTTTTACGACTACCGTCTCACTCTATAATAAGTGAAAGAAAATAACCAGATCCTGCAACTCTATAATCAAAGCTGCTGATATATGAGTATAATCACGTAATACTATAGTTAATGACTGTATCTACAGTCTTGGCACGTTTATATGTATAGATAGATATAAAAGAACACATGTTGTCTTTCATCATTAAAATCTTGTCTTTTACTAGTAAACGCTTCGCTTGAAAGTACAAAATTCTCATTTCATTGAGACTGATCCCTATTCGAGAAACCTGCCAGCAGATGATCAATTATAAAGTGTAAAAATAAATAATATATACTTATTTTTCTCAAGCATGTTGACTGCCTTTTCTCTTTTATTTTTAATTCCGAACGTGTTCTCAGAGTAAAAAAAAAAAATCCTGTACTTGTCTCGGTTATTTCAAGGCTGCATAGTAATTGCAAGAATAAAGCATGGTAGCATCGAAGGATGCCCGTTGATAAATAAATTGTAATATATTTAGCTGGCAGCAAACATGTGATTATTCATATCCTAATCGCAGTATAAAGTAAAAATAATGATAAGTACAGTTAGTTTAGGTATTCGAACTAAATAAGTAATTAGAATTAAAACGAAAATGAAAATAATAATTAATCAACTGCTGAATATGAGTCAGTGTTACATTAATTCGCTTTTAAATAAGCAATACGTTTTCTTATTCTCTATATTATTTCGCGTATCGAAACAACTACCGATATTTGCGATAAATTTTATCAAATATTATTATATTCACAGTATAAAAATAACTATAAAACTATCACAATGGAGATTCTGGCATCCCAAAACGGTATATTATCTTACATTATATACGTCGTTGTGAGCATCTTTCAAATCTTAGTTATCTATCTTATATTTCGTATAGATTAGTCGATAATTGCTGTATATTTACAATTCTCCCATTTGGTAGCCTTCTTCGCTCTGGATTATTCGGATGTTGCGAAACATTGATCAAGCATAACGTTATACTGTCTTATCAAAACTAGTTCATTCTTAAACCGACCTAATAAATGCCGAAATAAGATGTCGTACTACGATAATTTCTATTTTAGTCTCACTCTCGTTTCCTGTGCCTTATTGTACTTAGAAATTCTATTGCTAATATCTCTGCACCAAGTGGATCGATATTATAATTTAAGAATAATCCCAATAAAATTTCTCATAGAAAATTTTACCAGGCCGACAGAAATATGTGAACATCTTTCAACGATTAGACAAATTCCATACTAGGTAGTCGGCGAACAAATGATGCAAACATTTGTTGAACATCGATGGTGTTTGTAAAAGTGTAGCTATACTCTGACTTTCGAGTATGCCATTCAATCTGAGATCAGTGAGTTGTGAATTTTTGTTACCTTTGTTAAAAACTATACGATAAGAAGGTTCGTCGCTTTGTCGAGCGGTCGGCTTGTGTAGCTGATTTAATTCGTTTCTGTGAATGAAACTAAGCATTTGATGTGATGAAAACATTTCCTATCCACTGGTTAGGTAGCTGCAGGAATAGGCTGTTCGGGAAATAGCGAATCGTAACTTGGCGGAAGATCCTTATCATGCACAGGTCTCGCCGATGCTTCATCCAGCATTGGTGCTGTAGGAACGACCGATCGACCGCTAGAATTTCTCGTTCTCAAATCTATAGACTGTGAACTATTTCCAACATTATTTGGTCCGGCGCAGTCAGGAGACCAACATAATTTTTTGTGCTTACGACAAGTCCACAAGCACATAACAAACAAGAGAAAAGATAAAAATAATGTGGTTACTGCCCCCACAGTCACCTTTGTACCAGTGCCGTTGCTGACAACAATTTCACAGTTTGCTTCGTCGAGGCAACTATCAAATGCACAATTTCTATAACCATCGCAATAATAGCTCGCCGATATACATGTATTGTTGGAATTTTGTCGATATTTGGTTTTATCTTTAAGCTTGTCGCAATCTGTGAAAAAAAAAGAATTCAAAATTAGTCTCATTTTCTCACCTGAAAGTAGCGACAGAAAAAAATTTGACTAGTTTCCTTGAATAACAACAACAGCCTTGGATGAGAATTAATTGATGTTGTTTCAATGTAATCTTATCTTTCATAATGAACAGTTTATTGCGCGGTATATAAAATGGCAAACAAAGAGTGCAGAGCTTTGTACTCTGTGGAATTTCGGGATTGTCACAAAATTAAGAGATAAAAATTGAGAAAATTTTTCCAAAAACTATTGCAATCGGTAAATGTTGATTCCTTTCAATCCGAGACTCGTTCATTACCCAGAAAGTCAAGATCCCTATGAAATTTGATATTATTAAATGAATATACCTTTGTACGGTGTGTAGACAATCACAATATCAAGAGTTTCCCCTGGCTGCAGTCTTTCCTTTGAAATGAATATCCGAGTCTCTATTTCTCCCTTTGCACTCTTGAATTCAGGCGGAGAAGAATTTCTCCGCATAAAAGGAAATGTGTCTGTGCTCTCATCCGAGTACGACATAGATTGAAATCCCATATTTCTGTACTCCAATTCTCCACAGAACTTGCTTTTGTGGCTACCTTCTATGAGCTAAATAATAATTTTCGATCAGTGCTATTACGGCCAACAAAAATTTTGTCGAAAAACCAAAACTGATTAAATTCCAATTATGCAATTCTATAGTCACCTGAACATAATCTATACATCCTGATGCGTTTCGCCTTAAAGACATACTCTGTATAACTGCGAATAAGCCCGTATGACGATGTGTTTTAAAAACATATTTGCACAATTTGTCACGGATGGGAGCCCACGATTCAAAAATGTAGTTCGGCTTAACAATAGCACCCCCATCGTCCGAGTCTACCAATTTATGGGTTTTTTTAGCATCTAAGGTATGACAAATTTTGTCACTTGCCATTGAATCTGAAAAACGAGTTTGGGGTTAGGTTAGCTTCCGCATATTCCAGGAATATTGTCGAGAAATTATATGAACTTAGATATGTATTTATGGTGAATAGATTCAGTCTTAGAAATACTCACAATCCGTATAATGGGACTGAGAAAAAACTGTAGCAACAATACTCAGCATGTATAATAAGCGAATAATTTTTGCAACACAAAGCAGCTCAGGCATCTTGACAGCAACTGTCACGTAGGACATATACATTTACACAATACATTGACTACAAATATAGAGGATGACAGACCTGAGATTGTGAGGTCATCGTCAACAGACGGTAAACCAGCTCAAGACGCTATTCTCTTTATCGACAATTTATCGGACATGGTTCGATTTAAAAATTAGACTGTAGCGCTGTCCGGGCCCCGGGGATACAACTTACGAGTTAAACTTAACCTCTTTAATTAAGACCATCAAGTGTCATGTATGAACACGTATCACACAAAACGCGTGAAAATTCATTAACGAACGTAATTTTTACACACACATTATTTTATAATGGATGAGGAAGATAATATTGACCTGGACTTTGTTCAGAAACAATTTCTCTGCTGTACACCGATGAACAGATTCATTTGGAAGGTGAGTAATTATCAAGGAATAATTTAACCAACAATATTTTTTCAAACTTCTGACAACTCGGCGTCGCATTTTTTACGTAAGTTTTGTATAAAAGTATAAATTCTTAGAAAATAGATTCAATATTGCCAGCTACAGTGGCCAAACGTGGCAAATATAAAGCTGAAAGAGAAATGGAGCAAAGATTGTTTCTCAGCGCCTTGCAATGTGGCAAGTAACGCTGTCTGTGAAATAAGATAGAAGAAAATGAAGAGAAAAGGCAGTGATTTTGTAGCGTGGTGGTCAATGTCCTCTTCAGGCTTAACATCTCTTGTCTCCATACCCCCACATAGGCAAGGAGACACAGAGGAGTGTCTTGCCCGGTCAAACGATTGCAAATTGGCAAAAAAGAAATTCACTCGTTGGATTTATTTGAATAATGTAATGAAATAAAAATGCATAAATCTATTGGTAATTTTTTTTGAAATTTTAACCCTCTGCAATCGCTTGACGCTGAAAAATAAAGTGCTAACAATAGTATAGCTACATATTTCTAATCGTTATTCTTGCCTACCCCTTTGTCTTATATTAAATTATAATTACGTCAGACACACGTTCGCTGATATTAATTTGTGACCTGACCTGCCTGTTCACCTATATTTCATCTACTACCATTCTCACCAACACAAATATACTTTTTCAATCACACAGTGGTTTGACTTACATCTTTGAACTTGCTGTAGGGGAGAGAACGGGTTAGTAATATCCTGCACGCTGTTATCTATTGAGGATCAAAAATTTAGATTTTTAAGAATTTTAATAAGAATTTATTTCGTATGATGAAAACAAAAAAAAAAAAAAAAAAAAAAAAATGTGGAATCATTTGAAACAATAGGTTTGTAAATAAGTTCAATAATCACTTTAGGAATAGCAAAATGGAATTTCTGAATGATATTAGAATCTCATAATTAAATCGATATATCTATAAATGAAAAATTATTTACATTAAAAATTCACGAGCTAAGAAACACATAAAAATGTCGAATTCATATTACCACCACACTTCACAACAGATTGAGGTACAGATAGATAGCAAGATCCAGTCATGCCACTTACCAATCTGCCAATGTATCTCTTGTTGTAATCCCAAAGGGTAATCCCAAATGCTCACTTATTTCACTATTCTAACTTCTATATCTTCTTTATCTTGCTGTAATCCCAAAGGCTCCTGATGCTCACTTATCTCACTATTGTAACTTTTATATAAAAACATTGATTTCATCGTTCTGACTTGAAGATTTTTCGTTTTTTTTTTTTCTGTTTTTTTTTTTTTCGATTTATTAAAGTCATTTCGGATTTGTAGCCCCGCCCGTAGGTGGTTCGATGTGTAAAACCAAAACTTTATGACTTATTATAAAAATAGCTTTGCCGAAAAAACCACCTGCTCGCAGATGGAACGATGAATGAACGCCGGGTAAACGACGTAAACAAACCGGCGCGGCGCCCTACTACAACTATATATGCACATACCGACAAACGTAACCTCGACCTCGAAATTTCGCGCTTTAAATTATTATGATTATTTTACTCAAGCCAGAATCAGATCGAGTCTAATTATACAAAATATTATTCTTCTACTCGGCACGATAGCCGGTAATGATTGTTCACATCTTTTATTATTCGAAGAACTTATTGAAAATAAATAAAACACTTGCGGAAGTAGAAAATAACGTCAATAAACATCTAATTCGTAGCACGCGCTGTTGACTATAGAATATTTTTCTCAAATAACTCACGAACGACGAAATTTATCCCGAGAGAAAATTTATCACTTTCATTGTTATCACTCCGGCATCGGATCAATTTATATTCTTACTAATTTATCGTTCATATACTTACGACAACTGCCTTTTTTGGCCGCAAACGAATGCTATACATTTTTATTCGACTATATGTCCCTCAATATCTAATTTTGATGCAATAATCATTGATTATTTACTGGAATTCAATCAGAGCAGTTAACCGGCACGTCTAAGCTTGGCGGGATACCGCGAACGTTAACTCGAAGGGCGCCGGTGTTTTGTTTATCGTCTTACTTCACGACTATGCCGGCAAAAATTTGAATATTTGAATATTTGAATCTTCATTCGTTAATATATTGAAATATAAATACACGCTCTGACTTAATTTTCTTCAACCTTGCCATTATAATGATTCTTTACTTTTACAGCTTATTATTATAAATGAAATAAAGACCGAAAATTCTTTAGCGTATTATAATTTTCGTTCTTTATTTTCAGAATTCCAACAATCGTACAATAAAACTTCATACAATGAGTCCAGAAATTCAAAAACAAATATTAAAAAAAACCGTCAATCATATTCTCGTTGAAAAATATCCAATCAAACAATCCTACCAAAGAGCATTCCTCAAGGTGCTTATCAACGAGGTCTGAATCTTTATAAATTCATTTTTTTTTTTTTTTTTTTTGTTTAAATTACTACACAATTATTACAACGCTGAATGCAAACGAAATGTTTTTTACAGCTGGAAAAAAATTCCCAAGAAATAGACGATGATATTTACAGTACATACTGTTCTCTCGTTTCATCTGATCAGAATCAGAGTTCAACACAATATCGGCATTTCTTATACGAGAAGAATGCATCTGCTACAGATGCTATTACGTTACAAGAGAGCGTTAACATTGTTTCTTTAGGTACAACGGGCCTTTGTACTTGGCAGGTAATAGTTAGAACTGATATTCAGAGATCTTGAGGCTTGACCACTGTTCTTCGGTTCAAACTTACAAAAATAATGTATTACGACGACAGTGGATGAGCTCTTTGCAGTAATTTTCAAACTATATGAAACAGGCTGGTTTAGGTCTGGCAGAGTGGTGCATGATGAACAAGCAGTTTCTTACTGGCAAAAAAGTGCTTGAACTAGGATGCGGAGTCGGTTTAACTGGCCTTGCCATCATACGAGCTTGTAAACCAGAGGAATACACGTTCTCGGATTTCCATCCGTCAGTTCTGACTATGTTATGCAATAATATACTAATAAATTTGCAATCTGATGATGAGGAAGTTCCTCAAATTGAATCAAACGACACTGACATCAAATTAAAGACTCATTACAAAGGAGTAAACGTTCAAGCAATAAGTTTGCCGTGGGAAGAGATACACGATTCCTCAAACAGAAGTAATTCTTTTCTTGATCCTGACGTCGTTCTGGCTGCTGATGTTCTGTACGATGATAGCTGTTTCGATAGTCTTGCTGCGGCGCTACACCACCTTCTCAGAAGGAATGGTACTTATGCAGTTCTCGCTGCTACAATTCGAAATGCTAACACCATAGACCAATTTATGAAGATTTTAGGTGAGAATCATGAAATTTTGATAATTATAAGTAATTTGAGTAATTTGGTATCTTGTGTGTCTCTAGGATCGTACGACTTGGATTTTGAAGAAGCAAAGCTCTCTGAACAGAAGCTTTTCATCCACACAGATGATACGCCGATTCGAATTATGAAGATCGTCAATTCAAAAGCCTGAAAACTTTGTAGGGAGAGAAATCACTTCGCTCCCTTGTGAATGGAAGAACGAAATTTTAGCTGCAAACAGATAGTTTATTAATAAAATTAATTATTCTATGATACACACTCATAAATAACAGATCTTGTGCTTAAAAATATTTATAAAAGTATTAAATAAAAACTAAAGTTATTCACTTAAAGACAAAGAACTAAAACTTATTGATATAACTTAAAACCACTTTTTTTTGTGACGTTTTAGCTTCATTTCAGTCTCATCTACATCCTTGTCGGCATCTTTCTTATGGCTCTTCTTTATCTTTTTTTCTTTCAGCTTGTCCTTCACCTTTTCCTTCTTGGAAATAGACGAACTATGAAATCCATCGCTACCAGATATCAGGTCACCCTTGCTTTTGGCTGAAACATTCGATCACAACTAGATTAGAAATCAGAATGAAACTGGCAAAGATTCAAGGAACTCGTTTATTCAGACTTTGTAACAATAGTAACTAAAATATGAGCAATTTCATACCAGCAAATAATCCCATTTGCTCATTAATGCTTCGATCTTCCTCCACTTCTCTACGACGATCCATTTCAAGGCACTCCACAATCTCGTTACGCCTTTCCACGATTTCCACCAACCTGTAGAAATGAAATAACGTTATTATTGACGAGTTTCGTAAAGCATGGATATTAGATTATAGAATGAACAGGAAAGGTTTTCAATTTCAATATGAATATGTTGAAGTCAAACCTTTGTATCAGCGTCTCTTCCCGCTGCTTATCAGAGTCCGTTTTAGTTGCTTCCGGTTGACTCATCAGACATCGAATTTGATATTCTACATCTGCATGTTCTTCCTCAAGTCTCTGTTGTCTGCGAAGCAGCATAAGTTCAGCTTGTCTTCTGAAGAGCTCATTCTTTTCATTCACCAGTGCAAATAGCTCTAAGACCAATTCCTCCACATCCACCCGCAGACTTGTGAACTCTGTAATTATATTTACTCGTTACAGTTTTTTCACTAGATTCTCAATGGACTGAAAAATACATCCCCAATCTAGACTGTAATACTCATCAAGCTTAGACATTTGAATTTCTGATAATGTGCTAAATACATATCTACATAATCAGATGTGAATTTATATTCAATAAAATAATAGAGTGAATGAAAGGAGACTGTGGAGATCAGGAAAGTTATGAAAATTTCTAACGATTAGAACACACTTGGAAGGGTGAAGGAAATTGGAAATAGTGTCTGAAAATTGATTACAATAAGTAGGTTTTATTTAATAAAGGTAATGTATGGATTCTCTTTGTCTTATTTCAATAACGGAGATAAAAGTTCATTAATATTTGGTATAAACTAGCATAGACTGATTTCCAGTACTAAAAAACTTGGCAAAATCAGTGAAATTCATTTCCATGTTTCAGTCGCCACCTTCATAAAAGAACGCACCTTCATTTTCTTGCCCGGTTTCACACTTGTCCCTAATCAACTGCTCGAGCCTTACACCCTGCTTTTCCAGTCCCTGTTGCTGTAATTCAATCTCATCCAGCTCCAGTTTTACATCCTTAACGGACATAACTTTTATCTATAAGTACAAAGAATTTCATATATCTATCTGCAGAATATACAACAGATTTTTTCATCGCCTTATCAATGTGATGATATTTTAATTCTATTCCAAGTTACCTTTCTCTTGTGCGGTAGAGGCCGCGGCGGAGCCGGTCCCTTTTTTCTTTTCCATTTACCCTGAGCACTTTTGTCAACAAATGTTGCAGCGTAGTGCTGACTACTCTCATCAGTGCTTGAAACGGTAGTTGAACTTTGTCTGTTTCGGTTCGTTTCATCTTTACTGTTCTTCAGATCATCCCAGATCACCGAATGACTATCTGCTTCCGGTTCTTTCACATCTGCAGAAAACGAATCAGTAAGACTCTGAGGTGTGCTTGTAGACATTGGAGGAGGCGGAGCTGGTTTCATTTTCCGAGCGCGGGGTGTGCGTGGAGAAACAGCCTGAAATTATCAATTCACACAGAATTAAATCAAACTATATTTAATATGAATTAGCCCACTGCGCCTGCTGCACTATGAAGTATTAATCTACCTTTGCGGAATGCAATTCATCAGGTGATTTGGTAATCAGTGTATCAAAGGTAGAGGAAGTGGAAAACATTTCCTCTGCAGGAGGAGGTGGAGGGGCTGGCTTTTTCTTTCGATAAGTTCCACCGGGTGTGATCAAGGATCCGGTGCTATTAATGGAACTATTCGATGCGTAGTGTCCATCTCGATCGAGCGACGTTTTTCTAGGTACAGGGCTTGGCTCTGGGGTTGGTCTGTGAACAATATACATGGCTTACATTACGAATAAAGCATTTTTCGAATCCCTAAGGCATGAAATGGTATTTTATTGAAAACCACAGCCACTTCAAGGCTCATTTAAACAATGCCAACTTACTTCATCTTCCTGGGCTTAGGAACCGGAGTGCTTTTGGTGGTTTCACTCTTGGCTACACTCTCGTCATCGCTTTCATGATCTTCCTCGTCGCTCCAAAAAGGATTAAGGCTTATCTGTGGTGCCTGAAGTCTCCGTCTGGCAGGTGGTTCAAATTCTTTACTATCCTTGGGCTTGTTACCAAGCGAAGAATTCTTCCTAGCAGCTGGACGCGGCGGAGTAGCTTCCTTTGGCTCTTCATCTTCGTCGCTACTGCCGAAAGGATTAGTAGACACAGACTTCTTGGGCTTATTATCAACCGCAGATTGTCCAACAGGCCTTTCTTCCTGGTTTACATCGCTGTCGTCGCTCTGAAATGGATTTAGATCCTCTGGATATTCGCCGGTACTGCTTAGGTCCACACCTGACACATTAGACAGGCTTGTATCAACGCTAGGAAAGTCTCTCCTAGGTTCTTGATTGTCTATCATTTTCTGTAAAATAACAGCAGCGGTGATTGGCTTTTCTTCCGGAAGATCCAAAGGCTTTGCGGATTGATATTCGACCTCTATATTCGCGGACGAATCTTGTGTAGAAACTTCCTTCTCTGGTTGGGAAGAGGAGTTTGAATCTTCTACGAGATTTTGAGAAGTTGGGGAGTCCTTGCAGTCATCTGGCAATGTTTCTACGGTTTCTTCAACAGTTTTATCAATTTCCGTGATATCGTCATTCTTAGACAAAATATTTACACTTGAATTTTGTTCGTTTGCCATTATTTTTCCATCTTCTGCTGCTTCTTCTTCTTCTTCTTCTTCTTCTTTTTCTTCTTCTTTTTCTTTTCTTTCCTCTCTTCTTTCACCTCTATCGGTTTTTATACTATTTTCAAATATTTTCAGTCGTTGCTGAACGAGGGAGAGACGCTGTCCGGGTTTGTTGAACGCCTTTTTATCTCCACTCGCGGCAATCGCCTCTTTGGTATGATCCTCGTCATTTCTCATTTTAACAAAACTTCTACTATCTACGTCATGAGTACCGACGACGGCAGTTAGGTGCTGATTATTATCTCTAAAACTAGAACTTATCTTATCTTCAAATTTCTCTTTATTTACACTCCCGTCTTTCGTCTCATTACTATTCGCCATCATCTCACTGCCACTACTATCTTCAAATATATTCTTAGACTCGCTGAGCGTCGATTTAACGCGCAACGGCGGAGACTCAATTACGGGCAAATAATTAGTCTCCGTTTGTATTCTGTGGTCCGACTCGTCCGGGGCTTTATTTACGTTATCTACAACAGCAGGATGTGGTGCCTCGCTCTGAGCGTTACCGGGAGACAGAGCATAGTTTTGCTGATTACCAGACAACAGATGACTGGTCATAAAATTCAGTCGACTTGAGGCAAACGACGAACTACTCTCAAGAGATTTCAAATCCGCGGGTTCGAATCCGATGTTACGGTTCGAACTCTTTTCCTCGTCGCTCAGAGCCCGCTTGTAACTCGAACTGACTGGCTCATCGTTATATTCGACGCCCGTTCCCGTTCCCGTTCCCGCAGTTTCTCTTCCTCCAAATAACGCCGTTTTGTTGTAGTCTTGGTGCATTATCGGAGCCGCCGCAGCAGCTATTTCCTCGTCAGGGCACGTCTCGCAACAGTATTGTCCATCCTCGGTCTCGTAATAGTTGCCTAGTGTTAGCTGGTTGTTACATCGTGCACAACGGAAGCACGTGCGGTGATAAAGTGAACGTGATATGACCAATTTTTCAGCTAAGAAAACCGGCAGCCCGCATACCACGCAAGGCTCCTTCCGCACCCCCAGACGAACCGCCACCTAAATAAACATACGTCAATAACATATATATAGGTATATTGATTAGAAAATATTTCGATTATCAATAAAAAAAAAAAATAAAAAATTACGCTCTGCGATTCCGCGTTGCATAACGAAGACTTATTAAGACGCATATGTATTATAGATTTACGACTAGATATTTGAATAAAAATCTTATCAGACGTTCAAGCGCGTTATATATACGTACATAGTGTCCGTATGTAGTATAAACATTCGCTAATCGTAAGCGCAGCTCGTAAAATGAGCCCGCGCGAGAAGCCAAGCTACTAATTGCATAAGTGAAACTGTGGGAATTCTGATGTTAATTATTCTGGGTTTGTTGGTCGGAATAAATGTACCTATATGAATTAGAAGCCTGTACGCGAGATATAGTAGAATTGCGATATTATATTCGTGTATAAAACTATAAGGCAAAATATCATCTATACAAACGCGAGACGATTCCGAGACGATATCCAATACTATATGAGACATATATATACGAATATCAAATAGAATGATCTCATGCGGAGCCAGTGGGCCGTGTAACCGTATAGCGGTGAATGATTTATTCTAATTTATAGAAGCTAATGAATAATGCTAAACGGTATAAGGTATATTGATTCACACATATATAGGATATAGGATATATACGATAGTGTTTACGAAAAAGTCCAACGAACCTCGGATTCTGAATCAGTCGAAGAGTAGGACTGATCGTCGTGTAGACGAGGTACTTTCGTGCAATTATCATCCTGCATTATCAATCTATACACGTATATCCGCTGCACTTTGCGTCGAGATAAGAATTCTATTTATTTTGTTATTTTTTATTATTTTTATTTTTTTTTCAATTTTTTTTTTGTTTCTTTTATTATACCAATATAATCACCGGATCGGATAAAAATTTCGTTAACATATTAACGCGTATACGCGAGCTCACAGCTGGGACGACACACGCGATACTGAAATATAAATAGCGCTAGTGTGCCTTATGACTGTTTCCTCGTATAAGACCACGGCGAGGAAACCTTACGGAATAGAAACCCAACGGTTCACCCCTCTACCGACCAGCTGCAATACTTAACTTGCCGAACATTTTTTATATTTTCTGACTTTTCGGGGATTTGTGAATTTTATTTGTCTTCGGGTAAATTTTTCGCATCAAAGCAACGACTTGATTTTTTATAATATAATCATAATACGTATGGCTAAGAGGTGTTAATAAACAGAAAAGTAATTGAAAAAAAAAAAATAAATTGTTAGTGTATTAAACTCCCGATATATCGCCACCCATTAGGCCATTAGCTAAGCAGTGTTAATTTATTTGAGATACGAATTGCTACAAGCCTAGGTGCGGCCTCCAAAAACCAATTCGCACTTGTTCATTTTCAAGTTCAATGCACGATTTATTTGAATAGTATATCATTCGGCATTCATATACCATAATAGTTGTACAAAATGCCGATAGCATGAGTTCATCGGGTTTTTTTTTTTTTTTTTTTTAATCAAAGTCTATTTTCGGTCGAATCCTGAATCACATGATTATTAGTTGTTTTTTTTTTTTTTTCTTCTTCTTTCCTTTTGTCAATAAAGCGAGGGATTGATGATCGGGAATGTATATGTAAAACCAAAAGCAGCGTTATGAAGGATATACCCCTCGTAGAACCCAACGTAGAAACTGGACGACGGGTTAATTCGAAACATGTATATAAAGGGTGTTAAAAGAAAAAAAAAAAAAAAAAACTGAATATGATGACAATATCAGTAGGTACCTGAAGCATGTTAAAGATATTTTGATAATATGCAGGTAGGTACAGTCGGGGTCGACGAGCATATTTATGCATGCAATAATCCGCGCTATATGGTGGACAAGATATAAGCAAAACAATAACAACAAAGCAATTACCTTCTAGCAGAATATTTCAGGTTTATATTGCCCCATTAAGTCCAAGCTTTCCTCCTGGAGAACAAAAATAAACAGTGAAGGGTTAAGATTCGAATGATAGGACGTTCTTACAAATGATTTAGGGTAGTAGATGTAGGTATACAGTGCAGCTCCTCCGCAATATTTATTCATTAGCCGGGATGATTCTAATTAGGCAAATGATATACGCATACGTAAAGCTTGTACACAACAAAAAAAAAAAAAAACATAGCTCTAACATAGTCTGCATGAAAGACGATCAACATTCATTCACAAGTTATAGACGCTTGACGTATAAGGACGAAAACTTATATAGTACGTATACGAGTTGATAAGAAAAATATTATCGCTCTTTGCTTCATATATTTAAATAAGCTTGCGGGTTTTGATGTATTAAATTCGTGACCGTGGGCTTTATTATACATTTACATATATGCGAATTATTTGTCTGGTATGAAAGGTGTGATTCATTCCGTGCCGATTTGACCTTATAATATATTATTTTTCTCTGATGTACAAAAAGCGGTATTATAATTCCACGAATCATTTATGCGTGTACGTATATATGTTTTGTGTATAATGTTTATATAGCATGAAAATTCTCGCTGGTTGAAGAGTTTTTCTTATATAGGTGCGATCGAGATCGGGATTAAAAAAACGAACGTCGTAGTTCGTAATGAGAACTATAAGTATACAAGCAAGAAGCCAGAAGTCTACGGTATTCGTTTCGAGACTGCTAATAAGCAACGAGGAACGAAACAGGTACCGTTACTCCCTTTGCGGGGTGGTTACACTAACAAAGTACATACAAAGCTCAACTATACAGGGTGATCCAAAATGCGGTACTTTCCTTATACACCGGTGGATTCTTCGTCAAAATCTAGGACCAAAATTATTCATCCTAAATGTCGAAAGCGAAGCCGTTTTCAGGTATAGGAGCCGGTCCTACGGTTATCTGTTATCGGACGTAAGAGTGTCTCACGCCCTTTCAGAAAAGACCGCACATCGATACCTTTCGTCGATCCGAACTAGATTCAAAGGTGAATCGAAGGATCTTGGGTCCATTTTAAGGTCGATTTTGAGATAAAAGTTTCTTTCTCGGCTCATATCTCGTGATTTATGAGTCCTGGGGGTATGAATCTGTTAGCGAACGACAGAGCGTCTCACGCCCTTCCAGAAAAGACCGCACATCGATACCTTTCGTCGATCCGAACTAGATTCAAAGGTGAATCGAAGGATCTTGGGTCCATTTTAAGGTCGATTTTGAGATAAAAGTTTCTTTCTCGGCTCATATCTCGTGATTTATGAGTCCTTGGGGTATGAATCTGTTAGCGAACGACAGAGCGTCTCACGCCCTTCCAGAAAAGACCGCACATCGATACCTTTCGTCGATCCGAACTAGATTCAAAGGTGAATCGAAGGATCTTGGGTCCATTTTGAGGTCGATTTTGAGATAAAAGTTTCTTTCTCGGCTCATATCTCGTGATTTATGAGTCCTGGGGGTATGAATCTGTTAGCGAACGACAGAGCGTCTCACGCCCTTCCAGAAAAGACCGCACATCGATACCTTTCGTCGATCCGAACTAGATTCAAAGGTGAATCGAAGGATCTTGGGTCCATTTTGAGGTCGATTTTGAGATAAAAGTTTCTTTCTCGGCTCATATCTCGTGATTTATGAGTCCTAGGAGTATGAATCTGTTATCGAACGACAGAGCACCTCACGCCCTTCGAGAAAAGACCGCATTATATATGAAACCACCGTGGATGACCATGAGGTTACCGATTTCTATGCTCATAATTTCTTTTAATCAATCAATCAATCGAAGCTCGAGACCAAATATCAGAGATCAAAATAATGTTTAGGGAGGGTCTCGCGTTAGAAGAAGGAAAGTTATTATAATAACCGATCTAAAAATAAGTTTCGTTTTCAATAGATCTCAACGGTTTAAGGTACAGAAAATCACATCTTACCATTTTCAGCGGAACGTATTGGTGCTTGTCAAATGTGCGGATGTAGTCAATTTACTGACTAACGATGCTTGTAAAGTAATGGACGGATATTAATTTTTGTTGGAGCAAACGATACGGTTTTCTGTATCTCAGAACTGATTATACTATTATTCTGGATACAGTAGCGGCGGTCGAGCCTGCAGTCTCGTATCATGCCCTCGTATTGGCTTACTTTAAACGACTCCTATACCGGAAACCGGCTTCGCTTTCGACATTTTAGGATGAATAATTTTGGTCTTAGATTTTTACGAGGAATCCACCGGTGCAGTAAGGAAAGTACCGCGTTCTGGTTCACCCTGTGACTGTACTCAGGGTATTACTTCTATTCACGTACGTGTTAATAATTTTTTTTACGCGGGACTATTAACTAGCCGAATTTTATGTCCTTCATTAATTGAATATACTAGTATAAGTAGCGGGTAAATATGAAAGATAGAAAATTATTCTACATTATGTATAGCTTTGCATATAATATAGATATATGTAATTATTATTATTATTAATATTATTATTATTATTATTATTATTATTATTATGAGTATTCCCTGAACCATTGCAGATATGAAAAGAATAGCATACCTAGATAGTATAGGTATAAATGTAAGTAATTCTGCGACCATTTGCAGGTATAATAATTCGTATAGTAATTTTATTGAATTATGATAATATGAGAGGATTATTGTTTGAATTGCGATATCGTCCGGTAATAAAATTATCTTTTTTCAATCTTAATATAGATATTTCAGGCGAAATAATAAAGTATAAAGAAGATGCACAACTGCAGAAGATGTATAAGATAGGTATATATGTGTATTAATTAACATATTCGACTTACCTTGGGCTGGGGACTTCCAGAAACCGACGCAAGCCTGTCGTCAGTTCCTTCCTCCTTGGTTCTCTTCATTGCCGGACGACTCGGGGATAATCCTAAATGAATAGAGAAAAGAACAAGAAAAATATATATTCTTTCCCCTTCTTTGATTCGACCATTCGATGTAGTACGGCTTGCAGCCCCTCTTTTCCACACATCCATAATATTACGACGATGATTACGATGTATGATATTTATTCATTCATTCATTTATTTATTTATTTATTTATTTATTTATTTATTTATTAAACGTGTTCTTTGAGCGCTTATAGTAGCGAGGCAATAGAGTAATAATTATATAAATGCGTCGATAAGAGAAAGCCAAGGAGATAGCCTCCGGCACTAGCACCTCGGTACAGACAGTAGGCACCTATACCTACACACAAGACACGACAAAGCAAAGGCTTTGGCCTATTTAGCAACTCGCGCTGAATATATGTACGAAATATTTACGTTACGCACGCATACGTATGGATTTAACAGACACGTGTAGATGAATAGATAGATAGATATAGAAGAGCTGGAAATATATTCATGACAAGTTTTGAGGCGTCAAAAGTCTACCGAATTATATAAAAAAAAAGATACGACAAAATTGAAAAAATTGAAAAAATTGAAAAAAAAAAAAAAAAAAAAAAAAAAAAAAAAAAAAAAAACCACAGAATATATTATGTATATAAAAACGTGTGATGAGGAGTTGACGTAATTGGAGAATCCTGAAGAAATAGAGAAAACATTTCCTGGACCATTAATTTTTGCCTGACATAAGAAAAACTTGAGTGATTTCCCTTTTTATTTGTATACGAATAATATGAATATATATTCTATATATTTGTATAACAGTTAAACCTTACCTCCGAACGTCTGGTAGAATTGCGAGAGATATGTAAGAATCGAAAGACGATCTGGTACAGCGCATGATGCCATATCCTCGGCGTCGAGTAGTGCAGGTATACCAAGGTGCTGTTCTGCCGTCCTAAAAGCCATCTCGTTGTTACCGTAGACATCGTCCTTATTCAAAGCGTTGAAATCCCTGTCAATCATAACATATTTATTTGTGTCCTATCATAGCTACAATGATCAGTATAATAATAATATATACATATTAGGATGGTCCTACTATAAATGTATAAGTAAGAAATGTACGGAGTTTCAGATTCAGAGAAGCATAATAATGCGATAGGAAGTGAAAAATAACCCCAGAGTACTAAAAGACGTACGTTATTCAAATGAGAAAATTCAAAGGCTTTGGGGCAGAAATTAAGATATGTATACCTACTTATATAGAATTGAGATAGAAACCTGCGGCTTTGACTGAATCCTTTTTTATATATTTGGCAACGTTCTGGCTCAATCGGAGCATTGAAATTGGAATATGACCGAGTCAAGGACCACCCTAATACATATAGGATGCATATTTATGAGCGTATAGTGATCCAACATGTTCGTGTATAGTTTAATTTTACGTATATAGAATCGCTGTAGCTATAGAGGTGTATGTTCGTATAATGATAAATGCTGCAGTTTTCTGTATAAGTATGAGTAGTTTCGATGACGCAGGTCTGCAGCCAGGGTAGAACCCGACTTGATGCGTAAAAGGAAGATAGACGGTCGTAGCATCGCGTCGTGGATCGTGGGGCGATCGCAACCCGAACGACAAGGTATTATAACCGGCTTCTCGGCTTCGTAATCGACCAACCAGCCAACCAACAAACCGACCCGACCCAACGTGGCACGACGGGGATCGACCGATGACTCAGAGCCAGAAGAGTCAGGGGCCCAACTCGACCAGCGAGTCGACGAGGCCACACCCTGCGGACCCAGGGCACAGGGAAATGTTGTAAAGAAAAAGAAAAAGAAAAAGAAAAAGAAAAAGAAAAAGAAAAATAAAAATATCAAGAAAACAGAAGAAAAATAAAACGTTCCAAAGAAACAACTCAAGGGCGACTATATCTCTCGTATATAGGTACAGGAAGATGTATTATAACAAGCGAAAAATTTGATCGACAGGAGTTTCGTCTGTTAGCTCCATAAATAGGAAGAATTGAACCTGTATATAGATATAGAATAAAGCTATGGTTTTACTTTTTGCTGTCTTGAGTAATTGCGAAAAAGTGTATAGATAGAAAAAAAAGCAGAGAAATCGAGAAACTTGTGTACCTATAGTACCTGTAGTAATTATTTGACAGAGAAAGTCGGAAATCCTATTCATTCTTTAATGTACAACGGGGTCCTATATATACCTACGCGAAGTTGAACAATACGTCTACTAATGCAGTAAGTGGATATAGGAGAAGGTACTTTGCTCTTTGTTATTCTCATTACAGATATGCTATAGTTGTGTGAGTCAGTGCGAGCTCGTCTCTACGTCGTGTCATATAAGAAAAATTAAATTCTATAAAAAAAAAAAAGTAAAACGGTTTTAGGAAGTCAAACTTTTTTTTTTTTTTTCTTTTTTTTTTAACAGAAAATCGACCCATATCGTGATTAGATTAAAATAGTTGTAAAAAAAAAAAAAAAAATCGGAAAACTAAAACCGCGAGTCAAACCAAGCTGTAGCTCGATTTTTACGTTCGTTGAATTTATACCGTGACCTGGTGCACGTGCACGGGTTACCGCGGTTTAACAACCAACCAATCAGTGGCACGCGTTCGTGACACTATACAGGTATTGGTTTGGTATAGCTATATATATATATATCTATGGAGAAAAGACACGATCATCATAATTATCAGCTAGAAAATAAGAAGAAAGAACTATAGAGAAATGCGCGAAGCCGCAAAACTAGTCGCCGCGTACTACTAGCTCGCGTCTCGTAGTCGTCGTCGTAGCGTCACACTTCGGTGATCAATTAGCCGCAGTATTCTAGGCGAAACGAAACGGATTATAATCATCCTCCTATAGCTCTGACGTGCCTCTTACTCCTCTCTACGCCGTTTTTTTAGCCATCCGTTATTAGCCAAGTATAATATGTTATGGTATACGATTTTTGCGAGAATCAAAAATTCGTTTCTAAAATCTTACAGTTCTCTATCGCAGTTGAGTTGAATTTAATTGATCTTGGATAAATGAATAAACGTAACTGCAATCCGCATACATACATTACGAAATATATATATATATTTGAGTATATATATATATATATATATAGGTATACCTATATGTACAACTCACGACGGTATTTCCCTTGTTTATAATAAATTGTCGTATACACCGCGTATACTTCTGTAGCAATCGCGGCTGTACCGCACCAGTCGAAGTCACATTCAATTATACTTATATACGATGGATAAGACACAACTCTGATAGGTATATAAGTGTATCTATATCTATATCTTCCTCAGTGTGTAACGCGATCGTCGAAGAACCGCGAAGCGCGAGTTAACGCGTCCGCGAAAGGTCAACGCGATAGCCCCGACATTGCCGGGTGCGCCGCTATATATCGAGTATATTACGTTTATAGTTTAAACAACATTAATAATGAGAGAACGCAGAGAGCTACGGTCCCTTCCTATATAACTTGAGCGAAATGTCGAAATACAATCAGGGACGGTTGATCTATACTCGGTTTTAAACTGCATCCTGAATAATTGTATAGTATAAGGTATAATATATATATATATATATATCAGACTTAAATAAGGCTTAGAATTTAATACCTGTTAGAAAAAAAGAAGATTATCGCGAACAAAAAAAAAAAAAAAAAAGAGTCACGCAATGCAAGGCAAAGGCACTGCACCGCATTGCATTGCAATTATAATCCATTTACGTCGGTCGTATCCACATCCATCTATGTGCGTTTATTTATGTACATACACACTTTCTCCGTGCAACAAGAGTTATGGGTATATATATATAAGTACAACAATTTCTCCGCGTGGATGACGAACGAGAGCGAGTATATAATAATTCTCGTAGCGTAAAATGTTACGAATATAGATCTGGATTGGAGTAGGTATTGTGTATTGTATTACGTATACAGCACAGTGTGAATTGTATACCTATCGATCATCGCATATACGTATATATATAGTATATAATATAACTAATAATCGATATCTATATAAAGACGATAAAATCTACTCACACAAGATCGGGCCGAAAGTGATGAATCATAGCGCAGAAGGCGAGACCATCTCGCCAGGACGTTGTCATATTCTGCACATTGACTCCTGGATATCCATCGGTTATTCTCCGGCACCATAACTCCAGGGCTTTCGTACCCCGTCGTTCGCCCATATCGCTTTCGTTCACTTCACTTCAAAATTATCTTCTATGTATTATACTTGTGTGTGTTAGGAAACGTTTAAATTTTCGCTTCAAGGCGGCTCTTTTCCGCTTAATTTTATTATAGCCACGATTAATGCACCTCAAACGGTCCGGCTTAGGATATCTGTAAAGAAAAAATAAAAAAAAAACGAATAGAAGAAATAAATTAATGACAATATAAAAGAAGAAATTTATGAAAAGAGAAATTATAGGTACACCGTACATCATAATATTAAGGTATTTATAAATGACTATATCCAAGCGAATGAATCTGGATTTACGATACGCAGAGATATAGTTTATTTAATTGGAATCGTCTCGACCTTGTCTGCAGCGCGCGGGATTCGATTAACACGCGTTAATAAGAGTCAGCGCGAGAGGCACGCGTCTCTCAACTCTTGTCGTATTATATAGTATACCAATACAGGTGCAAGATTGTTGTTCCCCCGGCGCTACCTATACATAGAGTTGATGGTGAATTTAAATTATTATACCAGTTGAGAGAAA
The DNA here is from genome assembly GCA_943736025.1 of Tenthredo mesomela. Taxonomy (NCBI): domain Eukaryota; kingdom Metazoa; phylum Arthropoda; class Insecta; order Hymenoptera; family Tenthredinidae; genus Tenthredo; species Tenthredo mesomela. The sequence continues at coordinate 28,361,256 of OX031019.1, read as the reverse complement.
AAAAAAAAAAAAAAAAAAAAAAAAAAAAAAGCAGCAATCACAGTAGGTTAAACGGTATTAATTAAGTGCCGTTATATTCGCTAGAGCTTCGTATGTAATAATATACTACCGTTTATACATACATAGACAAGCAAGTAAAAAATATTATCTAATAATCTATATTCTCAGATCTCTCATATATATATATATATAAAAAATGAGTGCACTTGAAATTATATGTAGTACAGAAATATTTTGGGCCATTACCCGTATAAGAAATCAGGTCTTAGATACGCACGACGTAGAAGTATACTATACAGCGATTGTAAAAAATTTATTCAAAAATTATACTAATTTGTTATGATATTCCTTGTGGTTGTAGTCTTATAGGCAAATGCGAGGCGATATAGATATAGATAATCAACCAAGCGCGCTGACAGACAAGTAGGTCTTATGCTGATGCCGATAGAAAACGTCGTTTTTTTTTGAGTCAAGTTCCTTTTCTTTTCTTTTCTTTTCTTTTCTTTCATTCTTATCCTCTCTCGCTAACACCTCGAAAACCAAACAAACGTGAGCGAGGTGCAGAGTGCGCAGTCACTCACGCGAGTCCGACATTTAGAGAAATCGACAACGCATATATATACATATATTTCTAGTATATACATGATGTATACGTATTATAATAGTAAAAAGTATAGGACAACAACAACAACAACAACAACAGCAGCGAGGATGATATACAGTGCATCGTAGGTATGTATATAGTCATTATACTATATATACCTCTAATATCTTATTTCTTTCAAAAAAAAAAAAAAAAAAAAAAAAAAAAGGGGGAAAGTTTTATTTACAAAACTGCGTTGGTATAAGGCAATCGAGTCCACCTAGGTCAATATTTACCATCTTATACCGGAAACCAGGTATACCTAATGGCTTTGGCACCGAACCGAACGAAGGTAAATATACGGTAATAGCTGCAGCTAGCATACATATACGTACATAAATACGAGCTTATTTCTTCTATATAGGTATATAATATAGTATACATGTATACGTAGGTACAACGAATGAAAAGACCGCGACAGGTGCATCCGGCATCGGTGCATATAGCTTCGTCGATTATAATGATTATTATGTTATATTGTCATTATTGTTATTATCATTATTATTGCTAGCGACGCCCTCGATATTCTATACAGTTATTTTACAGTTAGTCTCGGTGCAGAGAGACGTGGCATGGCCAGTGCAAGGAAGCAAACAGCAATTGGTCTCACCGCGAGAGATTCATGTACGCGAGAGAATCATCTTTGATACTATGTTATATTACCTAGGTAAAGGAATTATTATACCTGTTCCGTTGTATAAAGATTATTTATAGCATAGAGTATAAAGAAAAGAAAGAAAGAAAGAAAGAAAAAAAAAAAAAAAAACTGAATTGGGACAGAGTTCTTCTGTCCTTTCCGCAACTAGCAGAAGAATAAAAAAAAAAAAAAAAAAGTACATAGTAAGAAAACCCGGTTCGCTCTACTAGACAGACGGAGAGCTGTATAAGAATACGACGTTTAAGTATATATATATATATACTACGTGCAGTTGAGAAAATAAGAAGATTCTCGCGGTAAAACCTGTACTGCTACACCACTCGACGCTAATTTTAAGAAGGGACGCGTTATAGGGGTGAAGTTGATACCGTTGAATTATGGAAGCCAAACACATAACGTATATGTATACGCCGGCGACGAAGGTATGACTATGGTTTATATATACATATAAGGTATATACCGTCGTGCACCATTTATACCGCACAGTCCCTTATTCCGAGAATCTAATTTCGAGGTTGAATCCCAGGTAGGAGGTAGTCGGGTCACGCGATTCAAAGGCAAAGGCTAAGGCTAAGGCTGTAAGGCTAATCCCAACCCCGAACCAAAACGAAAACGAAAAACGAAACCAATCGCCAAGGTTTAGGGTTTAGGTATAGGTACCTACTATACATTGTTCTCAACCGATTTTTGGGAAACGATTATTGAACGGCGAAAATTTACGACGACGGTAACGTAGGTTTTTCGTATTTCAGGAAATAATATTTCCTTCTATTCTTATACTTATACTGTCCGCCACAATGCTATTTAGCTATAGACTATAGTACGAGTAACGCGCACGTGTAAAGGCGCGTCTTCGCGAATACCTCGAGATGATAAAATCTTCCTGAACGGTAAGTAAACGAAGGAGCGGAGAATTTCTTGCAAGACGTATAAGATGAATTTATGCATTTCACTTTCTAGCTACGACCTTACGCAGCATTTATTCTATAGTGTAAGTATACATAACGCAGGTATAGGTATAGTTATAGGTATAGGTATATATACGAAGTTTACACGGACATATATGCAGCGCGGACAAAATACCGATGATTTTATTGAACCCCTGCCTACACAGAGTCTCGATGGTTATTAGTCACGCTTAAAATACCTGATTTTATAATTACTATTATCTAAATTGCTATCGCGATAACGGCAAAGCCGTCGTAGATCCAAATTGACTCATTTGGCAACAGATTTTTCATATGTATATGATATATCTTGTGTATTTCATCCGAGACAACGAACTATGAGTAATCTGCTGTCGTTGAGTCTGATGAGAGATTATATTAATTTTTAATCGTATTTATACATATATTACCAATGTTTATCCACAGCTGAGTATTTTCGTTGCTAATTCCCGTCGTTGATTGTTATTATATAAGAAATAAAGGAATGAAAATGATGAAGAAAAACCGAAATATATAAATTGTATTATTAATAAGTATCGGTCGATTTGACAGATAATAAACGGTACCTACCTACCGTCACTCGCCGCAGTGTCTACTGCGTCCCGGGTATTATAGTATTAGTCGGGATGTGAAAACTGTATAAAAAGTGAACACGGGTTTGTTGCGTCGTGTACCGTACGAGCGGTCTATTCGGTTTACCTTCTACGTGATTATACCGGGGATATATACCGTGGGAAAGGAGCGGCTAACAGGCAGGCAAGCTGAAGCAGGCAGGCGGCGAGCGAGAACTGGGTGGTAGACAGGGAGGGAAAGAGAGAAAGAAAGAGAAAGAGTGAGAGGGCGCGAGGGAGAGAGGGACACTCGCTTCTCGTCTCTCGGACGTATTGTGTGATTGTGCATTCGTATGTGTCTCTTACGTATACCTAGTATGCCTATGCAGTAGCAAGCGGCACCAGACCCCATAGCTATCTAGGGTAGATGTGTGTATCTATCTATTTATCTATTTATCTATGTATGTATATATGTATGTATGCTAGCGTATTATAAGTATTCTGTATATATATATATATGCGTGTATATCAACAGCACCTCGTGTGTTGAGCAATAATATATAATATTACATCCGTAAATCCGTTACCTTACGTCACTTTCATAACCCAAGTCGCCCTGCATCAACTGCCTAGCGGTTGAATACTCTACAGACAAGCTTTTCGCCACACATAACCCACTCGATCACGTGTATCTATATCTATGCAATAACTATGGACCCGCGGACTGTTTTCGTCAACTCTTTTTTACTCATATGATGTATTAGTTTTATCCCTCGATCAATATTATCACCAACACCGAAAAATCATAGCCGCACTTTTATTTATTGAATTGAATATACTAATATATAGCGTATAGCTTCTTATCGGCGAGACACGCGATCCGCGTCACTCCGCGTCTACTTGGCGTATATGACTGCTTTAACAGGTAGTATGTTTTGGGACCAAAAGACCGCGCAACAATGGCGTAACGTTTACTTGTCAGTCTCTTTCCCTCTCGATTTAATTCACTCTGCCGCCACTGGACTGGCGAAGTGTGGACTGTGTCCCGACTCTCCTATAACGTTTTTATTACCGTCAGAGCTACACTCCCCGTCTCATACGGTATCGTGAATTTTTCTAAGGGTACGCAGGGTCGCTGTCGATAACAGACATGAGACCGCCATCTGGAATCTGACTCTCAAAACCGTAATTCGTTCGTTGAAATATAACTTTTAGCGCCTGACGCGCTTGAAATTTGAATCGAACAAGACCGTCGACTCGGCGAAATTTTTACGACAGCTAAAACTGTTACGACGATTATGATTATGCTTACGTTGCAGCTGTCCGGGTGGAATGAATTCTATGGATCAGTTATATAATTGAAACGTTTTAGTTGATAAATTAATTCTCATAACTTGAAGATATACATAAGAGATGATGTTGTTGGGTGGCTCTGCAGCTGGTTAGATCATCGCTGTAGTGGGCGCAGGCCTATCAATACTTTATGTTGTAGGTGGGTATAATATAACGCTGGACTCGAACACCTTGAGCATCCATAGGATATTCATTATTCATTTTATTCATTATTCCCGTCGAGTTGGAAGTCGAAAAACAAAGGTATAGGTATTATATAGCTGTTTGTTCGTTCTATACCGCAGCTACTGTGCTGTGTGTGACATGAAATGCGCTTAAATGGTCATCGAAATATTCAATTAACATAATGTAACGTCTGCAGCATACCTATACCGTGTTTGTATAGAAATCTATGTAGGTACATATAATATGTATACGGGACTCGAGTCAATATTTATGTACTACGTTCATAAACCTATATGGCTATATGGTATGTCCATAGATGGACGTTCCAATAAAATATCTTACGCTGATTTCTCCGTATAGAATATTATACACTTGCATATAGTACGTTGTTGAATTGATTGTAATGCCGCGCATGCTAACGATCCGCTGCAGTCTCGGTACACAAACATCTATTATATACGATGCAGCACACCAGTGCATCGTTTTGTACTACATACAAATACCAATTTGTTGTTCACGCCTCTATTCCCCCGCGTTATGATATATACTCTCTACTCTAATTGTAGGCTTCGGATCGTGTGTCTCATTGTTAATTTTGAGAAACTGCATTCCGTTAGTATCAGCCAGCTGACACATGAGCGTAAACGTGAACACGATTGATGCACGCATTTCTACATGTATGTACATATGTATACCTATCTAGAAACCGATGTTATATGTATACCTATATATGTGCCGCCATAAAACAATACTTCGTTTACCGTTACTAAACGCTTTCGATCGTTCTCTGCACGAGAGCACACGCGGGACGAACTAACGTAAAAGAAAGTTTATACCGTACTTGATAACGCCGAGCTGTCAACGCGACTCGTTCTAGTTATTCAAAAGCGGTTCACCATACAGCAACGGGTGTTTTATCCAGGTGACTTTCTTCGGCTTCAATTAAACGGGCAGGGATATTGGTTTCATCAAATTTTAAGACCTTGTAACGGCTGATCGATTATTGCAGGGAATTGTTATACCTATACAGGGGATTGCGAAAACAGCGTAGACGATTTACGAGACGTTGATCGCAGAACCGTACTGTAGGTATAAAATAAAATCGATTTCTTAACAAGTCAATTTCGCACCGATTTCACAGAAACCCCTGGGGCAAAGACACTTTCGAATATCTAGCGGTTCCCGCTGTATGTATGTTACAGGGTGTTACATGCAGGCATCGGTGGTCTTGGAAAAATCACACAAAGATTTATGAAATAAAATCACGTCAACCTGCAGACGACTTCCTCTCCCTGTTTACCATTTTATTCTGTCGAAATCCTATTGTTTACAGGTCACGCATCGCCACTGTTCACACACGCGCGTCCGTTAGTCATATAATGCTGGCGCAGCATTGTATATATTATACGTTTTCACGTTATAGGTACGGACTGTTCTTTTGTTACTGTATATACTTGACGTCCACTCAAAATATGCAAACAAACAATTGCTTTTGGTAACAATTGGACGGACGTTGTATACATATACGCTTTTGAATACTACCTATAACTATCCGCAGATGTCCGAGGGAAATAGTCACGCAACGTGCATAATACATATCTCGAAAAAAAAAAAAAAAAAAAAAAAAAAATACATGTCCCGCTACATAATTGTCGAACAAAAATTTCAACAGATTTGAAACAAATGCAATTTCACTGTCAGTCTAAAAGAGTCATGGTAGATTTTTCAACCCGTTCGGGGATTGTCGAATAGTTTCAGTCATATATATGATATTATCATCGCGAGAGTTACAGAAATTGCAATTAGTTTGTATAAATAATATATACGTGCATACATATATTCGCAAGAACGGATCGAATGTACAAACTTAAAAAATAAAATAATATACCATAGTTGACAGTTCAACTATACTTACGATTGCAGATCCGCGAATACCGCAGCTGCCCACAAATAAATAATAAATTAAAGAAAATCAAACAAGCTGCCACAATCTGCGAACTTCACAGTCGGGCTTTCCCGAGTCTAATGACATGCCGAACTCGCTTGTACTGCGGACGTAACTCCGCTCTCTATCTGTCTTTCTCTCTGTCTCTCTCTCTCTCTCCCGATTTTTTTTCTCTCTCTCTCTCTCTCTCTCTCCTTCCCTCTCTACTTACATTAACCACCTCGCTTCCGTGGCCTGCTACCATGCGCGCAAGCGGTGCGAAATGGGCCCAAACTGCAGCAATTCAATTGCCAATTGTGCAATTGAACGTATCGGTTGATAAGGTATATTGTATGGACTATAAGATCGGCGATGAAAGATTTTATAGTTGCACGTGCGATAGCGATCAATCCGTCGCGTGCTGTTTAGGCTCGCGGCATCGCAGACTCCGCTGCGCTTGACATACTATTCTAATTTTTGTTGGCTTGTTGTATTTATAAAAATACATAAACACGATGCAGAAGCAGCAGCAGCAGCAACAGAACCAGCATCGGTTGATTCGTATTGCAAAGAAGTATATAGAAGACGCGGTGGAATTATAATGCTTATCACGATCTCGGTTGACGGCATTCATCTCGTCCTAGATAGATGCTTAAGATGTATAAAATTCGTTTTATGGAATGTAAACACGTGTCCAGGTATGATTCTGTACCCCAGTAGCGAGCTGATGCATACATAGACGTACTATCATTCATTTTGACATCTATCGATGCATAAATCTTGACCCTCATCGAGTCTCAGGAAGTCCGAGTTGCTTACGTACGGATATTTCTTTCATACCTTTGTGTAATTTTCTGAACATCATTGAAGGAAGGTCCAACAAGGTCGGGTCGCGTCCTCCGTGCTCCTAATTCGGGTAAATCTTTCGAGCCTTCTCTCAACTGATCGCGGAATAACCTCAAGCACTTGGCTACTTATATGGTCAGCGTATTCAAGGATTTCCTGCGGAGGTTCGCGCCGGTATAGCGGATGTGAAAGAACGACCAACCAGTATATATATAATTGCGCGGTTGATGATTCTTTCGATATTCTGTACAGGAAGTAGAATTGACGAAAGATAATTACAGCGGTATAAACGTCAAAATGAAACCAAGGATCCCATACACATATGGAATATAGTATAATTACTCCAAGAATAAGTGAACTGGAATAGTTATGTCCAGACTTTCCCCCACTCGTTGTTCTATAACAATAAGATCATTCAAAGTGGTTGCTTAATTTTAATGTCAGGTCAGTTGGCAGTGGCAATAAGTTTTTAGGCTCGTGTACGGCTGCTTGACCCCTTTAATTGACAAGAATTAGTATTATTTAGGCTACCATCTCGCCGCCTCGTTACGAACACACATAGCCGGGATCTTATCTTAAAAAGTATAAGTATATGTATATAACATATGTGTATGTGTAATGTCAATGCAGCACGTTGATAATCCAACATTAGATGGAAAACTTGCAGCCGCAAGAATGCTGCACCACTTTCAACTGCTATTTCGATCGGTATCGTTTGGTTATACCAACATCAACCGGCTTCAAATAGAAAGGATAAAATGCGTCCCGTGAGATGAATTGATTCTCTGCACCTCTGAGCGCCTGTTGGTAGGCAGCTCATGTGACATTACACCTTGGTTTCATTTACGGAGATCGAAGGAGACGTTCGAATAACGAGGATGCAGCAGCTGTGGGGATCGAGATCTTGATGAGTAGCGAGTATGCGTGATTTTGAAATTAATTTGCGCTCTATATCGCCCGCGCTGATTGGATTCTCTGGAATTTTTTACAGTATATATACGGTAATAATTTGCTATGGTGTAAGATATATATGATAGGGAAGAAAAAGGTATGTACGCAGGTATATCTCGTCGATGCTGATAACTCTTTCATTATCCGACTATCTATATCAGATTGTGGAGCCTATATCTGACTATATACAGTAGTAGTTTTGAATGTGTGATGCAGCAGTGGCTAGAATATAGTCTAGGTTTCAGCGGCGAAAGGATCAATAATAACGGATTTCTTCCATCGTTGAGACCTATTATACTCGTACATCTATACCAATTCGCAGATATACCTTATACCTACCTATATATACATACATTCAAAGATACATTCAAAGATGCGCGGGTGTTGCTTACAATAGAGTATATAGAACAGTTACCAGTAGTGTCAGCCGAAAAGAGCAACTAGACATGATGTAAGCTAATAGTAAAAATCGCATGATAACGTATATTGTGAGGCAGTATAATCCAGACACATCCGACATATAGTTGGCTTACGTTATACAACGATAGTGTAGGACAGGGTCTGGGCTTTAAGATATTTCGTTCGCGAGTGGTTGTATATAAAGTTGGGCAAAGTAGGCACGTCACCACCTTAGGTTTGATTACGTTACCCTAGGTTGCCCCGGGTCCCCCTTAATGATTTTCCCCGCAGCCGTAGCCCTCGGCTGAGGCTGAGGCTGGACCATTGCAGCGCGGTAGCATGGCGCGCGTACCTAAGGCTTGTGAGATTCTGCGAATCGAGCTTCGGCTTTTAGCGGAGTCGCGGTGCCGCCTGATCAATAAGTCTCACGGTGGCCGGAAATCCGGAGGCGCGGGCTGCCCTCGACTGCGCGGTACACGCCGAAGCTCTGCGGATAGGAGGTGGTGGAGGTGGAGGTGGAGGAGTATGAGGCACGAAGGGAGCACATCGCTACCATAGCGGTAACGCGCAAGCTCTCGAGGTCGGGGAACCTCCCGAAGCTTAGAGGAGAGCTTTTACAACGAAGAGCCCCGATTAGCCCCGAACTACAGCGACCAGTGACGTGTGGAGACGATCAACGTCGTCGGTTACTCGCCGACGACATGTCTCTCGATCTGGCTATACGCCTCGCAAAATTTTACCCATCGGTTTAATAAGCAATAGAAAGAGAAAGCCCAAGCGATATTCGCCCGGGAGTTATCTCGCCTTTGATTCATCGAACGTCCGTCATGCAGGGGTGAAAATGTTTTTGTGATTTTTCGTACGGTTCTGAGTGCGAGTATAGCTAGTATAACGCGGGTGGCGAGGTATAAGGTACCGCAGGGCGGAGTTTCGCGGTGTTTCGCGGAGTTTCGCATTGTGTGGTGCGGGTCTATAGCGCGCGCACGGTGTTCGAAAGGTGCGCGCGTATGCGTGCGTCCGCACCAGTCCTTTTCTCATCCTCGATAGGAGAAAATATGGTTTTTACGGCGTAGTCCTCATTCCGTCTAGGAACTGGCTCAGACTCGACCGCAAGGGCCGACGGGCCCGATTATGTCCTGATCGCCCTAATTTTGCCGATGAAGCTTCACTGCCTTCACTTTTCAAGTTAGTATACCCATTATCATCATCCTAAACAGCGCGCGTCTATCTACTATCATGAGATTCATTCCACCAGTCTTTTCTACCATGATCAGAATTTATCTCATGAAAACGATGATAAAATCTCATTGGAACACCATTTAACGATCATTGCATATCCAAGGGAGTGCGGAGAGCTTCCAGACGACAGAAACTTGTCGTACTGCAACGAATTTGACTCATTTTCAAAGACTCCCAATGAATGGCTCTCTGCGGGGGTATGGCTGAAAAATCAATTTTTGGCAAGTCCAAGTCGTTCAAAAACGGTTGGAGCCGTCGTTTCTCTGTGAACCTATCTCTCCTTTGGTTCGCATTCATCCCTCTGCCGCGCGTATTCTTGCTCTATGTTTTGGTCGAACGGCTGCCTTCCACCCCCACCAGATACACCTGAACTTATCCAGTTCTGGTCTGTCTGATAATCGAACTGATTCAGTGGCTATGCCTCGAGGCTGTACCGAATTGCCAAAACATGCACCCCCCCCTCAAACCTCTCTTCGATTGTCACAAAATTTCGGATGAATTGACATTCTATTGGCGCGCAGGATTAAGTGAAGGCAGGAAAATATAAAGAGCAAATCCAAATATACCTATACCATCGTGTAATAATTAGTTTACATCTTTCCCCATATAGGTAGATAAAAGAAAAATATAAATGAAAAAATGTCTCTGATTTGTTGTTTCCAGTGGACGTGCGGGGGTGACTGGAGTGATGGGATGGGGCCAGAGCCCCATGGAGTTCGGGTAGACCCGTCTCCGGCCCAGCTCCCCAGCCTCCTCCGCAGTCGTTGTCTTCGCTGGCCCTGCTTGCGACGCAGAGGGCCGCCTCGAACGCGATGGAGGCCGCCGCTGCTCACCAACACAAGGAGAAGGACCCGCACGTTCATAGGCCGTGTGCCTTTGACAAGGTGGTTAAATAAAATTTTCATCTAGGGTTCAATTGATGACCCTGACCATGTCACGTGACACGTTTTCTAATTAAATTACAGATGGAGGGGCTGGTGCGGGAGATGCAAGACCCAGAGAATGGGGTACCCGTGCGCAGCCAGAAGCAATTCCTCACGTCAATCCCGTCGGCGTTCATGGGTGAGTGTCGTCGTTACCTTCGCCGAGGCGTAAGCGTAACGGGCCATCAGAGCCAGGACACTACAGGATGCCTGCGTGTTGCAGGTTACGACCTCGTCGAGTGGCTGATGGAGCGGCTTGCCATCGAGGAATCAGGTACGAATCCATATCGAAACCAGTATAAGGAAGTAGAAGGCTGAACATCCGCTTCTTGTCGCTGAAAAGTTAAGCGACGACCTATCTGCGCCGTTAGCGACTCGTCAAAATACTATCTGCACGTTTTCTGGCTGACAACTTTACGTCGTATAAAATTCTATACGTCGGCTACTATAATATGCAACTCTATATATATGTAATGACCGAGGCTGCAGAGATCTATTTCATTCTTATTTTCATTACGCTTATAATTTACTGTGCCGATCGATTATGCTTTTTAACATTTAACAGATTCTGCTATTTAGTTTCAGCGTCAACTCCCGTATAGCTGCGAACTACCGAATACTATATATTTATATATATAATACGTCCATTCTACCTCGTATACCTTATAGTATTAAGTCTAGCATATAATATATACCCACCCATCCGCTGCACGCGACGAAGCCGTCAATCGGGTCATTTATTCTCTAAGATATGAAAGTATGTTGTTATGTTGACAGTAGAGGCGGTCCATATTGCTAATCAACTTTGCCAGTACGGTTACTTCTTTCCGGTGAACGACTCCAAGACTCTCACTGTAAAGGACGACAGCTCTCTCTATAGGTTTCAGGTATATTTCATTCCCGTATTCACTCCCAGTTTTGTCTTTCTATTTATTTTCCTCTTATTTCTCTTGTTGAGAACTTGTTTTTATATCAATCTGCGTGAAAATTGATACTCCACACGCTGCATGGGCTACAAAAGTTCGCTAGCAATTGGACAAATATATACCTGTATCCTACCAATTCTTCGATACGCATATACCCAAACACACACAACGTTTATGTCATTGTCATGTTCCCTGTCATTCAAGTATCTGAGATAGATTAATGTCTGATACATAGACTCCGTACTACTGGCCATGGCAGCACAGAACACCTGATAACGTCGAGTATGCGATTTATCTTGCTAAACGCACGCGAAGAAACAAGCAACGACACGCGCTCGAGGACTACGAAATTGTATGTATTTCACATTAACATTGACGTTACCCATAAGCACAATAAATTTTCATGCGAATATCATCTAATGCATACATGCGATAACATATTATGATAATTATTGCTTGTCGATCTCTTCATTCCATAAAATACCACTGTTCACATATTATTACAAACACTGTCTCATAAACTGTCTGGAAAACGCAGGAGGCCTTGACCAGCCTGCGAAGAAATTTGCAAAACAAATGGGATATAATACAGCAGCAGGCTGAGGAACAGGTGAGACTCTCGTGCTCTACGTATCTATATGTATTGTGACTATTGACAATGACAATAGTGAATTTGCAAACTATTTACACACACGGATGCTTTTGGATCAGGTGCGACTGTCCAAGGAACGTAAAAAAGGTGACAAGATTGTCAGCGACTCTCAGGAAAGAGCCTTCTGGCGGGTATACCGGCCTCCACCCGGTTGTATAAGCAGCCTTGAGGTGGTACCTGTACCGACGCGCGGACGTCCCGGCGCGCCGCGTCCACCTCCACGGAAACGCACGCTAGCAGATTTACAGCGCGAGGTTGGATTCCGTGTATCACTTTTCTGTATATACATTTTTTGTTTCATTTTTTTAGCTAGCATCGTAATTGGGCAATTTTAATTTTCCCATTGCAAGGTCGAGTTACTACGAAACAGCTTGACGCGGACTAGAATCAAGATGTCCATTGCTATTGAAAACCTTCAGACCCACTTTGAAACGTACACGGAATACGACCCGATGATCATTCAGCCACAACCTTCCAATCCCTGGATCACCGATGATCAAATATTTTGGCAACTCAACAGTCCCCTGTTAGTATAAACGACGAAACACGACTCATACGTCTTCATTACTACATTATTTATCATATTGTATATATCTATGATATTTAATTTCAGGGTGGAAGTCCCGACGGAAAAAAGAGTCAAAAGGTGGGGCCTGTCCATGGAGGAAGTCATGTTGGATCCGACTGGTAAGCGATTCGACATTAATGTTTCTGTTAGAACTTTTCAACGACATTGTTTCTCATCTCTGGACCGTTTTTTTCATCTCTGATACTTTACTGTTCACGTAGGATTACTCGAATTCACAAATTATCTGAGGAAGGAGTACAGTCATGAAAATATACGATTCTGGATGGCTGTCAAGGACCTGAGACGCAGCTATCAAGGACAAATTCAAAGCAAAGTGAATGAAATTTTCGAGTAAGTAAACCACTTATGTTAATCTATCAATATTTATGTTAGATCGGCGGAAATCCCCGAAGAAGTCAGGATCTCGAGCTTTCGTAGGTATATGTCAAATCTACATAAGTTGGTTCGATTTTGTAGAGAATTTCTTGCCGCCGGAGCACCATGTGAGATTAATATCGATGGTAAAACAATGGAAAAAGTACAACAGGAGATGAAAAGCCCAACGAGATTCACTTTCGATTCAGCTGCCGAGCACGTCTACACTTTGTTACTTAAAAAAGACTGCTACCCCAGATTTATTCGTTCCGAACACTACAGGCACCTTTTGGCAGCGGGAGTACAACCGTTACAGAAAAAAAGGTACTTTAATCAGACATCGTTATCGTGTTAAAATTCGATCAGCCCATATACCGTCGTTCTAATTATTTACTAACACATGTGGTAATTTGACAGATTTTTCGGGTTCGGTGGCCAAGCGAAAAAGAAAACTTCATCAACTTCGGCCCCTGCACCAGGCAGCCTTCAACAACAGCAGCAACAACAACAGCAAACAAGTATTGGAGGAGTTGGTGGTGGCAGGCGACGAGGAAGCGATCGAAGTCTTTCCGGATCCGCTCACGAACTCGCCGTCTGTGGAGTTAGGGACATGACAGCAACCCCTCGAGTACCGCATTCGCACAGTCAGTCGAATCTCACCGATATACCGTACAGGTATCTAAGATTTTTATTCCCTATTATATAAATATAGTTACGCTTTGGACTTTGATTTAACCTCGGCATTCGTATGTTTATCATTAAATTCGTTGCCCCTGGTATATGATACGCTGAAACAATACGTACTCTATACCTATACATGTGTGTACCTACGTGTTCTTGGGACATTCTCTGATTCTTGCTGGCTTTCAATTGAGTCAACATTTGCCTGCGAGTTCCACACGCAATAAGACGAATCAATGTAAAGGTGGCTTGATTGACAGTTCGGTATTTTCAGGGGAGATCTGGCTTGTCTCGTTAAGATCCCAGCCAGGCCTAGCCCACATGATTTTCAGTAAGTCCCTGGAAATGCATCATGCTTTGTCGTTATATACCTTCGTTCTACGCCAGGCGCGGACTGTACCTATATTATATATATATATGAGTATATATGAGTAAAAGAACAAAAAATACGAAAATAAACCAACTTGATCGAACTTATTAATTAGTATAATCGCAGTCCGCGCCTGTACTATACGCAGTTCTCCACGATTATATTAAATCATATATATATATATATATATATATTTTTATAGGCTTATATTAAACTATCTTTGTCGTTGTTGTGTGGTGTTCGAGTATATTACATATTCTATTTAATTTTAATATATTATAGGATTACCTGTGCGTGTGTGTGTGTGTATAGTCCACAAGTCTCTCCACTCTATATACGGAGTAGCCATTATTTATTTTATTCGATATACCTATGATACCTATGATACCTCTATTTTTTCTCTTTCTCTCTCTTTAGCTCTCTCTCTCTCTCTCTCTCTTTCTGTCTTTGTCCATATTATTATTATTCGCACTGTGTTTAGCTTTTCGATTTACTAATTCGTATATACCTAGACTACAACCTACTACTATTCTCCTCATGACATGCACTTCTTCTTCTTCTTCTTCTAAGGACTTGAAAAAAAAAAAAAAAAAACTAACTCATATTATACTCTATACATATATAGAACATGTATGAAAGAGCTTATGTGAAACGGTGCAGACGTTTTTTTCCATAAACATTCGAGTATATCAATTTTAGCACAACTATGCGGGATCAGGGATGACGTCTTTCTTCGATTTTTCGTCAAATTTGGATGAAAAAACATATTATCTTCTTTATTCTATATACATAGTGCATGATTGGGAGTCATATAATTATATAGTTCACTTTACCTATATTATATATACTACATATACGTAACTAATGACATCTAATCCTAATCGCGATATTACCTACATCCCTGACTGAACGCGACGAGAAAACTAAATCATATAATAAAGTTCGTGTTGTCAGGGATGCTGGCATGCCGGTGGCACCGGTTCGCCCTACAGACGACGTTTGCCCGTGGGATTCAGCCCCAGGTCCGAGTTCGGAGCCGGTGGTCGTAGACCCTGTGGTCGTTGCAGCATCGTCAACGTTGCCATCTGGGAGCACCGGTACAGCTGAGGTACATTCGTGGGAGGCCAATACAGGGCAGACTTCACATTCCCACGAGCTCCGTGCTTCGCGTAAAAATTCATCCCAATTAGACTCGGGGAGTTCTTCGTCCGACGTAAGCGTCGCTATTATCGAGGCTTCCGAAAGACTGCGGAAGTCTTGCGGTCTTCAACAAGCCGGGGCTGGGGGATCCGTCGATCGAGGTGGTAATCCAACGATAACGCGAAACTTTTCAATCAGTTCTGCGACCGGAGGTCGGGTTAAATTTTCAGACACTAGTCGCCCCTCCGCATCTTCGAGCGAATATTTTTCACCCCAGAGGTCGTTTGACCTGTCGCATCATACCGTTGCCGATAAAATTGACAAGCTAGTAGCCGCCGATGATACGGTTGTGGCGGTAAAAGATTGCGAAGTAAACGACAAAACTTCGGGCGAATCGCTTGCATGCGCCGATCCTCAGGCCATGCAAAGAAGACTTTCGGTCATGGCGCCGCTGATCAGCATAAGTTCTATAGTCGGAGATTTGACCGAGGATAACGACGAGGTAATTAAACTAAACGATCGCGATGAGCTGGAC
The DNA here is from genome assembly GCA_943736025.1 of Tenthredo mesomela. Taxonomy (NCBI): domain Eukaryota; kingdom Metazoa; phylum Arthropoda; class Insecta; order Hymenoptera; family Tenthredinidae; genus Tenthredo; species Tenthredo mesomela. The sequence goes on along the minus strand of OX031019.1, from coordinate 28,345,410 downwards.
CAAGCCGTTGCTGCAGGTCCGAATGAAGGGGAGGATCGAACGAGAGACGAAACTGATGAACTGCAGGGAGATAAAATTGGTGAGAAAACGGTGGAAATACCACCAGTACGAATTGAATTAGACAACGAGGAACTTGCGGAAGATGCTCAGGTCGTTCCTATCTGGGAACCGGACACCCAGAGCCAGGAAACGGCTGGAGCAGTTGCCACGCCTCTGCAGGAGCAGCAAGACAATAATGATAACGAAGTGTGCCCATGGGAAGATGAGTAAGTTTATAGTTTATCAAAAGTTTATCAAAAGTTTATTATTATACATATATATATATATCATTATCCTCATTATAATATACTTTACCTTTACTATTTATATACATAGTGATTCAATATCTTTTATATATAGGTATATATAATTGATGTCGTTCTATTGCATGCGGTCATTATATTATGTCCTCCTCAATATGAATTATGATGTTACAATGCATATAGTATATACGTATATGCATAACTAAAAGTTACAGCCTGGAGGACAAAGTAAAATATTGTTCATTACATCGGCGAAAATTTCTATAATACTATATATACCATGATATGAGAGCGTGATTTGTTAATATTTATCTGATGTAAGTATGACGGTTTTGCTCATTTGTATGTTGCAGAGAAAATTGTAAAGTGGATGCGACCTATGTGAAAACCTATTCTACACTAGGTTATCTGTAATCTGGTATTCGTACTAATCTTATATTTATTGAACTTGAACGTTCGCTATATTATTATCTGTATATCTTTCCCCATAAGCTCAAGTGCCCACGGTATGACGTATATAGGACTATACGTATCTCTTGTTTTTATCATTACTTGTTTTTTTTTTTTTATACACAATTTCTATCGAAACATGTCGATTAACGGTTTTCTAATAAAAAGCAATAGGATATATTATATTGTGATGATGGGGCCGCGTGGAAACGGAGTATTTTCTTTTATTTATTCATTGATGTGCCATTCTCATTTTATATAGCACAATAATTTTCGTTCAAATATTAATAATATATATAACGATCGTTATATATGTAGTATATTTTGAGATAAGTATACATAATTAATAATTATAATATATAAACAGCGTTTATCGAAAGGGGATTTAGTTCTCCGACTTGATGACACTCTGACAATTTCTTATATTATACGATTAATAATGATAATATACTTACTTATATTATATGGGACTTGTATATTTAAGCTAAGGAGTCAACGCCTATGTATTTACCTATACTCTAGCGGGGGTGCGATAGTTAATTAAAGATTAATTCTAAATAGTATATGTGGTTATAGCAGCTGCGGGAACGTCTGATAATGCGAAGATTAAAAGTGAGAGTAAACTATAATAAACGCCAGGTAGTTTTTGGTGAAGAAAACTTAAAAAAACAAAAAAAAAACAAAAAACAAAAAACGAATTGACAAAAAACAAGTAAATAAATAAAAAAAAAATAAAACATTGAAATCGCGTGAACAAGTTCTCTATTCTATATATTATACTACTATATGCTTGATCTACTTTTCTCTTCTTTACATCAAATCGAATATTGAAATTTAAGATTAACGTTTATCACTGCGGCAGTGTAATAAATAACAATTTATTATTATCTACGTAGAAGAGGGGTGTATCAATGCTATAATAAAAGAAAAAGAAACGCGTAAGGTACTATACTTATATTGCACACATTAAAACACGCTGTTATAATTTATTAATAAAAATATTGGCTATTCAATTCAGATACCTATATAAATCCGTGAAATCATTTGATATTTTCAATGATAATATAGTCATTTATATGTATTACGTGGATACATTATACCTATATACCAATAACATATATAGCATTTATTGTTGTATATTTTCAAATTATAGAACGGGTAGGGTAAAGTTTTATGCAAAGGAAACTATAACGAATGATGAAATATATCATTTAGATCATTTAGACATTTATTCTAACTCGTTTCCAGGGCTAAATGTATTATTATTATTATTATTATTATTATTATTATTATTATTATTATTATTATTATCATTATTATTATCATTATCATTATCATTATCATTATCATTATCATTATTATTATTATTATTATTATTATTATTATTATTATTATTATTATTATTATTATTATTATTATTATTATTATTATTATTATTAATATTATTAATATTATTATTATTATTATATTCTCACGCTTGGAGATAAAATTTATATTGCGAAGGTGCGCTCCGTGGGTGCCTGTCAATTTTGAGCCCTATGACCTCCCCTTCGGATCGCGCGATTCCCTCCCTCGTATATATAGTAGACGTGTCACATCACAATGCATGATATAGCATCGATATAAATTGGTTACGGTCCACGAATTGAAAGCCGATCAATTGCGATTACAATAAATTAACTAAAAATAAGTCAGACGTATTAGTACTCAAAGTCTCAATTCGATTTTTTATATTAATCGATCATTCGATTGCGTATATATACAAGCATATACATATAATATATATACACTTCGATCATTCCTTGATATAAACGAAAGTTTTTTCTTTTTTTTTCTCTCCAGTTATTCGCAATAATTATATAAAAACTATGAAATTTTCTTATGTATTATCATTCTGACGTCTGAATTTTGCAATCTGTTCCGTGACCAATTAAATCGACGCTATATGCTAGCCTGTACCAGAGTAATACGCAAATGTTAATCACTAATCAGCTGTGTTACATATATATGTATTCCTATAATATTATCTTGATAAATTATATACATATATACGGCCTAGACGCCTGTAGACGTGTAGATACCTATAACTTCTATATACCTGCGTATATGCTATTATATATACGGCATGTATCAATTCTTCAATATATATATAGGTATATATTAACATTATATATACGCCTACATGAATATATATATATATATATTAATAAAATCCGTTCGGATTATATATACATATACTTATATATTGTTAGACACGTAATGATACGCAATTATATTAATCTATAACATATTATTATGTTGTATAACGATCGAGTGAAGCTCACGATCTATTCGAGCTAAATACCTTATAGTACTATGATCTGTGTTACTGCATATAATTGGACATTTATATAGCATGTATAGCCTAAGTCCTTATATAGCGAATCGCGGCTTTTCATGTTGTAACGTGTAAATACGTGAATATGGATTATTATGTTTTAACGATAGGAAGAGTTTATACAAGTCGACATGTCACATATGTACTATGTCTATATTATTATAGTGGATATATAATTATTTAAATATATTAATCGGGTATCCTGGACCTGCGACTGCCCCAGAGCCTGGTACCCTTGTGTGCTTTTAAACATTAAAGTTCAAGTTCAAAGCAGAGTTAATATTATTTATTACACAGAAATTAGATATTTTTCATTCGTATGTATATACGTATGTACCTAACTATATAATAGTAACTTGCCACCTTAAAACTCGGAGAGATAAATATATACCTACCCACGTACGTTTCAACGTCGCGAATAATAATAATAATAATAATAATAATAATGGAAGTACGTGTTCTAGCTAAATATACAATTAAGATCTCTATCTAATTATTATTCATTCTTTATACTATTAAAACATCTCTCAAATTAAAGTTTACGACTATATAAAGTACGACGGCTTGGCTCGGCTAGCGAAATAAACGTTTCAAGTTCGGTATAAAATGCAGCAGCGCAAGTAGTACAGCCAAGTAACGGGCAGACGCGGTAAGTGACTACGGCTGTACCCGTTCGGGCGCAATAGTATGATATACGATTTAGACCTTGTGGCTTTTCCATTATTTCGATTTTCATTGGTTTTTCATTTACCTTTATATTAGGATGTTGAAATGAATATAAATAACACGTATTTTCGTGTTGGTGATGCGTGTCGCTAGATAAAGAAAGAGTTAATTGTTAGGGCTGTCATTAAAGTATAACATATGTTGTTTTTTTTATTTTTCTTTTTCTTTATTTTTATTTTCTATTCTTTTTATTTTGCACTACAACGGTATAGCTGGAAGGGGATTACATTATTATACAACAAATATATCATAAGTACCACATCATATCCTGGACACTTGAGATTACCTGTAAAGAAATTTAAAGAAAAATAACGGCCGTATATTCTTAATTCAGAGCTCAATATAAGATTGTTAAGACCCGTGTTATAGATGATCCGTGATTATATAAGGAGAAAATAAAATATATATATATATATATATAGTATATATTAGCGATTAATTATACACGTAATATATTCTACAAAAATACATATATAGGTATATATATATATAGATATGCATAATAATATATGTATACCTATATATATTATATAAAGTCAGGTGAAATTCGCTCGAAGCGCATAATCTGTATAGCATAATAATAATAATAATAATAATTTGTTTATTTATTATTATTATTATTATTATTATTATTATTATTATACGCATATATATATATATTATATACCTATATAGTACACACATAATATTAGTAGAGGTGAATTTTATATAGATTTAAATTAATTATATATGTAATACACATATATATATATATATTACATAACATACGAAGGTATGTATAGTACTTAATTATATGGTACGTGGTGTAATATCTTACAATGAATTTAGTTTTAAAATTTATTATAAAAATGATGTTATATTAGTAAGTTATTATATATAATATCTCCTGGAGCAGTGTCGCCCAAAAGGTATAATAATTATTATATTATATATACGCTATACATGCGGCGCACACATATGACGCGTATATTACCTATTATACACACATATATATGACATACACAAATATATACGCTATTATTATATACAATGAATTTAAGAAAATGAAACATTATAGGTATATACATGCATATAATAATTATAAAGCTGATCGAAAAGCCCGTTGTTTGCGATAGTAAGTAATTTATTATTATAATTTTATGGCGAATTATATTATTACCGCGATTGTATTGTTACATATATGCGTACTACTGCATGTAGTACTGGGTATATGTATATCTTTGCAAGGAAATTCGTTGGCGGTGACATATAAATACATATATATATATATGTATTTAAATATAAATTTATTGCACTTGTATTTTGCACTATAATCGAAGCAAACAATAATTATAATAGTTATGACGTTTTCAAATCTCATTACCATACGATTATAATAACAATATTGCTTATGATCTAAGTACATTGTAAATAAACAACCACGTCCAATAATTGTACAACCCGCAGCGCAGGACAGAGACGATACATCAAAATGAACAATTTACAGACTGGATCGAAACGTGCGAACGATGGAAAATTTTATTTAACAATATTTTATTATGATATACTTGTCCGCGTATTATCCGCGGATTATTATATATTTAAAACCGTAATTACGTTGTAGTTTAATTGTGGTAGAAAAGTTGTTGCATTCCATTTAATACGCAGTCATTACGATATAATTATATATCTCGCGATATAATGTATTGTCGAATACCACCCAACGCTGACTATATTCAATTGCCGTGATAATGAATAGGTATATTATATAGTACAGAAGAGTACAGTGAAAGCATCTAACTCAAAAAAGAATCCTTTCGTATTACATATATGAATCAGTATATGAAATGACAAAAAGCAAGGCCTAATGAATTTTTCAAGCTGAATTATCTTTGAATTATAGTAATATATAGTTATTATATAAATATATAATGTATAGGCAGCTATGAAGGTACACTGAAGGTACACGATTCGACAAATTATAGATGTTATGTTTATATAATTATACTATATTGAAAATATTCCAATACGAATTACATTCTACAAACAGTTCGAAATTGTTTCTTTTTCTTTATGTCTTTCTTCAATCAATTGAATAATTTATTTATTTATTTTATTCAACAACTCGTCGATGATAGTGCAATACCGCGTAAGTACAAAAATAGAAAAAAAAAATTAGATTTCGTGTGCATATTATGTATTTTTTATTTTTACACAGAATGCACACCAAATCTTATTTATGCTATTTTTGTACTTATACGCGGTATTGCACTATCACCGACGAACTGTCTTATCTAGTGTTAAATATATGCAGCATACTATATTATATACAGAAATAAAAACGAAAGGTAGCGATATAATAATTATTATATATGTGTTATAGTGTATTAAAAAAAAAAAAAGAAAAAAAAAAAAAAAAAAAAAAAAAATGAAAACGAAGGAAAAAAATACCACCGACAACAATATATAATATAATTTCGTTTATCAACCCATCTGAGCATTGATCGCATCAAAATTTTGCCGAAATATATATACCAAACACTATGTTATATAATATGATAATCATAATAGCCGCATAGATGAAAAAAATGCCATATATAAGTTCTCGTATACCTATATATATACACACTCTTAATGAAAAATCTAACAACATTCATAATTAATATAGTGCAGGCATGTCAAACACGCGGCCCGGAAATCTCGTGACTCTGGAAGGCAAATGCCGTTTCAAACGTATATTCAAAAAAAAAAAAAAAATAAAAAAAAATAAAAAACGACTTGCAACAAACGAATGATAAAAATATACATATTATTACGATACATTTGAAATCATTTTTGCAAAAAATATTTGCACCCTCCCGGAGTTGCTACATCTTCGTACAATTTTGTTGGTTTTTCATCATCATGGTGTATAATTATTATACACACTTCGGACTAGTATTTCAGTTTGCTAATTTTTGAAATATCAATGGCATGCGGTTCCCCGCGCTATGGTACCAGATCGATAATATTGGCCCGGAAGTCGCGATGAGTTTGACATCCCTGATTATAGTGGTTATCCGGATACATATTATAATTACAATATAATTGTAACGAGATAGGCTTATGACCCAAAGGAGAAACTAACAGAAAAAAAAAAACAAGAAAAAAAAAAAAATGTTACGCATATTATAAGTAATAAAAGCACTTATGATATAATACATGCATACGTACGTTACACGGCGTGTTATAACCGCATCGCGATGCTGTATCACGTATCGAACTATGGACGTTGAGTAGTTGTGTAGATGTAGCCATAATCTTTATTACACTTTATGATATATTATGACATATATTTATGTATACATTGGTATATAATATATATGTACAAATATATACATAAATCTACGCTAGTTGAGGGCAAGTGCAATCAGGCACTGCTTACGTATTAACTATATAATTATACATGAAATATGAATTATGAAATATGATATGCTGCGTTAATGTTAAAATTCGACAATGATTATATTATACGTACAATGAATAATAAATAATGTTATTAGATAGAAAGGTATGTATACATGGTAGGATATAGAGGAGCTTTAGTGTATATAGTTTTGTAAAGTGTTACTAGTCATTGATGATAGATAAGCAAGTAATTGCCGCTGATTGATACGAATTTTAAGACGTATTTACGTATATACTGGTCTCGTTAAAGATGAGGAGAACAGACAAATACCCGCATATATAATTACAATATATTATTATATATATTATATTATGTTACGGTTAACAAAAATAATAATCATTATAAGCATTTCGTTAACAATGTGTGTATATTATATTATATACAATATATTATACTATAAACTGTCACTAGAATGTCCAAATATTAAATAATATAGTGCCATTAAATCAATATTACACTATCGAATCTATTCACTGCCGCATGTACCGAGAGTTTTCGGTGAAACTGGTGACCCCCCTCCCTGCGGCGGAAACCAACACATACACGTACCGCGTGCGTGAGACTTATTGGCCCGCTCGGAGAAAAAACTCTCGGTATCCATGCCGTATATATCCCGCTGATTTTCCTCATTTATAATCAACACTGTATATAGGGACTAAGTTCTACCATTGTTATACATACAGCAGGAAGAAAACGTGAAATTATCAAATTATCAACGAGGAAATCGAAATCGACACTAACTACACTTTTAGATTTTATCTTGTTATACTTATACATATTGTTGTTCAAGCACGCCCACCCACTTTTGTTATATCAAACCTATAGATCAAATGCCGGTAAGTTTAATTTGTTACCGTGCATAAAACTTTGTAGTTTTAGCGCAGATTCGTTATACCCTGCGTCACATAACGCACGTGCCAGACTTATATCGCCGGGCAGACCCAGTGATTACACGTTATACGCAACAGTTGTGCTCGCATATAAAACTGACATGTATACGCTCAGGTGTGTAACTCTCTTGTGACATAGGTGCTAACTGCTTAAATATAGAACTTCCAGCTCTCTGTTACTAGTTGAAAATTGAAGCTAATGCTAAAGCGACGTATGTTAGATACATATACTCCCGATATAGGTATAGATCATATTCGAGCGTATAGTACGTGGCTATAGGGAAGCATGATCCGTTTGTCAAGATATTTGCAGCGATTAGCTGTTTTCATAGGACTCAGCTTGTTGGCCTTTGTTTCTCTCCCCGGATTATCACTACTTGGAAAAAACGATATTACTAAGTTTCATTTCAATAATAAGACAGGCTCTGCAATAAAAACCAAAAAATATGGAGTTGGATACGTAAAAGATGATTGGAGGGGATTGAACGAGTCCCAAGTAAGTTCAACACATAATATCTTATCTCCAATAGGTATATATACAACACAGCTGATATTATATTTCTGTTCATTCGATAAACCTATGTTTCTGTATGCAGACGAGCAGAATGTCGGCCCTCGGAAAATGGTTGCTGTCCCCCGAAGGAACAAATATATCAAAATCTCACGATGACCCCTCGAAGGAATATCTAATTTTGATATGGGAACACGGGCCAATGTTGGCGCGAAGACACCTGAGGCATTTTAGTGACGAAACGTTAGTCATCTCTGTTATCTATCGATTCTTTTTTGATTTAAGCGAGCTTATAAATAATCTCTTAGATATATAGGGAAAATCGTTATTGCATAGTATAAATCTAACAAGTATGAAAAATTATCATAGATTCTCGCCGTGGGAAAATTGTTCGGTTCAAAATTGTCGCCTGAGTTACGAATCGAGTGATGCAAATGAAGCCGACGCGATTTTATTTCATCTTCACAGAACTAAAAATGTAGATGGTTTGCCGAAGAATTTGAAATTCGAGAATCGCATCAGGCAAAGATGGATATTCTTAACGGACGAATCACCTTACCATACCTTTTACGGCGGTAAACTGCAGCTTTCAAATTTCAACGGGCTTTTCAACTGGTCGATGAGTTACCGAATGGATAGCGACGTTCCCGTGCCTTACGGAAGAACCGTGATTATCAAAAACGGTGAAGAAACAGCCAGACATGTAATCGACAATTTGACGAAGATAAAGACTAAACTAGTAGCTATAATGGGCAGTAATTGCGGTTCAAAAAATCATAGATGGGATTACGTCCGCAAGCTCGAAGAAATTTTGGGCGAAAAATTAGATATTTATGGTGGCTGCTTGGGAGGTGACAAGGTGTCTTGTCCGAGATATTTTACCAAGGATTGCGAACGGCTTGGAGATTACAAGTTCTATTTAGCCTTCGAGAATTCAAATTGCAGAGAATATTTAACGGAGAAGCCATTCTGGCACGGATACCAGAAGCATTCGATACCGATAATAATGGGGGCGTCGAGAGCTGATTGCAACCGACTCCTACCGCCTGCATCTTTCATACATATCGACGATTTTGCTAATCCAAAAACTCTGGTTGATTATCTTTTGTATTTGGATGAAAACGACAACGAATATTTGAAATACCACGAATGGCGCAAGACTTTCAAAGTCTTCAATGAACACGGCTATTTTCAAAGTTCTTCGCGCCATTATTGCCGCCTATGCGAGGCGCTAAACTACAACGATCCTTCTGCTAAGGTTTACGATAACCTTGAAGAATTCTGGAGCGTAAAAGACTGTTGGTGATCGATGTATCGTGTTAATTTGGAGCGTAAAATTATTATTAAAAACCTTATGAAAGAAACAAAAATAAATTTCGTACACCTATATTACCCATTTCCCCCATTTCCATTATAATATGAATTTTATCACTGCGCATTGTAGGTTATGGCGTTCGTGACTATAGTTGTCAAAGTCCGCATAAAAATTTGTTGAAAGTGATTAAAATCTAACCTAAGATAATGAGAATAATATATAACGATTACATAAAGCGGTTAACGCAACACAAAATTATTATCCTATCTTCAAATAGTTGACATAGCGCACCACACAACCGCGATTATACATATATTCGTGTTATAGGTTAAGGTCAGTTGCCAGGAGTTTAATGCCGAATATATTATCAACCATAGTGAAAATAATAGACCGGTATTGGTCTATCGCTAAATGTACAGCGTTTTATTCGATATAGTAAAAAGTCTGAGAGTGACGCGACTGTTGGTATCAGCTGTGGACATAGGTTATGTAACAAAAGTAAACATGGCATCAGTTCTAGCTACCAGTTCTATATTTAAAGGTAAACAAGATCGCTTTAATGGCATCACTGTAGATTCGGCAATAGAACCTTGCGAGGATGGCGCATTTTCAAAATGTCTTAAAGGTACGTAATATGCTTTGATATTATTCGTCGTGATAATAAAAACGATAATAATAATAATAATAATAATAATAATAATAATAATGATATTCACAATATCAAATGCTGGCCCATAGATTCTCTCGACAAATGGATAGCGGAAGAAAGGCGCGCCATTTGGTTCCGCGTAAACTTGGAACAATCTTATTGGATACCCGTTCTTACGAACAACGGATTCAAGTTCCATCACGCTAAAGATAACTGGGTGACTCTTTACCGTTGGCTGCCCGTAGACCAGACATGTAACATACCTCCTTATGCCCATACGATGATTGGCGTAGGAGCAATTGTCTATAACGAGGATAAAGACGAGGTTCTTGTTGTCAAGGAAAGATACAGCATTATAACACCGATGTGGAAATTTCCTGGTGGTTATGTGGAGCCTGGTTAGTTACTACGGTATACAATGGTCGTTTATCAATTAATGAATTGTAATAACTTGTAATAACAATAACGAAACTGTTTCAGGTGAAGAAATTGCCAACGCTGCACAAAGAGAAGTTATGGAAGAGACGGGAATAGAGGCGGAGTTTAAATACCTTCTCACACTCCGGCATGCTCATCAGTTTGCTTTCGGATGCTCCGATCTCTACATGGTAGTCTGTCTCAAACCTCGTACTTTTGAGATCAATAAATGCAGTCGTGAAATAATGGAGTGCAAATGGATGAAGGTATAGAGTTTCTAGAGTGGAATTTTTCTTTGTTCGGAATCAATTAGCGTTTTTATTCCATATTTATTCATTTATTGTGCGTTTTTGTGATACTTGACGCTTGTTCACATGTGCGTAGTATAATAATATCTCTGTTTCTTAACGATTTAAGCTGGACGAGTATGTGCAGCATCCGGAAGTCCACGACAACAATCGTCTTGTAGCACAAAAGTTCATCGAATACAAGAGCCACAAGACAGCAGTGGTCGTCCAGAGTTTAATTCATCCAGCTTTGAAGAAGCCTCTATCCATGTTCACTATATCGAAGATAGAAGATTAACGAAGGTTCGAGAATTATTGTTTATAGTGAACAGAAAAAAATATATTTGGGAAATGTGAGGGAAATAATTAATTCAGTGACTATCTTCACCTCTAGTGTTTTTATTTATTTTAACTACCGTGCGAGTTGTTGTTATAGGTATTTTCGAACCTTATCCTTAGCCAAGGCTCGAATTTGTGCAAACTGTTTAATTCATAGAGGAAGAAAAATATCGTTCAGGGATTGTATAATTTTGTTAAAGTATTCGGTATACGGAATTCAAACTATTCGATGTATCTCAAGAGTTTACAGACTGCATTTCTCAAGTACTTTGTCAAATTACGCGTAGAGAATAAATCTCAGTAGCAAGTACAACGATGAGCTGGGCATTCTGAAGGGTAGACCAAACATTTGTCCAGGCAATAAACGTCCGAGCCTTCTTTTTCTGCAATTTCACCAATTGCGTCGCAAGTGTCTCTGGATAGAAATAAATTTTTATTAGGGACTAGTGTTTCACGGAGGGATGAGGATAAAGATTCTTCAAGACTTACGGGCATGTACATATTTCTTCCGGGCAATTCGGCGGGTATCGAAGGCAATTCGTTTGACACCATTCGTTCATTCCTGGTATACGGAGGTAAAGAGATGTAGGAACACACACCTGGGATCTGAAACGTTTCAAAAATCCAAATATTTTAATGGGTTGCAGAGTTTTAGAAATCGCTTTTGAATTTTTTTCCCATCCCTCCCAAAGTCTTTTAAAATAGTAAAAAGTCCCCTTGAAAATTCTCTAAACCGTTTTAAATCCTAGAAAAACTTGCAGAATCATTTGATACGATAATATAGCGAAAGTACATTATACAATTTACCTGATCACAAGTGGGAATATATTATTAGGTGTACGGAAGTCTCTGTAGTAAAGTAAGAAGGGATTGTCCTGCTGCACGAACAGGGGTGGAATACCACCGGTACTAGTCACTATGCTAACATCAGCACAATTTCTAAATGTCTCTGGTCGTCCGCAGCCAACGGCTTCGGTACCATTAGCACACGTACCCCACATGTTCCCTTTAGAAAAACATTAAACTATTTCATATATTTCGTGCACGTAGAAGAGATATGCACATGGCATAGTAATTAGATAGCGTATATGCGTGTAATATACCTGTGTAATAATTCCATTGAATGACACACTGGGAGCAAGTTATGTACGGTGGTAAAACCACCTGGTATCGAAAAATTGCCTTCTTCTCAGTTTCCGTAGGGATGTGAAACTGGACGTCATTCGTTCCCGAAAGATACAGCGGGTACCTTGATAATATATTTTTTATTTTTTTTAAATTTATTTCATTTGTCAAAAATCATCTCATTGATAAATATTTACTTGTCGAAACAGTCCTGGGTAGCTTCACTCGTCGGGTTGTTGTTTGGGCATAAATACATTTCAAAACGTCCCCAATGATTCGCCGTAAGCTCGACCTCGACGTCTATTTCCTACAAGGAATCACACAACAGGATAAATATCGTAACGGTGATAATGAACGAGGTGCAAATTGATCGAAAAAAGCATATGCAGAAACTTGCCTGGCCCACTGTGTAATGCCTGACTATCGTGCCCTTTGCAAATTCACCTCCAGCCTCGTGAGGGCGAGGCTCGCTGGTGTGATAAGCATCCCCACATACGCCGCACTGTCCTTGGTTCTGGACCCATTGAACTGTTTGAAATTTTTTCCACCATTAGAAGGAATTACTGAAGCTCATTCATTTTTTTGAATTGCTAAAATCTATTCAGTGAAAACAGGAGGAAAGGAGTGAATAGAATCTATTCAGTTGCGAACGAACCTGCGTAACCGCCGCAGAAAAGTTCGTTGTCGTTGTAGTTCACGGGGTTTGGGAATCCAAAACGCCACATGCTGTTCCTTGAGGGAGGGTCCATCAGTCGGCCATGACCTCTTACCCCCGAATCATCGAACGTCTTTGATAACAAACAAGTAATCAGGATAAGAAATGATTCTCACCATTGGATTAATTCGACGAATGTTTACTCACCTGTATTATAAGAAACAGCACGAGCAGGTAGAACCTTTGCAGACTTTGTCCGGTGACCATTGCTCTCTGAAAGAATATTTGAATATTTCAGTGTTGCGTTTATTGTTATTCATTTCTATACATGTCGGCGTTGTTTGTTAGGCAAATCGGGACATCGATTGGAATTATGAACGACTGCATGTCGCAGTTGCCTATACAGGGTGTCTTTCAATTAGTCATACAAATATCTATCACTAATCACTTGGCACGCGAATAAATCAGCGTGGGATTTTATACGCTAACATTTAAATATAAATTTCAATTTGTTTTCTCATTTATATTTATATTAATTTCAAGTTCGACGGACCCATCTTATATACACCTATAGAGACTGCGTAAATTTCTGTGGGAGTCTTACCCGCATTCCTCTATATATCTATAAGAAAACTTGTTTGGTATATTGACACTTACGACTGTACTGTCTTGTCGGATTGAAAATATTCTATAAGTAGAGGTATACATATTATATTAGTCCCGTTAGAGTTTTTATCCATTACCATCTCGTTTTTTTTTTTTTTTTTTAAATTTATTTATTTACTTTTTTTTTTCCATCTTGTACCGTATTACCGTTCGATCATAAATATTATTTGTTATTTTGTGCAACACGCGATTATAGTATATCTATGACGTCTGGTAGATTTTGAAAATAATTTATTGGTTCAATCCGTAATAAAGTTTGCCTTAATGACGGTCCTACCTCGTGCGGGGAAATACACTTTGACATAGTGTTTTTTTTTTTCCCTCAACTTCTTCTGAAGACATTATGTTTCTGTCAAGTTTTCGATAAGAGGTTTTTTGAACAGAAATCTAACGGTATATGATGAATTTAAACATATTCCAACTAATCAATAATGAATTAGTTGCTCCTGGTATTTAAATGCGAGAGTAAATAGGCGCGCGTCCGACGATGAGGCCAAGTCCCTATAGGCATGGACATACCGCGGTAGATTTACATTTGTACCCATGTCAAATGCTGATATATGTGACTCATCTGAATAATGATTTATGAAAGACCGATGGACTCGGGTATGTTCTTTTTTCTATTTCCTTTTTCATTTTTTTTTTTATTGGACAAGAAAAATAAATAACTACCTACCTACCCATATGTCAACGCGGTGAATTCCGTGGAAATGAAAAGTGATAGTATATTCAAAAAGATTTTATCATACATCAAACTTTCGTTCGGAACATTTTTCTCCGTAAAAATTTATGTGGAATTAGCGTGAAATTGATATTAGTGGCGATTCAGAATCTTCCAATCAGTATAATAACGACATTAATACGCGCCACTCTCAAACCGGTTATCGCACAAAGTTATTTTGGTTGAAAAAAGAATTTCGCGTTTAGATAACACCGAAATCGAGCAGCCCGTACTTTTCTTATATATATACCTATGCATGTGAGATTCTATTCTTCGAGTATGGAAATAGTCATACAGTGTCCGTTGCTGCGAGTCCAACATGACCGCAAGATCGGCTGATATAACTGCATCGATTTTTATAGAGGAGCAAATTTTTTATTCGCCAAAAATCTATATATGTACGAATGTACGACGCGTATAGCGCAAGGTGCTGAGAAACGGGATCCAAGTAGATGTAGATACCTTGAATAATTTAATATTTCTTCTTTTTCTTCCGTTACCTTGCGATTTAATGGGCTAGCCAGTACGCGGGATAATATTTGAGGTATGATGACTTGAATGCTTGAACGACCAATGTGTACATACATATACCTATACATATACCCAATATTCTCGAATCTTGACGCATGCTAGTAAAATGTCATATGCTAGAATCATCCTCCTCGTATGTACGTTTCAAATTTAAAAAATACATTTCCCTCCAACGAAATGATCGATTGAAAGCTTCATTCTACTATATAACCATGTACTTCGCACGCACGTGCGTTTTACGATTAACGACGATCCTAGACTGCACATCTGTGATCAGTCCATTAGCAAATTCTAGTTACCCGCCCTTGATTTCGCGCCGTTTGATTTCTAAGTCAAATGATTGCACAACTGTAGGCCACAAGACTCATTGTTACGCACGAGGACAAGTGAACCGTAATAGACTGCCAAGAAGACGAGCAATCAGTGTCAGGGAAAATCAAATAGTATACTAGATTTTTCCGACACACTTGCATCTTTCATCTATACAGTCATCGTTTCTTCCGAATTCTAAATGACTGAATCCTCTTATGAATTGTTGGGAAATTTATCATTCTTTAAGACCCCGCAGCCACCACCGTTGATGGTTCAGTATATTTAAATTAACGACAGACGATTAACTATATAATTTGTAGCCCAGAACCAGTTTGCGGAGTTCTTTTGATAATTCAAACAGTGCGGGAGACCGAAAATAATTGATTGAAAAAAAAAAAAAAAAGCGAAAAACAAGTCTACCGAATGAAAAATTACGGTGGGTTGGGCTTGTCAAGAACTAATTAGTCCAGATGTCACGTCATTATATATTTGGTGAACGTCGCTTGGGGACTATATTATTTATTATAAATCGGTGCCACCTTGAGCGACTTTGTTTTTCATTCCAGCTCCTTATCGTCGCCTTTGCCAAGCCTTTGGGGATTAGCATAACGGTTTATAAATTATCACTGATCAGTGATCTGCATTAATCGCGGGTAGAATAAATCTGTTTTAACGAAACACCGTGCGATATTTCGGCTAAAATTTCTGCGGTCAAGACTGATACCTGAGTACTTGTACTTGTACTTTCACTTGCACTCGGGTCAGTTCCTCCACCCATAATTAACTTTTAACGATGGGGGAGAGAAAATGGTCCGATTATTCGAGACGTGAACTCAATAGCAGCAAAAACTTGGTCACCTTCGTACGTCGAATTTGAAGTCTCCCTAAGTGCTCTCTGCAACTACAATCTCGATTTCGAACACAATACGTGATTGATTTCCCGTCTATGTCTTTCGATCCGTAGTACGTAATATTTATGTGTGCATTAATAAATTGGGATCAGTTTGCTGGCTAACCCAGACACTCTATAGAGTCATGAAATTGACCAGCTACCGAGAGCGAAAGACAACGCGAGTGTCACGTGCACCCATACTGTAACCGTAACTGTTGTTCCCTAAACGTAAACTGCATACCCACATACGCATCAGCTGTATACGTACTACGACACAATCCGTAAACCGACCACGATCGGTTTTCATTTATGGCATGGATTTACGAGTTTAGCTCCTTTTCCTGTAGTAGGTATTGGGTACCTCCATAGTCCGCGAATGGGACATTAATTTATTCTGTCCCAGGCGCCCAGCCGTCTCAATTAATAATAATTTAGGTGAATCGAATCGATTATGTTAGATCCTCGCGAAATTAACGACATAAAAATTATTATATTCACGCTTGAATCCGGCAGCTCGTTAATTTTTATTTAGAATTCAAACTAACTAAGATGCAAGTTTGGCCTTTAAATTTTCAGTCGTATCGCGACAGAGCGGACATCGCTGAGGGGAATATAAATATACCAAAAATCCAAAATAACTGGTTAACCTTCGTGAGTTGATAGAACCGTGGCTCACAGTCGGTCGAATCGACTAATGCATCCCCTCATGATTATTTTTGAAATGTCATACTTGCTGATTATGTCTGATTTTTATAATACCAGATAATCGGCGACACCCTGCTGGGTAGGTAGGTACGTACAATTGATATGATTGTTGCAGAATTTTTGAACTCATATCCATTGTCAATGATTATTATTAACTTTGGTGTAGCGGAATTGAAACTGTAAACACAAGCTGTTTGCAATACGATTTTGAATATTCTCGCTAAACTGGTATGAACATTTTCTGCACGCTATATATTGGTCCTCTAAAACGCGAATGATTATTTTATTTTGCTATTGACGTGTATTTGCTGAATGGAGTCGATTGCCTATTTCGGGAATAACAAGACAAAACAATTATCAGAAATTCGCAACACTATGAGCTAGAGACAAACAAGACTGTTCGGAGTGGAATGGTATGTTAATCACAGCAAATATTGAGCGATGGTATAGCAATCACGAAATTGATTCAGCGTCAGCTGCTGGAAATTCGAATCTTCGAAGGAGAAAAATACGAAGGAAAAAGGAGGATCAAAACAAAAACAAAAAAAAAAAAAAACAAAGAAAAAGAACTTCCCTCGAAAACAAGAGAGTGGAATAATGTTGTGGGCTTACGAAGAGCGTGCCTTCGAGAGTTTATTTTCTACTTTTAGAGTTGACATCAGAAAGAAATGCAAATCTAAAGAGGATTCACCGCATCGGACAAACACATTGCATACGACAACTGCAGTGTTATTTATTGTTAGCTCTCCGGTTGATTTTCTCATTTTTCACACGGATCAAATTGTTCGGTCGAAATTCCAGAATCCCTTAAAAATAATTGAAATCGATAATCTGTCTTAATATTGAGAGCATAATGCACCCATACCGAAAGAACGAGTCATATAAGTGGTTTGAATGATGAAATGTCGCTGAAAATGGGATACATTATTATACTTTCAATACGTTTGTTATATCGAGGAGTCACGATAAGAGTTAATCATTTCTTCATACTGCAGCACTTTTAAACAACAGTCAAACAATTGGCCACCTGATCTTAGCTTGTTTGATCGAGAAATATTGAACAAATATCGAATCGAACAAGGGCAGTATTATCTGGTTCTATATGTCTTCAGCATGCAAACGAGCTTCCTGGAGAATGTATAAACACGAGAATCAGATGAATAAAATCGTATAAGAAGCAGCTGTACGATACATATACTCAATATCGATCATATTTAGTCATACTCCTCAAGTATTTGAAATAATATTGTACAATCATTTGCTGCAGTTATGAAACTTGAGAATCGGCGGTCCTCGATGTATTGATATAGGATGACGGTGCCTCGCTATTGGTAATCGTTAGTCGCGCAACCACGCGCTCCTATTTGTATTCTTTGTGATGGACATTTCGATTGAATTTAAATGAAGGTCATTAGCTTCCAGGGAAATTTATCAATTAGAACTTGGCATCAATTATACTCACGTAATCGAAATAAAATGTTTCAACGCATTAACTCACATGCGCATGTTACATATTGTTTTTCAACTGTTCATATTAGAGTATGTGGACGCGCAAGTCGAAGAATCGTTAGGAATCGATATGGATTCAGTTTTAATCGAAAAGCAGAGGTAACACTAGCTTGAAAAATCTTCTAGTCACCCATACAGTCAATTAACACAAATTTGACTACAAGGTAAAAAATTGATTCTACAGGATTAGTATCTATAAATAGAAGAGATACCGATCAAACTATTACAACGATTTCTCGGCTCGATCGAAATTCACATCCGAAAATAACATAGTCCGATAAGTCACACGTGTATAAACTTTACGAGGCTAGTATAAACCGCATTTTTTTAGCGAGTTTGAATCCATCAATGATCATCCGTGATCGGTGTAGTATCAAGCCACTTATTTAAACATCAATAATGTTGTAATTGAACGGAACGAGTCGGTATATATCAGAACTATAAATCAACGGAGTAAATGTTTGCCGAAGACTGAGCGTTGCTATAAAAAGTAATCGGTGTAGGTACAGCGGCAAAGATATGCGGTCCTTGTACGTGGATTTGAATACGGTACGAAAAATGAAAATGCGCAAGGCTGCGGGCGTGGAATAATACCCAGGTGAGGAGACGATGCACTTACCTGATCGGACGTGATCAGTTTACCAAATCTATGTATTCAGCAGGAACTGGTAGAGCAGTATCAATTTACAATTGCGGTGCGGGACTTAGCTCGTCCCGGTACCGCGACAGCCGAAATTATTCAAACTAAAAAGGCAGACCTCGCGCGGACGACAACGAGTGTACTGATTCGCTGCGAGACTTCGGGCCTAAGTAGATCGAGCGCGGCAACGGAGATCCTCTACAGGTCTACAGTAAGCGTGATCGCCGTGTACCTGTATACAAGTATGAGTAATACGCGGCCGTGGGCGCGACGTCACCCCACCCAAACACACCGCACCTCAAGCTCCGAAATGCATCTGGATTATATGGATTACATATAGGTATGCATCAGGAGGGAGTTTGGTTGTATTCATTTTTTGTTTCAATCAAAAATTACGGAATATTTTAGCGCTTATCTTATCACCAACAAAAAAAAAAACGAAAGAGTGAATATTTTTAGGAGCTAGTTATACCTAGTACTCGCCGGTTTCTTTAACGCTGTACGGAAGTCTGTGCGGAGAAGAATAAATCAAGACAAGGTTGCAGCACTTAATTCACCGTTGGAATTCAGCCGTCATCCGGGCAGGGATTCGGCGATACAATTAAGATTATACGTACCCATTAATATTCATAGAATCTCGACCTTCGCAAAACTAGACTATATAACATGGGGAATCAATTTGTGACAATAAGATTTGAAGGGAGATCGTGTCTCGAATTGATAAGAATTTCATTAAGTATCTCGAAGTATTACAGGTGCTGTGCTATTCTCCGTTAACACAATTCAGGGACTCATATAAAATGCAGATTTTGCACTTTCTTGCATCAAGGTTGTGAAATTATTATTTTTGAGTTTCTTTATTACGTCGATACGTATATTGGGCATGGGCTTCATGATGGTCGTAAAACTGTATCATATTGATCTAGAGCGCCGCAGGCTCATCATCATTACGAATTAGCAAGAATCGTTTTACAGCAATAATATTATTTATTTCATCCGCCAGAGCGGAAAAAAAGTAATAAGAGCGAACTACTGCTGAACTATCCGAAAGTTTATTCATTTCGATCTCCCCACTCTCTGTGCCTCATACAATTTTTTTTATTTATAGTTTTTCTGCAGTACCTAGGATGAGGATACGTAGAATCATCTGCGGAATCATTCTGAAAATTATTCTTAGGTACTGCAGTGTTGCAAAAATTATCCAGCAACTCCGCGAATCAGTGATAATAATTTTTGAGCAATAAATAATAAATTCGACATCTTAGAGACTTCATATTGATTGCCGCCCCGCTGTTTGCGGCGGAAGTAGTTTTGGGAACTTGCCTACGAGAAGGCAATATTGTTGGGCACCCCGTTCGCGCCACTGGCCGGGCAAGGAGGAGCACTGACCTATACGGGTCTGCGGTGAGGCTAGTGGCCGTCGTGGCATCGAAGGGTTCGCATGGGGCTGCGTTAACGAGATACGACTCTGAGTTGTGGCAGGCATGCCAATGAAAATACTCCGAACGCAGAAAAGTTGTCGCAGAATGAACAATTTTAACGCCTTGACGAAAAGAGATGCTTCTCATCTGGTTTTTAGAGGAATTTATTAAATGATAGTGATAATATAACACACCTCTTTCTGTTACAGTTGAATGCACTGCCCTCAGAGTCCGAACTTCTCCGTCCAGCAGCGAGCGGGTGATTATACAACTCAGTCTTCGTGAAATTAGTTATATTAGCTACAGTATAGATTATGATAACTTGTATACAGGCAAATGAAAGGACTCGATCAATTGCAATCCGTAGCATGTTTATTTCAAAGAAACAATTATTATAAACTGTACACACTTTCGACAATTACTAATGTTGTATCGATTCTGAATCAATAAATTGCCAGATATATCAATAATCAATTGCGTTGTTATTTGGCACCTCGCTCTCCACGTACATTGTGATTTTCGACTCAAAATTTAAAAAAATCCGAAAATAGCTGGTACAAATGAACTATAGAGAGACGTGCATGAAGCTACGTATGCATACCTATATCAATACACTACTCCTTTTCCCCGCCAAAAATTTCAGCACACCTCCTCCGGTCAGATGTTCTCCTGATACCAGGAGCAATTTTTGAGTTAAAATTTCTAAAACTCTGAAAGACGCTACTCTCGTAATCATATATAAACACGTGCATGAGGACACGTATGCATGCCTATATCGATACACTATGCTAAGACGATTTTTCGGAAAAATAATAGAAAAAAATTTAGAAAAAAAGTCGAAAAAAAAGTTTAAAAAAAACTTCCAATTTGGTGCTAAATTTGCTTCTAAATTTGAAGATTTTTTTTTTACTTTTTTTTTTGTCTTACTAACTTAATTATAAAGAGAGACGTGTATGGAGCAACGTATGCATGCCTATGTCAATACACTACTCCTTTCCCCCTCCGAAAATTTCAGCACACCTCCTCAGGTCAGATGCTCTCCTGATACCAGGAGTATTTTTTTACTTAAAATTTGTGAAACTCTTAAAACGCTAGTATAAATAAACCTATATGGCAACGTGCATGAAGACACGTATGCATATACGATACTCTTTTCCCCCTCCAAAAATTTCAGCACATCTCCTCGGGTCAGATGTTCTCCTGATACCAAGAGTATTTTTCGACTCAAAATTGGTAAAACTCTGAAAATAGCTGGTATAAACGAACCATAGAGAGACGTGCATGAAGCAACGTATGCATGCCTATATCAATACACTACTCCTTTCCACCTCCTAAAATTTCAGCACACCTCCTCGGGTCAGATATTCTCCTGATACCAGGATGAATTTTCGACCTAAAATTTTTCCAACTCCGAATATAATAATTGATATATATATTTAATGCATTGAACGTACTCTATTTCACCGGTTGCTTATTTAAAATGAAGGGTCGTAGGAAAAGGAAAGTGGGAAATAATAAAGCATTTGATTATTCGTATATCTGTGAATTTATTGTTGCATCATCAATACAATACTACTCATTTTCAAAGTTATACAATATACATGTAAGTAGTAGAATTTGCAATTGTTGCTTAAGAAAGAATATGTACCCATCGCACTGCTATACAGAATCAACAAGTTCGAAGTATTTCTATTGAGATGGCTGTCACAGTCAAATGTCAACACAACCCCCGTGCGAATCCCTTGACGCCACGATGGCCACTGACCCCACAACAGCTGCTCTTATCCTAGGTCAGTGCCCGTCCCAACGGGGTGCCAAATGGTATCGCCATCTCGCGGTCAAATGCCCGAACTATTTCTGCCACAAACGTCGCGTCGGTTGGTCTCATTATGTACAACCCGCATGGCATTGGTGTGATTTCTAACTTGTGATTGCATATAGTAAGGCGCACCAATTTTGCGGCGAAAATAGTTCGTGACTTCGACCGTAAGATGGCGATACCATTTGGCACCCCGTAAGCCCGCGAAAATAGAACTTTGAATCCTTTGTGCCGCTATAATGACTAATCATAAGGATTAAAATTCACAAGAATGTTTGGGAATTGATAACGATTAAAAACAAATTTTCCAAACTGAAATGAATCGAAGGCCTCTTGCGATTAGCTAGACGAGAATAAAGAATTAGTGCAGTAATTACAGTTCGTAGAGCAAGTATTTATTTGTTTTTGTTTGTTGTTTGATTAATTTACTGCTTACATTTTATTGTACAATATATAAAAAGAACCATCTAATATCTATTGTACACATACTATATATCAAATTAAATTATTAAATACTCATAGGGAGGATTCGATTGATATTTATATTATACATAATAAATTTTTGTTTTCTCTCCTCGTTATCACAATAAAATCATTTTGCACAAAAAAAAAAAAAAAATAATAATAATAATAATAATAATAATAGTAATAATTATGTCGTTTATAAATATTAAACGAGCAAGAGCCTAAGTTTCGTTGCTGTTTGACTCAACTGGTTTACTACTACGCGGATTGTACTGCACCAGTTGATGATTCAATTAAAATCATGATTACGAATATTTTCATTTGGTATGTTTTCAGAATTCCTTGTATATCTAAAGCGCGGAGGAGGCCGCGATTATTCTCTGTTGCACGAGTTACATATTCCTTATCCCCGAAAACACGGTGTTATAAATAAATACAGTTTATATCAAATTCAATATGCAATAAGAATAAATTAACAGAATTTTTTTTTTTTATTAAGAATCTGTTGATCCGAGCAGGAAGCCTTGCATTTTAATCACCTACTCTGTTTTCTTATATATTCAGTGTGGGAATTTCAATTCTATAAATTTTTAAAACTTACTAATATATATGACAATGTAACAACCCCGTTGTCAATCGAATATCATTCATTTCATTCCGCGCCTTTATAGCAACGGCTTCCTTCTATCGCAACATTTTTCTTAAATATAACTATCGCTAAAAACATCATCTGCAGGATACTTAATGTAAAATTTAAGACCGTATTAATAATAATATTCACATTGGATTAGTGCAGATCAGATATATCTGTACATCATTCAAAAACATTTTTGTTCCTTTTTTCTTTCTTAACAATATTTGATACAAAACAATTTTAATTGATCGCCTTATCGTTTATCATCTCATTATATTTTGTCTTCTTCTTGATAAAATTACGTATTTCATTATGCAAATATTTTGTATAACAATTCGGAAAGATGTCTATCAGTTTTAGACTCGACTTGTTTTGTAATTTTTTTTTTTTTTTTTTCCTCTTCTTTTCTCTTTTTCTTTTGTAAAATTTTTCGTTTCAATTTATATAATATAATTACAACTGTGGAGCCGTAATACATTTAAATACACATGTAGAAGTGATCTTTGAATAAATATAATTAAAGTTTCCCTGAATAGAAATGCTTTCCGCCTACGATTTATTTTATAAATTGTACTATATTACTATCTCTGTCCGTTAAATACCGTACCCCTCGTAATTTTTGCCAAGATTCTAAGAAATTATTTTTCATTGTATTTTTATTCTATCATTTCTTCATTTTTATTCAAATATATTTACAACATTTTTCAGTTCTGTCGGTTTAAAGTAATCGTTAATGCAAAATGAAAAATAAACTCCGGAGAATCGTGTAAAAATCTACTATATCAAATGAAAGTATACCTGATAAATAACAATCGTTACTTGAGCAGAACTTGATTTTTATTTTTCAGAGAATAAGTTTACGTAGTTAGTCTTCGCGATACGTATTTAAGGCAAGAATTTCTCATTTCTGGGGCCTGGTAAATTATAAGATTTCGACGCCGCCTACCTATTATATAATACACTACACGAGTACTGGTTCAATAGAGTTTATCCAATTTACATACACTCGCAAGTTATCACCCAAATTGCTGTTGAAGAAAGACTAAATCCTACTAGGAATATCAAGATCCCAATCACCTGTTCTAAGTTATATCTGATTTACTTGATCGTAATTGTAAAAACTAAATATGACTCTAGCTTGATAATTTCATTAAACAACTATCATTTTGCATTAATTATTGAAATCTTCTCATAATACGCATTGAATACAACTTATTTGTACTTTGCCGACTTACTAATTCAACATTAAGATTGAATAGAAAGGACGTTATAACGATTCATCCATATGCAGAACAAATTATGCACTTGACGCTGAAAATTGTCATTGCAAAATGCTGAAGTACTACTTTGAAGTAATCGAGAGTAATGTACATATACATTTCAAGCTTGCGTAAATGGATCTTACATCGTTTACATTCCTTTAAATTGTCTCATCATCAAATACCACGTATCACGTATAAATATATACATAATTATTTGCAAAAATAATTCCTAACAAAAGAAAATAAAGTTCATTCAATAGCAAGTTGAAGCAATGAAAAAAACAACGATCTGTTTTCACGAATAAAATATCAGTTATCGACAACTTAATTCGTGACATCAGATTACTTAACAGTAATAAACTTCAAAGTGTATGAAAAAAATTGGCTGCGGCATGGAAATATTATCATCTTAAATTTACAGGCCCACCCCTATTTTTTTTTTTTTATCACAGTCACAAAAAATTTCTCACGCAGATTTCTATTTCACTGGCATTAGCTATTCTGCATTAATTCTGATCAGATCTTACAGTTCTTAACTATAGATCGTTAACAATTGTTACTTTCATTTGGGCACAGGAGGATTGATATAATATTCATCCCTCTAGTTTCGCTTTACTTACATAATAAAAATAATCGACAGTTTGGAATTGTGAAATTGAATTATTCGCTCGACGGGAAAATTCTTTCCGACAACCGAACGAGCAGCTCGTAAGTACTTTACCAATCTCTCGGCACCCTGCCAAGACAATAAAAAATTTCTTAATTTTCCCCATAATTGATGTTTAAAATCTTAGCCGACAGACGATATCTCTCCTCTCTATATTCTCATTCTCCTATTCCTGCTCAAGAGTTGATAGGCTGATTGAACTGAGCAGCCAGACGACGTTTTCCGGATAATACTGAAAGTAGATGAAATCTGTTACTAAGAAATCAATATTTTCAAAGTGGGATAATAAAAGGATTCTCACGATGTTGTTTTCCAGGTGTATTTCTCCCATTGCTAAAAGTGTCGGAGGTATCACCCTCGCAGGCCTGAGACTTAACATTCTCTCCTTGAATACCATCGAAGTCGGTTAGAGACTCGTTATTCTTTTGCTGTTCAATAACTTCTACAAGTGCACTCTTCTTCGGTGTCAATGACAGAGATGGGAATGGCAGTTCCGAAGGGTGTGGTGCGACAACTGGATTGCGAGCCGAAAAATATGGAGAAGTACGAGGATTCAAAGGATTAGCTACTGCAGGTAAAAGATTCTTTGTTGGAGATAGGAGACTAGAAGCACCGTTGTCAGATGCTATTTGATTCCATTGCGGCAAGGTGAGGGGAGGAACCTAGATGAAAAAGTAGACACAACGTTTCACATAAGATAGTAAAGATATAAACGAGTCAATTTTTACAAGCAAGCCAACTTACGACAACATGCGCTGTCTGTTCGCCTTGTGAGTATCTGTAATTTGGAGGACTTGCCCATACAGCAGAATTCCAAAATCTTTGCCTGTTGCAATCCTCCCCCTGCAATATAATATCAAAGACATTTAGAAATCAGACGTGTAAACCTGCAGCAGATAATTTTCAGATCCAACTTACGTCTGTAGGAGAATCCGGTTTAGGTGGAGGAGGTAGTTCTTGATTTCCCGGCGAAGTACGAATAAAGTTTTCGAGAAATCCGTCTCCATTTCTGTCCATTACTGGCCATTTGTGGGATTGCTCTACTTGCAATTCTGGTATAGCTGGCCATTGGCTATCGTTCTTTTGAGACCACTGATTAACTTCTTTGTGAGACCACTCGTGATGGTGATTGAGCGGCGCTAGTGGCCACTTAGTGCGCTCTTCTGAAGTCAGCGAAGCGTTCGATACATCCAAACGTGTAGATGTATCACTGTCAAATGAGTCATTGCTAGACTCTGTATTTCCATGCGGTGACATCGCTGTGTAAGTCGAAGGCAGTGGCAAGCCTACAGCTGTTAGAATATTGAAAAGCGAAATTATCAGTAGAAAGAACTTAACTTTGGAACAAAGAATAATTAGAATTTTTGCGTTTTGATGCTCACTGGCTAGTTTCTTGTTCAAGTAAATCGTCTTCTTTCTGTGTCGGGTCTCTTTGACTGTAACGGTGCAGGGAAGAGCTTGAAGAAGCGCGGTAACTGTGGAAAAGCCAAATTGTGCAGCTTGGCATGCCGATCCAACTACTCCAAGGTACGCATTCTCGAATTGAGACAAGCTAAGTACGCCGCTGTAGCTGACCAGCACTCTGTATAGATTACACGCGAATATCTGGAGGGGAGTCAACTCTACAGTCTGCTTGCCATTTACAGTTGATACCTGAAGAACAAGGCATGATTGAAGGATTAGTAAGCACTGAATATCACTATTTTCCAAATTGGTGAACCAGCGATTATTTAATTTTTAATTTTTATTTTTTTAATTACCTTGACGACGTCGGAAAGATCCTTTTGGAGCTCACCTAGGTCGCAAGCTGACGAGTAAAACTGAGCAAAACGACAGTGAAACTCGGAGATTGAAAGACGCTGTTGTGGCTGATCCATGAGCACTCTACGACATTGTAAAGCCAAGGTTTGCAGACCCGATTTGTCCACCGATGTTACAACTGGACCTGTTGCTGTGTGTGATATCTAGTGGGGATAAAAACAGTTGGATTAGTTCTGGAAACAATAATAAAGATGATTGAGATATGTATGAATATTTTTAATGATATGATTTCATGTGACAAACCTTAATAGTTCCATCAAGTTTTTCCACAAGTTGCAAAACTGAGGAGCATTCGAATACTTCCGGACGTAGGGCGTATCCAAATTGTCGTAGGAATGCTTGAGCAATATCTGAGACGGCTAGACTGCCTCTTACTCTGCTGACTAATTTTGATATTTGTTCACCGAGTACTCGGAGACCTTCTCGTTCAGTAAGAGAAATACGTCTTTCACCTCCAATGGTTTCCTCAATATTTACTATGTCTGGTATTGCCTCGAAGAGTTCTATCAGTTTGGTGAAACCGTAGTCTGATACACGACACTGATGTCCAAAGTGGTGATGATACGATGGGACAAATTTGTTGAACAACATTCTGCACTGCGGTGCGTGGCTCAAAAGTTCCACCACCTATAGGACAGAATTAACATATAATAAAACCATAAGTTCCTTCCGAAAACAATCTCTCGTGATTTCTAATGCCTGGGATAAATTAAATGAACAGGTAATAACAACTCCGAGACTCACTTCAATGGCGAATTGTTTGGTGCGTTCAATCTCCTCAGCAGTTTGTTCTCTCTTTGGAATAGCTATCATCTTATCGTCGATATCGTGGTTTGTTACAACGACGGTATTCTCTGAAACCTCGCTGAGTATGTCTTCGATTGTGCAGACCCCGTAATCCACGACGTCCCACTGCTTGGCTGAAAGGCAAGTAACATAATCAAGAAAATCCTCAGGAAAAAGAATGAAATTTGAACCAATATCTTCAGATTGAAAGCATCTCTTCAATCCTATTACTTACCTATTACTCTGGAGTAAACGCACGGAAATTCTGAAAGTGCGACCTGTTTGCTCGCTTGGGCTTTCAGAACTCTGAGTAAATCAGAAGTAAATCTACGGACCTGGGCTCTGTGCGAGAGAGTGACGACTCTTTTGTTCCCATCACCCATTACCTGGAAGTGATCATTCTTATCAGAAAAAAGTTATTCATATACGCTTTATATACAAAGTGAAGTTCAATTCACCTGTACGGTATGTGTGAGAGCTTCCAAGAGATCTATCAGCTTGGTGAAACCATAATCTGCGACTCTGCATTGCCTTCCAAAGTGGTGGTGATAAGCTGGTATGAAACGATTGAACGGCAGCTGACAGTGCGGCGCAGTTTTCAATAAATCGACCAATTCACGGCTAAATAAAGCTAGCTGATTGGCCAGCGGAGGACTGATGCATTTAGCTTCTGTAAAATAGAGAGAAATTAATGTTTAATGATGTTTCATATCATCTGAGCATTTTTCAAAGAGCTGTGAACCTTATCTTACCTTCGTGACTATCGTCGTTGTTCTTGGTTCCGACCCATGTTAGAAATTTGCAGCTACCAGGACCTTGTTTCAACTCGACAGAGCCTAAGCAAGACACTAAATGCTCCAAGGGAACTCCGTTCTCGTCTACTTCGAGCTTCTCTGTGAATTCAGCCTCGTAGCAAGTCGGGAGACTGAAAGATACATTAATTCCAACTCTTTATTGATTGCTGTTATCATGAAATGACCATTAAACTTTGTGGAAAATTCGATAAAAAAAATCTCGTATCTAGGTATATTTCAACAAAAAAAAAAGTCCTTTTTACCTGAGCAACGGCAGACTTCCGTTGTGTGTTTTCAAAAGTTGATGTATGCGCGCGGTGAGTACTTTGAGTGAAATTTTCACATTTGGTAGCGAAAGCATCTCTTGTTCTGCCCAGCCTCTGTCTGACCATGGCTTTTGGGTATGCATAGTGCAGTAAGGTATTTCTATCTGTCCACCCTCCTGTGAGAAAGTTTAAGAATCTTTTTCAGCTCGATTATTGAATAAAATATGAGATTTGATGATTTTGTGAGAATCAGGCAAATTAGTACGCTCCCCGAAATGATCAACGCTACTAAATGAAAGCAAGAACTAAATGCTCAATTGCAATCACAGCAACTCAGATTCGGCCTCAATCTGTCATCATATGAAAACATGAAAATATGAAAAATGTAACAGAGATG
The DNA here is from genome assembly GCA_943736025.1 of Tenthredo mesomela. Classification (NCBI taxonomy): domain Eukaryota; kingdom Metazoa; phylum Arthropoda; class Insecta; order Hymenoptera; family Tenthredinidae; genus Tenthredo; species Tenthredo mesomela. Next base: position 28,315,632 of record OX031019.1, on the reverse strand, counting down.
TAAGGAAATTTGAGTTAATCTTACAGGCGCAGAAGTGCTGAAACATGGCGATGGTGTATTTCTGTGATCAGGATTGAGGGACACCATCCTTCCGCCAGAGTCCTCGGTAACAATGCAGACATCTTTCATTTTGTAGAGTTCAGAAACACTGATGGATATCACAAAGCGACTTTCATACATCTCGCGAAATTTAAACAGAGGTAACTTGTGCCCAGGAACTTCTTGCAACAACATTACTATCTGCGATCGTACCAGCTGAGGGTTTGGCCCACCACTATGAGCGTACGATATCAAAATTCGTTTAAATCCAACTTTACGTCTATGAAGTTGAGAAATAGCATACTGAGCATCTTGCAGTGACGGAACCCTCACACTCGCGGCTAAGTTGCCATCGGATTGCACAAAAACCGACACATGCAATACCTTGAAAGAGAAATAAAAGACACTTGGAATTAGACACTGTTATAAAAACCATTTAATATTGTTTCCCCAACTTGAAATGGCAAGTTTTTATCTAATTTTTTTGATTTCGTTTCTAAATTCGTATTACTTGTAGAAAGTCTGCTCACCGTTACATGTTCCATAAATACGGAGGATAAAATACGTTTCATCTCCTTAGGTTCGATGTTTTGATCCAAATTGGTTACTTGAAGTTCGATAGGGGTGTAGACTCCGTTCAATGCATTAACATTCCGGTTGTTTATCGGATTAAAAAAATTCTGTAACAGAAAAACGGTAAACTCATGTTAGACGGTGTAGAGTTCGGAGCTTCTTTCTTGCATAAAAAGTGATTCAACTATAAGATCAACACAGACCTCGACTTCTTCACTTTCTGGATCATTTTGGTGATAAGGAGACATGCGCGGCTGTTCATGTTGGCTTGTAGATAGCATCACAGATCCATCGTAAGGAGATGGAGTTCGGCCGTTTCGCGACTGTACTACCTGCTGGTTGTAGTAAAGAATTAAGAGACTCGGGAGTTTGGAAAATAACGAAGAGATGCTAGAAACAGCAGTAATAGATACCTGTCCATTCCAGTGACCAAGCTCTCGAGTATACGTTGAAATCATTGGAGAAGGGCTGCGACGCTTCATAGAATTCGACTGCAAGTATCCTGTAACAAAATAACAGACAGTAAGATGAGTTTTAATCGTTATTCAAGCCCTAGTCTGTGAGTAGTAAAATAAAAAATCTATTCTTGTAGAAGCAGAGTACCTAATTTTATAAATAAAGCAAAAACAGAGCTTATTTATTTTGACTCTTTGAATCCATGCGTATGATTACCATTTCCATTATAGCTGGAATTAGGTGGATGAAATGTTTGACGTGCAGATTTCCATTCTTGTGGATGTGCGTAGCTGTGAGTGCCTCTAATACGTCTATATCCATCTGGTGTACGTGCGATAGACTCGCTATTGGCTAAAGCGCTATTATCTCGAGCCTGCGAAACGGGGGCACGCTTGCCTAGTATCTTCACCTCATCTGTCTGAAATAAGTTACAAGCTATGAGCATTCTGGAATTAAATGAAGCTTGGAGACTTGGGTGAAGCAAGATGCTAACAATTTAAAAAAAGATCTAATCTACGGCGTAAAAAAAATTGAAAAAGTCGTTACACTTACTTTGTACTGTTCGTCCCAGTAATGCCCAAGCCGCTGAGAGTTGCTGACTTGTTGCCAAACAAACGGAGATTGGGAACGCGATATTTCGTTTAGAGATCGATTAAAACTACTGTCTCCGTTGCTCTGGAAATTTCTACGGAACATAGGTGCCTGTTGAACTAATCTGGAATGATGATAGCAAAACAAGGAATCTTAGTATCTTGAAATTGATATGGAAATTTATGTAGACTGACCATTTTTCAAATCAGATAAGATCAAAGCTTCTAACGTTCATAGCCCGTACCAGCAGAGACTTTAATAATCGATCTGCGATTCAAAGGCTCGTTCTCGGAGTATCATCATTTTGAACTTAAGAAGTTTAAAAAAAAAAAAAAAAAAGAATAGTATTTTTCAAGAATGAGAATATTTTACCCAGGAGGAACATTGACTGACGAACAATGCATTCCACCCCATGGAGAATAAGCCCCGATTACAGGTGACGAAGAATGGTAGTGCGGAGTAACAGGAAGACTCCGTGCACCTCCTAGCGTGCCTCCAGCAGCATACATCTTTCCTGGTGTTCCAATAGTTGATTCTAATTCACTAGCTGGACAGTCTTGACTCTGACCTGATATGAAATTAAGAGTAGAATGTGGAAATAGAGTGAAATATATATTATCATCAAGAATACAGAAAGAAATTGTTTGGAGTTTATTTGATAAGAAAAAAGGTAATATTATTGCTTATAAAGTCTTGAATACCGATATTATCAAAGGCAAAAAAAAAAAAATTCAAACTATTTACAGAGAGGGTCGAAGTGATTGGTAAATGGCATTACGTGATTAAATTAAATGGAGTACAAAGTATGAATACAGAGAATGAATTAATTTCCATGTAATAATAATAATAATAAGAAAGAAAATTCTTCTATAATTTATATTCACCTTGAGTTTTACTTGTATGATCTTCACGTTCTTCAGAGAATCTGACAAGAATCTTAGAGCCAAATACGTCCTCACCATCCATACGCTTCTGTGCTCTGTGGCGAATGAAAAGAAAAAAAAAAAAAAAAAAAGAAAAAAAAAGCAAAGTATGATGAGAAACGAACGTTATTTCTCAAAGTTAAGCAGCAGTTAAAAGGACCTAAGTGTCCTCTACAGGGGGTAATGGCCTTCTTCAATAACAATGGACAACTTTGAAAATCTGATATTGAAATAATAATATTTGCCTTGTTGTTCGATGTTAGATGTTGGATTAGCAAATTGAAGAACTGTTATTTTAAAATAGAAAAGTATAGCCTGACCTTTATTATGTTTTCAAATATACGTATACCAGACTATAAATGACTTACCTAATTTGTGTACAACCAGCTAACCAGTCATGGGGTCACACAAAGACAAACTTACAAACGAATATTAATAAATAAAAAGCTATTAACAATAATAAATAAAATTGATCTTTAATCTATAATTAAACTACGCGATTAACTAATGGGATACATTATAAATACATTATAACATGTACAGTTAAATCTTTGAAATTCTATATATTCTACTTGAGAACTCTATTCTTACAAAGTGGTTGCTACATTGCTGTCTGCTACTAGATCTTACTCATATTTATACCCTCGAATTTCCCCTTCTACTTTTATCACCAAATACTTAGAGATAGACGAAAGTTCTGTAATATTGGTAACAGGACAGTCGTAAGCTGCTAGTTTCAAATCACTTCATACAATGTCTAACTGTGTAGCGCCAAATATTATGAATTTTCAAAAATACTCATTCATTGCAAAATAATTTACGTACAGAAATAATATCAATCGCTAATATATCCACAAGCTTTGTACATAACATGGTATTGAATAAAAATAAAAATATGATTGTTGCTATAACTGAAATAAATTGCTAATCGAATTCAGGAAAAAGAAAGAACAGCAATTGAATAAACGAGATTTCGTACAACTTAGATTGCGTAAATAAATAAATAAAACTGAAAGGAAATCAAGGGTTTCTTGGTTCTCACCTGACGGATGAATCTGCTGAATTAAACCGCACAGTAGCAATATTGGATTGAATTCCCAGTACTTTGCCACCACAATTATCAGAGAGTTGTTTCAATCGGCGCTTAATAGCAACCACATCTTTTTCTTTAGGTAGATTGTTGACTAGAAGATCATAGCTCTCGGGAAGCTGAAAGGTTCACAGGGTTACAAGACAAGCACAAAGGATCAGGAGGACACGTGTTTCATACGTTTCGAAGTACGATACATGAAAGTGAGAATTTTCAGGACAAAAATCAATTTGTAAAAACGTTGAAAAAAAGCATGAACGAATAGACACATAGAATAGACAAAGACAAGAGCAAAAACACACTGAACAAACATAATTTTGCCAAGTAAACAGACTAAAATTTCTTTCAAAAGTTTATTTAAATAGCTGAAAAATAAAAAAAAATAAAATAAAAAAATACACAGAGACATTCAAGCAGGAAATAGAATGCAGAACTTTGCTTTATGTACTTAATTAAATAAAGAATAGCAAGAAAATGCAGTGTTAAAACATGAAAAGCGGGGTTTTGCATGACGAAAACTTTGATTAGCAGATTTTCAATCCATCCAACCTGATTTACCTTTGACACAGTTCTCGAAGGCAAAGGTTCCATAAGTTCAATAAAATTATAATGTTCATTGGCGCATAGTATCAGAGCTTCTGATGTATTCTCCTTGTGCAATAGTATAACATGAATTTTTTTCCTGTGTCTTAAATCGCTTAAATCAACAGCAAAATTGATATCACCAGATATGAGTATAATAGCCGCAGGGCTACCGTGAATATCTGCAAACCTCCTAATAGATTGTCGTAGTTTTTCATCCGCAGCATTTTTACACGTCGATGCTACGTGTATCAAATTTACCTGCGAAAACAAAATAATAAAATGATGATATAAAATCCATCTTATAATGTAAAGCGGCAAAAAAATTATTCACCTGAGCATCGTTCAGCTCCTGTACAACCTGATTATTCTCCTTTTTAACATCACAGACTACAATAAACTCTGCCTCTCTATATCCGCTGAAGAATGAATCTCTTATTACTTGTGTAACTGCGACGGCGGATCTTCCTTTTGGGACCTATTGTTTAACAAGAATAAAAAAGACATCTATTAAGAAAGTATTGGAGTTAGATAATCGTGGAAATTCATTGTTTCATACAGACAATGCATAAATTGTAGAAACTGTTAAACTCAAGAGAAAATGTAGTCCGAATGAACGAACCTGGCAGTTCTCAATGTCCCAGAATACCCCAATCGGTGGTAAGTATCGTGGCAAAGTTTGGGGATTAACGGGACTGCCGTGCTGAAGATATGAGTACTCGATTCCATAGTGCCTGGATAAAGGCGGAGTAGTGGACCCGCCTTGTTCCGACAGAGTGTCTGTATCATTGTCGGAATTTGTGCCAGACAACGAATGAGTCTTGTGTACAGTATTGACGTTCGGAGGTGGGGGAAACTTGAATTTTGAAAGTGATTCTAGCAGTTTTTCATTCAGTCCTTCTATTTCGTCGTCGCTACTCGCTGATATAGCACGATGTCTGGTAAAACTACTGACTGCCATTTGATTTAGAAATTTACTTCACATATCAATTCTGGTAGTGGGCTGAAAGAGAGAGAGAGAGAGAAAGATATAGAATTAAAATCGACGAATAACTTTGACAAAGATTTGAATATGCACATAGATATAACGCGATGTATTATGAAGTGGCGACCATTGTTTATTCAGTTGAGTTTGAAGATACGCATTATGCATAAAGTACAATCAAGATAACGGATTTCAATTTATAATAATCGTTTTGAATCGTCGATAATAATTAGGAGGAAATCGAGCTGTCGAAATCCGGTTCATAAATTGTTTGTACAACGCGATGTTTCCGTATTTTGTCGAAATAGTTTGAAAATAAACATCAATTTCTTTGTGACGAGAAAAAAAATAAATAAATTAAAAAAAAAAGAGATAGAAAAAAAGAAAATTTACGTAACGATTGAATAATATATTAAACGAAAAGTTTGACCGTAAATGAATTTTCTACAGCGGAGCAGATTTCTTTCGCTTTGGAAACGCAATAGAGAAATTATCACTCGTAGGCCAATGAAGCATAATATTGAGGTTATATTATAGCGAGAAATGGTTGAAGCTCGGAGTTTATTGTATCCGGCATTCGGTGTAGTTGGTAGTAAAGTAGAGCAAAATCTTGGTTTTAAATAATCGTAGAATTGTTATAATTGCTTACCTGAATGTCAGCCCATCGCTGAACTATCACGATGTTATAAACATCCGATCACAAAGCCAAATAAGGTTTATACCCTTACATTGTAAAATTGTTACAACAAGCTGACTACGATGCCCGGGTATTTTTCGTGGCGACCGGTGGGGGTGCATGGGAAAAACGCGAGTCCGTTATTTTAGCGGACTACTTACCACTGCCTAACTATACAATCGCATACAGTTAGACGTGGCGTTAGTCATTGACCTTGGTTATCGCTATCGCGTAAAAATTTAACCTAACCTAAAAAATTTGTTGTTGACATTTCATGTTGATTGTTAGGTTAGGTTAGATTATATTATATTATATTTTATTATGAAATTTCTTAAAGAGATAATCAAATAAACGAATAACGAACAATGACGAAAACAATACTGGTGTTTATACCGAAAGAATTCTGCCGCGAAAAGCCGGGTTATACGTTTGGCAAAGTGGTCTACGATCCGTCCAATGAATCTAAAAAATTTTTTATCGTCGGAGTTCGTAAAGTTGATTCTAGCAATGCAGTTAAATCAAACAACGATTTAATAGGTCACTTTTCTAATTCTAACAACGTATACGGATATCTAGACAAAACATTACCGGATTGGATCAACGTCTATTTGCGCGAAACTCCGAAGTCAAATTCTATTAGCTACGAATACTGCATCCGCGATGTTGTGATAGACGGTCGTAAAATTTCACCCTCCTCTTATCACACAGTGATAATAATATATGATCAAATGGCACTGCTCAGGGCAGAATTATTAATCAATAAATCCCCGTCGGGGGATCATTTCCAAGAATTAAAACAGATATTACACACTAGGCCGATTGAAGATGAAATAAATAAAAAGTCTAAGCTCGGTTTGGTCGGCGAAATTCTCCTCACTTATCACGCTCTCTTGTTATTATACCCGATTCAATTCCTCGATAAAATTACCAACGAACTACTGCCTGTTTTGAAGTACACTACTCTAGGTCTGCATCTACATAGCTGGTTAGAAAACGCCAAATGGACTTTAGCCACAATAATTCAAAGAAAGAGAATCACTCTGAAAACTGGAAACTATATAATTGCCATGATGTTGGATGTCTTACTCGGCGTCTTGCTATTGCAATTTTTACTAGAGAACATTGGGTACATGCCTCCGTCAAGGATTTTGCTTAAAAATGCAGAGGTGATGAATGAATGATTACGTTTTTTATATTATTTCAAGTCAGTTTGACAATTTCTGACTTTATTTCAGAGAGTGGTGGACTCGCTAAAGGGTCTGGTAAACTGGTTGATGGGAGCACCGGCTGGGTTGAAACTGAATCATTCATTCAACGGAATGTTGGGTCGTTTTTTCTTATACCATATTAATTTGTGGTGGACATTCTTGGTCGTAACTAAACCGGTCCTAGAATTTGCATTCAAAGTAATGCTCTTATGCGGAAGACTAGGAATAACCTTTCAAATAGCTATTATTGCAGATCTCTTGGCACTTGTTAGCTTCCACAGCTATTGTATCTACGTTTATGCAGCCAGGTGAACAAAGACCTCTTCATCAAGATACCGTTATTCTTGTTATCTATAAACAAGCCCTTCATCATTCACTGGATTTTGTTCCAGATTGTTTAACATGCAGTTGCGGGGCCTGAAGGCCCTGTTCCACTTGTTCCTTGGAAAGAAGCAAAACCCATTAAGGGAAAGAGTCGACTCTTGTCAGTATCAAGCAGATCAATTATTTGTCGGAACATTGCTTTTCACAATCCTCTTGTTCTTGATGCCGACCACATGGGTTTATTACATTGTTTTTACGACCGTAAGTGAGGAATAGAAACTCGAAAAAAGATTCCAGATTGAGTCCAGTTCATCGAAGACTTATTAAAAAAACGTTTTTTCACATATAGCTTCGACTGGTGCTCATCGGTCTGGCCGGATTCCTCACCAGATTGAGATTCTACTTGCAAGTTATGCCGGTTTACGCCTTTCTTAAATGGCTAGTACGCTCCCCGGTCACTAGCAGTAAGTAGATTAAACCAAAGATTGATTATGGCTCATTCCAGGCGCACATTATCAAACCGAGACTCGTTTTCCAGGTACAATAAACATGGAAATGTATGTCAGGACTAGCGAAGGCCCAACTACCCTGATTGTATCAACGGTTGTGTCTCCGTGGGGCGAAACATGGAAACGTTGTATCCCAGAGACTGCGAGTGTTGCCCCACCCGTTGAATGGGCGAAAATTTTGAACAATGTATTTTGGGGTCAGCTCCTGTACCCTTTGTAAATATTTTCCTAATTGTGTTCAACTGTAGTTTAATAGATAGATTTTTCTCTTCAGCTATTTATTTTTGTTATATCGTTATATATTCATACATAGTTATCAGGCGGTCTTTCTTCTAATATTTACAGTTCCTCAAAATACCACCTTGCAAATTAATAATAATAATAATAATAATAATAATAATATATTTTCTTAGACATATACGTTTAGGTGAAGAGAGAGGATATTAAGAAAAGATCATTAAACAAAACTATGATAAATAAACTTGGCTTGTTCATTTTTCCCTAATTTCCTTCAATCTAGCTTCCAAGTCTTTTGTGTCTTTTCCGATACTCCGATTATATTCGATAGCTTCTTCTATCTGTTTTTCTTCGAGACCCTCTATGTGGTCGTATAATGTTAGATCGAATTTCCGATCGATGTCATTTTCTTCTCGAAGAATAAAGAAGTATATCATAAAAGATGAAAGACTAACAAATATTACGTATGGTTGATACCAAGGCTGGTCGTTATTCCAATTTCCTGATCTTGTTTGCTGCGCTCTCCAACTTTGCGCTTTACTACCAGTATACTTTAAAGGCACGTCTGACTTCAGATTACTCTCATCGTTTCCCAACGAACTAGACTTATCGGCGAATGTTCTTTTCCCAATTAACGACAACGACGACGATTGTCTGTAATAAATTACGAATTATTTCTGAAGACGATTTTACAGGCTTTCTACTAGTCTTGTAAATTGATGTTGTTTTTATGTTATTTTACTTTTCAAATCATCCAATGATGCAATTTTATATATTGTTGCGCGATTGAACTCATAATTCTAACCTAACCTAACCTCGAATATGAAAAACGATTTTTTTATCAGTCAGAAAGTTTGTTGATATAAGAATAAGTGGAAATGAAACGTAGCGAGAGGTTTTTCTTTCAAAAATATGGATTTGTTTTACCTTTCTGCTGAATTATATCGAAAGAATACTGTTGAAGCGATTTTGCGTAATCTAGCAGACGCCATGTTTGCGGTAGAAACGGGACAGAAATGAATTCGAAAAGATGCTGTGAATGACATCCTATATGTTTCAAAATTTATTTCGACGATAAGTTTTATCGGTGTTTTGTAAAACTAAGACCTTATGTATTCATCAATACGTGTTAATATAAACCGACGAATATCGGGTAATACGGGATATAATAAACAACGTGGCTAGTCGTCCGACAACCGTACGAATAAGCGCAAAATTATTCGTCCGACAATCGTACTAAAACGCGCAAAATTGTTCGTCCGACAATTGTGTGTGTGTGTGTGTATGTGGGATCAATGGGGTGGCCTAACCTATTCTAACCTTTCGAATGCCACAGCCACCTTTTGAGTTTTTCGCATGTGTGTGTGTGTGTGGGATCAATGGGGTGGCCTAACCTATTCTAACCTTTCGAATGCCACAGCCACCTTTTGAGTTTTTCGCATGTGTGTGTGTGTGTGGGATCAATGGGGTGGCCTAACCTATTCTAACCTTTCGAATGCCACAGCCACCTTTTGAGTTTTTCGCATGTGTGTGTGTGTGTGGGATCAATGGGGTGGCCTAACCTATTCTAACCTTTCGAATGCCACAGCCACCTTTTGAGTTTTTCGCATGTGTGTGTGTGTGTGGGATCAATGGGGTGGCCTAACCTATTCTAACCTTTCGAATGCCACAGCCACCTTTTGAGTTTTTCGCATGTGTGTGTGTGTGTGGGATCAATGGGGTGGCCTAACCTATTCTAACCTTTCGAATGCCACAGCCACCTTTTGAGTTTTTCGCATGTGTGTGTGTGTGTGGGATCAATGGGGTGGCCTAACCTATTCTAACCTTTCGAATGCCACAGCCACCGTCTGACGAAGAATCTTTCATATGTGGTATGAATAAGTTTTAACGAGTTTGAAAATTAAAAAAAAAAAAAAAAATTTACTATATCTCAGTCGGAGGATTCGAACCGAGGACGTTCGCATTACTAGTCGGACGCTCTAACCACTACGCTACGGTACCGTTGTGATATGTTGACTCTCTTCCGTATATATTTATGAATTGTCGGACGAATAATTTTGCGCTTATTAGTACGGTTGTCGGACGAATAATTTTGAGCTTATTCGTACGGTTGTCGGACTACTAGACACTCCGTATAATAAATACTTCCGAAACAATCATAGGACGATGCTTCACTCTTCGAATCACTATTCTCACTTTTGACTATTATCAATGATTATTCTTCAAAGCAATTGTCGTATCAACTCTTCCAGTATTAATAAAACTACATATCTTTAACCTCAGTATTTTATTCCCATAATCTCCTCGCCTTACGTCGTCGAATATACTAGCAGTACATTTGGTATGATAATTTGAGGTTAGAATATTGTTTATATCAACAGATCTACGAAGTGTATGGCGTGCATCGACCAGATTAAACAGCAATAACATTGCAAAAAAGGCGAACGATAATATCGGACAAATTATGAAGGTCTTGAATGTTGCCGAAAAAAATGACGCCGCTAAAAGCATTGCCAAATACCTTTCTCACGCCGCTTCGCACAGGGTAACAATTCTTTCAGTTTGCCAAAAATTAGCCATACGTATTTATTATATAAACAAACGAAAAATTTCCAAAATAACACTGATTTCAGCGAGAAGGATTGTCCGTTTATAACAAAATCTACGAATTTGATGTCCAGCTATGGGGCCAGCAATGCAAAATGATCATGACCTCTGTATCTGGTCATTTATTAAACTTTGAATTTGTCGGAGGATATAGAAGCTGGCAGGGCTGTAATCCCCTGTCGTTGTTCGAGGCCCCCGTCGTCAAGCAATGCGAGGAGAATTTTATGAAGATAAAACGAACCTTGGAGAGAGAGGCAAAGGGTTGCCAGGCGCTTATTATATGGACAGATTGCGATCGAGAGGGAGAAAACATCGGCTTTGAAGTTATCCAAGTCTGCCAGGCTGTGAAGCCGACCATAAAGATATACAGGTGATTATTAGTTGACGAATGAAAATGAATATTAGAGTTTGGATCATTTATTTCCTTCTGTTTTTAGAGCAAAGTTCTCTGAAATTACATCACAGTCCATACATCGGGCACTAAACAATTTAGTCGAGCCAAATAAATCAGTTAGCGACGCTGTGGATGTTAGGAGTGAACTGGACCTGCGAATAGGTGATTTTTAGAGTAGAATATGAACCCAATGAAGAAGGGATCAATTAGTCGGTTGTTACTTTGAATCTTTTTCAACAGGAGCTGCGTTTACAAGATTCCAGACTCTCAGACTTCAAAAAGTATTTCCAAGAACTTTGGCTGAGATGCTAATCAGCTATGGAAGCTGCCAGTTCCCTACTCTGGGATTTGTCGTCGAGAGATTTCTAGCTATTGAAAGTTTTAAAGCTGAGCCATTCTGGAAGGTTAAAGTTACAGACACGCGTAATGAACTTTCGGTAGAATTCATATGGGAGCGGGATCGTTTGTTCGAAGAACTGCCGTGCCAAATATTCCTGGATATATGCCTTGAGTCGCCTGACGCTACTGTGGAGAAAGTTATTTCTAAACCAAAGTCTAAGTGGAGACCGTTGCCGTTAGACACTGTGGTAAGTATGAGCATTTTAATCCGCTGAATTTGGTATATGAATTTCTTTTTGTTTTATAGGAATTAGCCAAGCTGGGATCCCGCAAGTTAAGGCTGAACGCAAAGGAGACTATGAAAATAGCTGAGAAATTATATACCCAAGGTATCATCAGCTATCCTCGTACTGAGACCAACATATTTCCCAAGGAATTGAACCTCGTGCCATTAGTCGAACAGCAAACTGCCAGTCAGCAGTGGGGAGACTTTGCACAACTAGTTCTACAAAATGGACCCTCTCCTCGTCAAGGAAAGAAAAGCGACGGAGCTCACCCTCCGATACATCCAACAAAGTATATCGCTACTTTGGGAGGCATGTAGCAAGATTTGATTAATTATTAATTGTTATTAATTGTTGAATAGAGAGTTTCTAGTATTTAGTTTCCAGTCTATTTACCAATTCTTTGTCTAAATGATGAAATATATTTTGTAACAGGAGACGAGGCACGGCTCTACGAATTTATAGTCCGCTACTTCCTGGCTTGTGTATCAAAAGATGCGGAAGGCCAAGAGACTATCGTCCACATCGACATAGCTGAAGAAAAATTTGTAACAAGTGGTCTTCGTATAATTGCTAAAAACTACTTAGAAGTATATCCCTATGAAACTTGGGCAGCTAAAGAAATTCACGCCTATGAAGAGGGGCAGACTTTCAGACCTACCAGCATCGATATGGTAAACGGGGAAACTTCACCTCCTAATTTGCTAACTGAAGCCGATCTAATCGCTCTGATGGATAAGCACGGAATTGGGACAGACGCTACACACGCAGAACATATTGAGAAAATAAAATCAAGGCAGTACGTGGGACTGAAAGATGAGAAGTATTTTATACCTGGAAAACTTGGGATTGGATTGGTCATGGGATACGACAGCATGGGCTTTCATATGTCTAAGCCTCACCTCAGAGCAGGGCTCGAAAACGACCTTAAATTGTAGGTGGAATCGAGTAGCATATAGTGATTTAAAATTCTGGATAATTGAATTTATCTGTGGGTTTTTTATAAAATTAATGAATAAACCTTATTCCAGAATATGCGACGGTGTAAAACTTCCAGCGGATGTTCTGAGGGATCAAATATCTAAATACAGAGCAGTATTTACTGCCGCGTTGGAACAAGCTAACTTAATAGACGATGCTCTTGCGCATTATCTTGATGAAGTTCCAGCACATGTACAACATGTTGAAATTGCAAATCCTCAGCAAGATATAACAGTCTTTAAATGCCCAAAGTGTGGAAACAACATGACTTTGAAAGAGAGAAAGAATGGTTCTGGAAAATATATCGGATGTATGGCATTTCCAACTTGTAATAACTCGATATGGTTCCCGCCTACAGTGGAGAGTGTTGAAGTTCTGAATAATACATGCAACAAGGTGAGCAGAATGATCGCTACTCTACAGAAAGAAAGGAGACAGCAATTTGATAATTATTTTTTGCTTTGAAATTCTAGTGTCCAGGTAACTTGCCGTTACTTAAGTTTACTATTCGTGCAGGAAGCCTTCCACATCTCGGAACTTCCTATACCTCGTGTATCGGTGGATGTGACACAGTGCTCAACGAGACATTCAACATTCAAAGGCATACTGTGCAAAGTGTTCCACAAGCTAATGGCAATGGCGTTACAGCCGTTGCAAATTCGAATCCTAGAAGTAATTCTAGGCCACAAAATAGACAAAGGCAAACTAACGGTCAGACATTCAACGGGAGAGAAAGTGATTCGGGCCAAATTGATTCTGGAATTTCTAGCTGGAATTCATCTTCAACTACGACTAGAACTCGTAATGAGAATTCAGTTGTTTTGAATAATCAGAATCACCAGAATACAGACACTGACGATACTATCCTTTGCAATTGTCACGAAAGAGCTAAGCAGCTTACTGTGCGTAAAGAGGGGGTGAATCAAGGTGCGTTTAAATAGAAAAATCGTATCTGGTGTATAGAAATTTGTACAAAGATTTCATACTTCTGTTTTATCGACTCCTAACAGGAAGACAATTCTACAAATGTGCCAAACCACAAGCAAATAGTTGTGATTTCTTCTTGTGGGATGGAGACAGTACTACACCAACAACCACTACTAGCAGAGAGACCTACAGAAGTGAGGAACAACCGTCTCGGAACAATTACTCAAATAACAATGGACAGAGTAGACAGAGGCAAACTGAGAGGAGTAGACACGATGGGAATACAGGAAGCTCGTCAGGGACCCAAGATCCTGTCTGTACTTGTGGACAACCAGCCAGAAGGTGAGGAAAAGTATTTTTCATTTAAGCAGCAGATAGAAAAATTCTAACGGGAATAGATTTTTGAAAGATTTCTGGTATTACAGACTAACTGTAAATAAAGAAGGAGCTAACAAGGGAAGAGGATTTTATGGATGCCCTCAAGGAATGAGTAGTACATGTAACTTTTTCAAATGGGCCGATGAGATTGACGCTAGTAACGCAAACGGGAGCAGTAATAGAGGGACATCTCAAAGAGGGAATAATCGAGGAAGAGCTGGCCATAATTCAAATGTCTCAAGAGCAGCGGCGGGGACGGGAAGTAAGAGAAAATGCGGAATATGCGGAGAAGAAGGTACGTTTTTAGTTTATTATAATCTAAGGAATAGCGTTAAAACTGTTTTTCAAATATTTCAGGTCATACCAGAAGGACCTGCAACCGAACTCAATGATATGGATTAGGGAGGCTCAATTATTCTGTATATTATAATTTTAGTTTTAAGATGGTAAGATTCTAATTATAGAAAATGTGATATTACAGCTAATTAAACAATTATCTAAGTACGTTTAGAATGTAACAATTTATTTCTTAGAGCTTCTAGTTCTTTACCGTGAATATTAGACTCCGCTGTCGTTTGTGTCAGCTGAAAAATCAAACGACGAATTAAATTGTAATTAATTTTTATTTTTATTTATTTAATTTTAATCAATATTATCAATATCATTATTATGTATTACTTTTATACAAATGATAGAAGATAAAGATAAAAAAAAAAAAAAAAAAACGAAATAGTGTAAAGTGTTTCTACTGTTTTATAAAACAAATTGTACATATCATTCAATGTTCTCGATTCTCAAATGATAACTTAAGAAATAAAATGAGTATAGGAAATGTTTTGAATTACCATATCAAGCATCACTTCGAATTTCAGTTTTAGCAAATTGTTCTCCTCCTCCAGTTTCTTCACCTCTCGTCTAAGTCTTTCGTTCTCTTTGTAAGTTCCACCCGCTTTTCCAGTCTCTTTAAACGCAGAGAAGAAAAAAGAAAACAAACGAAGTAAAAAAATCCCTCTCTACAATGCATTCTTATTCAAAATAATTTACCAGGAATCCATTGTCCGCTGTCAAAAACTGCTTCCTGATCGCCGAGTCGAAGACGTATTGGTCCTACGTCGAGACCTAATTCTCTCTCGATTCTCTTGGGGCTAAGATCCTTGTTTACCAATGAAACGAACGCTTTTCTAGTCGGCGTTTTTTTCGGTGAAAATTTATTCGAAAACAACGGCATTTTTAGTTGTTATCTTAATTTCAGAATTCAAATAGCATTTGTGAAATTCGTGGTTATGTTTATTACAGACAAAAAATTGTTTGTTTGTATACAGTCCTAAGTCACCGACTATATGAAGATTGTCAACTCGAATTAAAACCCGCGATAGTTAATTCATCCAGTTTTTTAAAAACTCCACGACGCTTCTACTAGCGTTTCATCATCGATGATCTAATTTACCGTCTGTCGTATAGGTTAAATGTTCGAAATTTAATGAACAATTGCAGATATGTCTGCGAGGAAATCTATTCATCGCAGATCATCGCGATCCAGTATTCAGAGTCAAGTTTCGGGAGTGCTTGATCCAGACTCAAGCATCGATAGTGACGAGGAAAGTGAGTTTAGTTGATTTAAGGTTATAGGTTATTATAACTTGACCTGAAACGTCAACAAGGCTCATATCTCGCCTGTCGTTTTTGTAAATCAATTTTTTTCTCTCTTTAGGCGCACCTCTGTGGTTCAATGAATTTGAGAATCATTCTGTAAACCTACGCCCGTCAGCGCGCTTCAGTTTGGCCCAAAATGAATCCCCTGTACTTGATTCAAACTCTGAACCTGATTCGACACCTCTTCAAAAATCTTGGTGGAAATATATTGAAAATACTCCAGACGTTCGATTTAATAAGCCTAACGTACCTAAAGAGAGAAGCAATGTTCAAGGTGAGAACTAACGTCGATTATTAAGCTTATACCTCTTCTATTCAATTTCTAATTACGATGATGTTAACTTCAGAGGAAAGCATTGTTGACACTTCGGAGACTTCATTGGTGGATGAAGGTGTGGCGAAACAGAGATTTCCTCTGCGTCGTAAAAAGCGTAAGAGTCTGCAGAGGAATGTTTTTTCTGAGATATTAGATGCGTCTAAGGATTCAATCGCTTCGCAGAATAGCATACAAAACCCACGGAACAAAGATAAACAAACAACAATTGACTCGTCGTCGGACACTGATATAAGTATAGAAAAAGTCAAGAAACCAGCTTTCAAAAATAGAAAGAGAACAAAATTGGCCAGAAAATCTACAAACGTTGAATCTAAGTCTGATGAAAGTCTGCCCAAGGCTTTCCAGCATGCATTAAACGCTTCGCAATCGATTAATGAAACTTTCCGTGAAGCTACGCCCTCAAATGTGCCTGGAAATTCAATAGAAAATCAGGATGTATCACCTCCGGGCTCACCGACCAGCGGGGAATCAATCAGACTGGAATTAGAACCAAGGGAAAAGGGGATTGCGTCTGATGGGTCAGAAGACACTTTACCCAAAGGTATATAATTTAGTCTTTTCAGCAATGTCAGGGTTTTCATTCAGGAATTTAGGGACTGGACTGAACTTCCATTTGTTCACAGACAAAGATTTGGAGGTATCAAGATCACCGGTGATAACGTCCCGCCCAAAGAAGCGAACTATATTCACAAAAACCACAAAGAGAAGAACTCCCAATTTTGATGAGTTACTGAACGATGCAAGTGAAGAAAGCCTTGCTGATCAGCCGTCAATCAGAGGAAAGTTGGAATCGAATCAGGATGAAGGACAGGAGGAAACCATTGCTCAACCTCCTCGAAACTCAGGTCAACCTTTAATCTGGTTATCATATATAAATTCAATCCCGAAGGTTGATTGACTACAAAAAAAATTCAAACAATGTCTTTTCCATTTACAATTTGTTATAAATGATTTTCCTCACAGATTCGGCGCGTAATATTTCGGTCCAGACAGATGAAACATATTCAGAAGAGAGTATTAAGAAGCAGCGAGTTCCGCTCAGACGTAAGAAACGACAAAGTCATCAAGAAGAAATGTTTGAACAACTCTTGGAATCTCCCAATATTTCAGTACGTTCTGAACCAGCTAGTACTTCCCAGCAAACTAGGATATCTAAACTTCCAAGACACAAGACTCCATTGTCTGATGTGGAGAGACGATCTTCAAAACGAAAAAGCAATCTTGTAGAAACTTCTATCTCTCCAAGCTTAGAGGTAGAGGAAAATCAGTCTGCAAGAAAACTGAGGCGTCTATCCAGCAGCACTAACAAGTCTGGCTTTGGGAGGCGATCCATGAATAAAACAAAGGATCACGCAGATGTTTCTGGCTCTTTCAATGCTGAATTAGTAGAAAATCGGTCCATTAGTCCACAGAATCGTCCATCCAGTATTGGAAAGAAGTCCAGTGCTGTGAGACGATCATTGATTGAGAAGAGTGGTCGTGCAGAAATTTCTGGTACTCCAAATTTTGCAGTAGAAGAAGATCAGTCAGTAAGAAAACCGTCTCGTCTCTCCAGTGTTGGCAACAAGTCAGGCACTGAGAGACGTTCTCCAAACAAGAAGACAAATGAGCATGAAGAAATTTCTGGCTCTTCCAATGCAGAGTTAGAAGAAAATCGGTCAATAAGTACACTAATTCATCCCTCACATATTGGGGATAAGTCTGGCAGTGAGGGACGATCCAAGAATTACGAAGAAGATCGTGTAGAAGCTTCTAGATCTGAAATCGTTGAAGAAGACGCGCATCACCGATCCACTGTTTTTAAGAAGCCACAGGATTTGAGTCAGGATAAAAAATCGTTAAATCAATTCCAAGTAAACAAGAGCGGATCGAGTACTCAGGCAAAATATGCCTTGTTTGAAGTTCATAACAGATCTAGGAGCAAAGAGTTAACGGCATCTACTGACGAAGAAGAGGATGAAGAAGAATTATCTGAGAATGTCGAAGATCTTCCAAGTAGCTCTGGTATAATTGATGAAATACAACAGAATCAAGATCATTCAAACAATTCAAGACTACCGCTCAAAGATGCGAGCAGCGCTAGAAATATGGAAATAACAATTCCATTAGAAACACCTAATAAAAATGTTGATCAGAGGACGACACCATCGAGTAGAAAATCTAGGTCAATGGTGGAACAGAATTTAGGGAAAACAGTCGGATCATTGCAGGAAAGTAATGTGATTGCGACTAGCAAGACTAATAGATTGCACGCCGCAGATGGCATAGAGAATATTGAAAGCAGTGAATCGCAGCCTCCAGGGACTGAAGGAGTAACTCAAAGTGCTGCAAATGGATCACAACGTTCTTTTTCATCCGTCGATCATAACGGAACAGAGTCAGGTCAGCCAACAAACGAATCATTGGAAATAGGAATGCAAGTATCTCATGTCGAGAAATTGTCACAGTTGAAAAGTGCATTAGAGAGAATAAAGGGTACAGAAATTGTCCTCAAGAAAACCGGCACAATTGATTTCTATTTCAAAAAAACTTTGCCTACCAAAGCAGGGAAAGACGTTGCTGCTAAAGATTCTCAAAAACCACCAAGCAAGAAAAAGCCTGTGGTGAATGAGAGTAAGAATGCATCTGTGCCGCCCAATAAAGCTTATATAGTAAATGGAAAAATTTACAAAAGACCAAAACTTCCGAGACCTAAGTCGTGGGCGACAGATCGCTTGTACAATTATTTATGGAAAAAAATGGAACTCAAATATCACCTGAGAACGAGAGTACGTTCTGAACAGTTTATTGTAGATCTGAGCCAAGTATTGGCAATTATTGTCAGGCGTAAAAAATATGACAATTACAAGGAGGAATTGAATAATTTAATTCATGAGATGGCTCGTTTAGGGATAATCGAGACTAGAAAAGATTTTCATACCTTTTGCCAGACCTTTCTTCCTTATGACTTTCGTATAAAAGTAGTCCCCATGCTACTCCCAGGTAACGTTAGAAACATACCGTTCCATCCAGATGAACTACACACCCCAATTTTGGAAATATGATATGTAATATATTTATTCATAACTGAATATAGAAGAAGTAAGACTTTAAGAATGATCAATTAAAAAACCATTATTTTTTATTATTATTAGTACATATTTGCGTTAACGGAAACAGAAATTACCAAACAAAATGGATCATATCAAATGAGTCTTACGTTTGATCATAATTCTGCTTTTTTGATAAATTATTATTTAATATAAGTTATATAGAAAGATAAGATTGATATACTAATGTATTCAACATGTGTTAACGACAAAACTATGTAAAAAATATTATTAAATAAATTCCTTTTGTATCTGATTCTGGAGTCTTGTGATTAATAACGATAATGATAATTGTTTATAAGTCCTGGAAAAATTCGATAAACAGATATCGTAAGTCTGAAAGTTTACCATAGTATACATTTAGGAGTATAATCCGCTGCTACTACTAGCAGTATCTGCTAGCCGAACGTTCTCTTGATCGCGTTTCACTGATAATACATTATACACTGGAGAAGGCCAGGAGAGTGTTGGTCCTACGACTTGTAACGCGATACTGCATTTTTCTAGCAGGCATCGCCACTTCAATTCCTCTCGATCTTTTGAAGACATGGCCTGAAACGAATGCATAATTATCGATTTCAGTTTCATATTAAGAAATGTTCGACTTTCAGAGCTTTCTTGATCTTCTAGATTCACAATAATCAACAGGTAATTAAACCCAGGTCATTTTTCTCATAGAAATAGTTCACCACCTTGAAATCTTTGACGCTACATTTTAAAAAGTCCTCAGCCGCAGCTCCGACCAATCTGCATCCCACTAGGTGTCCGGTGTGATCGCTCACGTTTAATTTCAGGTTGAAATTCATCAAATTTATCGGAGTTCGCGTTCCGTTTCCACAAGCACAGTTCGGATTCATACAAGACTCCTGCTCAGGGTCAACCCACTTCTTACATAGAGCACTGGAAATATCAATAATACAAATTAGCTAATTGCTGGCTTTTCCGTTGATCAATATATCGCATCGAATTAAAAATAGTAACCATTTCGTTGATATAACAGATTTGTGCTCGAAATTCATCTGGTTAATTACTACATGGATCAGTGCTGTAAAGGGTATTTTCTCAGTGCTGGATTCGACCTGGTCCAACATATCACAAATCTGGCGAATGGTCATTGAATTTGTGATATTGATTGCTGCAATTTTAGAAATGTTTCAGCATACAATAAGATCAAATTTGTTAAATATTAAACATTCCAAGTCCTCAAAAGGTAGTTACGGTCAACGGCTGAAGTCTCAGTGCTCAAAGGCTGATCAGGTAAGTGGCGAGTTGCAGCTCTGACGATCTGAGTTTGTGGAATGTTCGGATTTTCAGTAATAAGTGTTTTCCTCCCTGAAAAAATCGCGGAATAGATCAGATGGGCATTTCGTTTAAAAATAATCAGGGTAAAATATTTTCTACCGCAGATATACAACGTACCGATAGTAACAAGCGTTTGTTTTTTAAACGAGTTAAAAGCAACTAGCGCATCGGCTAGGAATAAAACCGTGTGACGAGGCTGCCAGAATTCAGCTCTCTCCGTTAAATCACTTCCCCAAAGTCGCAGGGATACTGCGCTCTCAACGGAACCGTCGTTTACTTCGATATCACGACACACCGAAGCTCTTCCATCTTTAGTTGTGAATTGGTGTACAGTACTCATCTGTAAATGAAAGTATTCATAAGAATAGGAAATAACGGTTTTTCAGAGCTCAAAGAGAAGACGGAAAGAGTTTAATCTCGTCGCTGGTACTAACCGACATAAGAATAACCATGATATCAATATGCTGGTCTTTCAATTGCTCGATATTCTTCAAAGCAACGTTCAAAGTTGTTATTTTGTTGGGATTCTTAGTCGGCAAAGTGAGCAGAGTTACATATCGAGTTCTGTCGGGGGCGTTGTGAATATGCATGTCAGAATTCCCTTGATTTAAAGTAATATTGAACTGACACGACACAGATGGGACATACATTTCCCCCTTGTCATCTCCTCGACGCAGACTCACTTTTGGATTAATCAATTCGACTGTAAAATAAAGTAAGAAAGTGGGATAAGAAGGGGAGAAGAAAGAGTTACTTTCGCGATGTTTTAATAGATTAAATATACGCTGGAAATATACGCGATACATACCAACTTGACCGATACGAAAATTCGCGCACAATCCCTCGACGTATTCTCTGCTGCCCCAAACAGTAACGTTCGCGAAATCTACCTCAGTATCTCTGATTGTAAAATTCCAAACTCCTCTTTCCCCTGTGCTGACTGTAAGAAAAGTTTGAAGGATTGATTAGATTGATGTAATTTCGTAGTTCGCGTTTTTTTTTTTTTTTTTAATTGAATGAGTTATTGAAATGAATGTTATGATAAGAAGGGATCTTATTTTGATAAAATTAAATAATATCATTACGAATTTACTTACACCCTGTGTTTTTCGCTTGAAAAGTGCGCATTTCTTGCTTGCCTATGATTAGTCCAACAATTAATGAGTTTTTTACTTCTGGCTGTAGGCAACTCAGCGTTAATCGTTGTACACCAGCCATTATGTTATCAGATAATCTTTGGATTGTGATTTTTGGCTATAACTTTGATCAGTTATTATCGTTGAACGAAATTTTGAATACTGAGGGTATTAGAACGAAGAAGTAACAAATGAAGCGCGCGGAATGTTTGAATTTTGTTGCGATCACGGAAATGCGAACGGCGCGCGAACGGTGAATTTCAAATGTTTGAATCGTCGAGGTCGGCCATTTTGCTTTTTTTTAAATGAGCGGCTTTTTTTTTTTAAATTCGATTATTACGCACAAAATTATGAAAACAGAATATTTTATTTACAAAAATGATGAAAAATAAGACAGAAAACAGGATACAAGGGTGATAAATTTTTGGCAATTTCTTTACAAATATTAGGTATATTATATTTTTTGCCTGTTTCACTCTTTTAAACTATAATTGATATAGGTATGTGAGGGACGGGACTGCTGCTCGTTTTCTAGAACTCTTCAAATTCTAAATCAAACATTTTTTTTATAACGTTGTCCATTTGAAGTTCCTTGGATATTTCAGCTACCAGTTCATCGACGAGTTTGTCTGCGATCCTAGATCCAACGAGAAGAAATTATGAGATTGAGGATGAATGTATTAAACTATAATAAAATCTATGATTATTAGAATATACGAGATGCCTTTTCTCTCTTTGTTTTCAAATATACTAATGCAATATCTATATATTTAAACGTATACCATGCAACCACATCCCAAGGCTTGTTGTTCGTATTGCTTAAGTACATCGGACTTTCTTGAATAAAGGATTGATATCTATCATGATATTCCGGAATTACGAAGTCTGTTGCTATTGGCACTACGAGCTGCACTCCGCTTTTCACTTCATTATTAGGAGTTGTTGAGAATTTCAGAATAGTATCCTTGAAATAGAAAGTACAAGTTTTAAGATACAATCTCTATGTAATATTTTACACAGAATTATTAGATCGTTAAATTTTTCTGCAATCATTTTTCCCTGCTTCTATGATAATATTTATTTATTTTACTACTAAATTGATGTTGTCTCCGTTCTATTCTTTGCTCAGATCAAAAACCATCTGTATGAATACATGATTTGAAGAATCAAAAGAACATTTCATTCATTTGAACCTTTTGTAGGATTTTCACTTCTATAGGATCCTCTGAAATCTTTTCAACACCATCCAGGTTCATTTCACAAACTGAATCTCCAGATTTAGCTTCTTCATCCTTTTCCTCGTCATATGGCAAACAAATCAATTGCATATTCTTGGATCCGCTTCTTATTTCCTTGGAGCTTGGGAAGAAAAAATGCAGTTTTTGAATTGTCGGATCTGCTATTCGTATTAAATTATTAAACTATTGGAACAAATTAGACAGCAACTTTATCCTTTCAATATTAGGAACTCAACTTTAGCTTTTGAAACATCGAATTTTTATATACATTTCAGAAGGATTGGATTTTGATTACTATAAGTACCGTTCAGACTTCGGAGACTGTGGTTTCCTGGATGCACTCTGTGGGGATTGGTATTTCTGCAAAAACTCCAAAAGCATTTCCATGGAAGCTGAAGAAACAGGCCTGATCTCGAGATCATTTTGCTAGTGAAACAAACAGTCAATAAATATAAATTTCCGACTATTTATCAAATTTCGTGGAAGATTTTTGAATACTATGAATGAGTATATGAATTGCAGAATTCACCTTGTTTGTGACCACTGACATAAGGTCAGCGATAACAGGCACCAAAGCTGATAAATGTTCCTCTGTAATCATGGTAACTTGTTTCTTTAGCTCTTGATCATCCATTACTTTCTTACTGCTTTTCACTTTTTTTGGATCACTGTTCTTGTGTGAAGGAACCTTTTGCCTGCTTGAAAATTGACAAGGTACTTCAGATTTGGTAGCTACCGAATTTGTAGCAAAGTATCTGTTCATTGGAACCGTTTCAATGCTGCTGCCCTGGAATAGAAAACAAGCTTTAAATTGTATCCTAATTTAACGCCTGTTTCAAATGGTCTTTCTCTCATGACCATTTCCACTTACAAGATCAGAATTAGCCGGTGGCATCATATCCATCATTGTTCTAATATCATCCTCTCTGGGAGGACGTCTAACTCTCCTAGGAAAACTCTTCACAGTTTCTTTAGAAGATGATTTTATAGTTGCAAGACTTGGGTTTGGCTGCTTTGGTATCGATGAGTTATTGTAGTTTAAGAACCTTGAATTAGTTTTGGCATATTTCTTATCTTTTGAGGAGCAGGTACCTGTAAGAATGAAAGTAGGAGTTTTAAAATCGAATCACCTTACTGGATTTTATCCAAAATGTAATAAATCGACTCACTTGGTCTTCGGCTAGGATGTAACTTAGGAATATTTGCCTCCATACTGTACATGCTAAGCCGGCTGGACAATCGTTTTTGTTTACCCTTTCTTCTAGACCTTGAAGATGGTGGCACAGCACCTGTTGTTGACTGAGTTGTGTGGCTCATTAGTTGCGATTCATTGTCAGATCCCAAGCCTTTCAGTTGTAGCTTGGACAGAATCACACTACACTGTCGTCGAATATCTTTCCTCTGAAATATAACGAGTAGAAAACATTAGGAATTATTGTTAATCAACAAAATCGATGAATTTCGTATTCCAGTAGAATAAAAAATAATCTGCACGTTCATGTTCAGCCCTTATTGCAAGATACTTTTAAACAATATTCTAAATTTCATTTTTATGATTGAATTCCATGACTTTTCTGATCTCGAAAGTTCTCAAAAACCCTGGGACTTACAAATGGCTGCATATCTGCATCCCCGGACCCATAGTGCTCAGAGGTGATATTGACTTTATCACAGATATCTCTCAGGTCTGTAACGACCTGCAAGATTTCCTTCAACTTCCCTGGATGCCCTCTGACAATCGAACTTGGTATATGTTTGCAGTAGGCGCTCAAAGCTTGTAGTAAAATTTGATGAGCAGTGACCAACTTCTGACCAACTGCCTGAAGATGAAAAGCAAAGCTTCTCCTGGTAGGTTTTGGCCTAGCATCAGAAGCCAAGGCACGAATATGCTGCTGCATATCGGTAACTTGTCTCCCCAAGTCGTATAAATAATTTCTAGAAAACCTAACGGAAAATTCAGCGACTCTTTGCAGTCTGCGAGACAAATCCCTATCCCCGTCAGGAAGGGGTATTCTATCCAGTTGGAAAGAAATTTCGTCCAATACCGAGGAAACCTTCTTTTGAATTGCTAAAACTCTTTGAACGACCATCGGGTCTGGTCTAGTGAAATATTCGTCTTCCTTTTCACTGGTTCTGTCCGGACTTTGTTCTGGACTTGAATTATACTCCGAATCATCCATTGCACGGAGCAGCTTTCTCGAATGATTTTTCCTCAGCATTACATGATCAGAAGATGATTTCTTAGTGTTATTAGAATTCTCTGGCTTTGGCTTTGTCAACTTTCTGTAAGTATGATGTAAATTTTGTTCCTCTGGGATGGTCAGCAATATATTCGAGCTTCCTGCACCAGTTTCTTTCATCATAGGTGTTCGCTTCTGCATTTGAACCTGAAACGTTCATTTTAGATGCTAAGAAAACATGAAGTAATCAATATATTTGTATCAAAATGATTTTGGGGCTGAAAAAATAAACAAATACATGAGTAAACATGCTCTAATTTACCATTGGCTGACTCTCCTGTCTTTTAACTCCGTCAATACTTTTATACGTCTTGTTTATCTCCGGCATAGCGTCTTCTTCTAATCTTTTAAGCTCCCTATCAAAATTCCCAATGTTTTCTCTAAGGAATTCTTTAATATTGCTCATAGCTCCGGGGTCAAAAGTGTTCAGCATCGCGTCGGATCCTTCTAAGGATTCTTGTTGCTTAACGAAAGATTCCCAAGTTCGTTCCTCGTCCATTTTAAGCTTTTGTCTCCGCACATTTTTGACAACATTTTTAAATTGACTTGCGGGTACGTACTGAAAGTTGGATAGAAAATTAACTTCAATTTTAGTTGTTGCTTTTTTTTTTTTTTTTTCTTTTAATTTGATATGAAAAGATGATAAATATATTTCTAAATGATGTAAATTAACTATGATATACCTTAAAATCGAACTCATCGTCGTCGTCGTCGTCTTCTTCAGATAAGAAAAAATTCTCTCTCTCCTTGTTGTTCAGGTAGCTAAACTGCTGCATAGACTTTAAAAGAAAGGACATTTTCTGACATTGATATATGGCGATTAAAATTCATTAGATTATACCGTAAACGAAGGATATCAAATTGTGTAAACTTTAAGAAAATAAATAGCCGAACATACGAGAGAGAATCATTAATAAATTAACTTCGAATGACAGTCTGACAGATGTTAAAAAAAAAAAAAAACTCAAAAATTGTTTTGTTTATATCTGCAGCACTTGCAGTGAACACGGAACTAAAATATACAAGGGAAACTCGGTTGGTATTTATTATCGTCTAACTCCACCGTAAATTTCGGCCAATAAACTCTTGCAGTTTCCGATCTACCGGCCGGGACTCCCCGCCTGAAATCGTGTGCCGATATATTTATTTAAATCCTCGAATGTATTCTAATAATTTCTTGTTATATATTATTCATATAACTTTCGTTACATGATCATTTCGAAGCGGTAAATAGCTCGTCATATTCGTAAAAAATATATGACTTAAATTGGGCGGGACTCTATTGATATTGTACTCTTGAATACTACGAAGAGTGAATAGAGAGCCTGTATCCTGTGCAGCTTGCTTTCAGAATATGGATCAATACTTTCGACCCTTTCAATTCTCGTTCAGGCTCGAGGTTTCGGCATTGTGTTAGCCTGTCACAAGCGGCCCGGTGTTATTCATTCTCGGATTATATCATCTCGTACTTGGAAAAAAAAAATTAAAAAAAAAATAAAAAAAAAAACCCACAAAAACAAGTAAATACATAGATATAGTACAACAGATTGTTTATAACGTATTTCTCATTCTTATTCTTATAGATAATAATTAAATAGTTTTTGAACATGATATACTACAGTTTTTCGGAAGAATTTATTACGCGTTGTTTCGCAACAAGTTTTTATTTTTCTTTTCTATAATTTCTATAATTTCTATCACGTCATTCTATTGACCTGAAATAATTAAGAAATTCATTAAAACATTCAATGTCAGAATTAGATTACGAAATTATTCTATTCTCACTGTATTCTGATCTCATTCTCAGTTCAATCTTGTGAGTTTTGTCCCATGTTTTGGCAACAGAAATCTATGCCGAATATCCATTATCAATTATATTTATTGAAATTTCATTTCCACGTGTGATTCAGATCGATTTTTACGACTTATAGATTTTTGCTATTCAAGAAGTTTGCACATCTGTTAAACAAGCAACGATTCTACGCAGTTATGACTTCTAAGATACTCGTCAAGTTACCTACAGTACCTTTCTCACAGGTGAATACATGCATATCACTTTGCGCCATTTGTATTTAAGTTTATTGCTAATTGATTATATTCTCAATATCTGGCCCTTGAAAAACAGGGGAAGAAGCCACACGCTGAGCTTGTTGCTGTATCCAGAAATGAGCCTACCATACATCACAAGCAAATTAATGGGAGCGGTGACAGAGCAGCACAGCTGGAACAAAACATGAAATTTCTGCAGGAGCAGCACCAAGCTATACTAGTAGCTCTGCAGAAAGAGGTGGAAACATTGCATCAACGAAACAGAGGTTTGTTACATTAATTAATTAACCAAATTCTAGTGAGTTCCCAAAGTATGTTTATAATCCTGGTATGTTATTCTTACAGATTTGCAATTCCAACTGGTCTTTGCAAACGGCGTAACCAACGCCCCAACCAGCCCTTCAACTCCTGAAGATAACGGCAATGGCTTTTCAAAGTCCAAAGTATGATTGGATTTGAGTAATTTTAAGACATTCAATTTGTTATTGGATCAGAATCGTGGAATTAATTGGCTAGTTATTGGGAAGACAAATAGAGTCTCTTTGAAGACACAAACGATAATAGAAAAACAAATACAGTCTAGTCGCAGGCTCAAATTTGAATGTAAATGTGAATTCCTCTTCTATTCTAGGGGAGCCCAGTTTCCGTTAACGTTGCCTCTCTTCAAGTGGAACTTTTGGAACGAGATCTTCAAGACCTGAAGGTCTCACTCCACGAAGCAAAGTCGCAAAACCAGCACCTGATTGGAATAATTGACCAGCAGAAGAAGTTGGTGTCTTTTACTCGACACAATCTACCTCGCGTACTTTGTCTAGCAAAAAAAAAAGTTGACTTTCTACTATTATTCTTTTTCTTATAGAAAATTAGATGCACTAGAACGCTGTGCAGAAAAGTCACCGAACACAGAAGTGGGCGTTCAAGTGGGAAGCGACATTCAAGCTGTTCAAGCAGATCTAGGAACGAGGCTGGAAGATGCAGAGGCAATGGTACTCTGCTTACGTCGAGAAAACGAAGATCAGCGGAGAGAAATATCTGCTATAAAAGCAACCGCAAATAAGGGAAATGGGAATGGGAATTCAAGCGGAAGGAATCATGGGAGTAACGGACATCGAAGCCGTGGACAAGGTGGTGGGAATGGAGGACAGGAACAAAATTCTCACAGATTTCCACCTTTGCATAATCAAAGCTACTGGCATCATGGCTCCAGAGGAAATAACAGGTCGATACTTTTCCATTTTAGATGATACTGAATCGATTTCTAATTGTATTTCTTTCACAGACTGTTTTAAACACTTTTGACTAATAAATATCTCTCATTTTTCAGCTTCGAACACAATTCTGAATATCGAGGACGTGGCCGACAGGACAAACAAGGGCAGGACTCTGCCAATGGAGGAGGTACAGTTTTGCCCCAGCTTCGCAGCGGTACTAATAAAGCAGAGAGCTTCAGCTACCCGTCTTTTCATCATAGACCAAGAGGCTACCATAACGGTGGCAGCTACTATGGCGAGGGATATCGTAAATATCGAGGGCAAAGATCGCAGAGGGATTGTAAGGACAGGGAATCAAGGGAACCGAGAGAATCTAGAGAACCGAGGGAATCAAGGGAATCGAGGGAATCGAGGGAATTCAGAGAGCAGAATCGAGACCCTAAGGATCAGCACAAAGAGTATAAGGATAGTTCTCGGGGAGCGAAGACCTCAAAGGAACCGTAAGATAAAAAAAAAGTTTGGGATAAATTGATTCGAGTTATTATACCATCGAGTTGACAAGAACCCTTTGGATATTTATATACATCTTGATATATCCCATTGCGAAGGTGAATGCGCCTGGAATTCTATAACAGAAAGTCTTGATTACAGATATTGAGCAGTCGTACTTTCCACGTGCATAGTTGACAAAAAATAGCTACCTATTCGCATTATATGAGCTTGGTACGTGGCACGCATGTTGCGAAGCTGTTATTCTAGTCTGTGCAATTACTGCGACTGTAAGAGATTGCATTTTTATCGGTGGTGAGATCCGTGCCCTCTATGTGGTCTAGGATTTTTAATCCATTCACCTGGTGTGATGCATTTCTGCCTGCTGCAATTCGGCTGGTTGTTGACCAACGTAGTTTTATTATTGGTATATCTATATATGTTACTATATTTGAAAGTTAATCGTTCAAACTCATGGCAGTCGTTACTTAATTTAATACATCACAAAAAAGAAAAAAGTACGTTTTGTTTTTGGATGGACAGATATATATATGTCCCAGAAATTGAAATTCAACAATAGTTCACGACAATTTGTACTGCATCTAATCCCGCGGAAGAGACTTAGTTTATTTATTTGTCTATTAACATTTCTAGACTTTGAGAAATTGCGAAACAAGTAAAATGAAGCTAAAAATCCAGTTCTCAGAGGAAATTACGAGTACTCTTAATTTCAACGCGACATACATACATAGGCTTGAATGTAAAGCTTGTTTATAAATACTAGTGGATGCGTAACAGATTCCTGAACTTTTTTTCAAAATTGTCTATTATTAAGAAAAATGGGGACACTTGATAGTATATGTGTCAAAAAATTGAATTTAAAAGCCGAAACAGGTGCCAAAAAAGAAAAAAAAATCATTGCATCAGATTTTCGATTTAGTTGTACATCATAGAGATAACATTATTCAATATCATCAACATTTGTCTATCGATATGCTTAGCGTAGCACTATAACAGTTTTAAAATCATTTAACGCAAGAGTTTGAATATGGCGAAAGGTGCACAGAATATATTAGCTGTTCTTTTAATCGTTGCAAGCTTTATTTCTATCAATCGCGTACCTTATGAACAATTTTAAAGAAAACAACTAACCGAGTACTCGGTCTATACTTTGTTTGTAAGCACTTGGACTAGGCAATATCTGGAAACACAAAGGTCGAGCATTGCAAGTGTGGATTATGACGAATATATTCATCTCCTAATTATATCGTCGCTCATTATTAATCGAGTAGGTGAAACGCATAATTATATATGTAATACATATATACAAATATATATAAAAATATCATTTTTAAATAATTTCGATTTTACGCTAGTGATTCGTATTAAATTTGAAAAACTTGATATTTCATATTGTAAATCTGTGCAATACGCGCTGGATTCCATACCTTCTAAATAAATGATAATTGACATTATTAATTCAGATGAAAAATACACATAAATAGTTTGCGATTATCAGTTATAAAAATTGTATACCTACACGGAGAGAAAAAACTGGCGATTAACGCGTGAACATTGGCCACGCTTCAATAGCAAGCATTTCTCTTGGAAATCGCAAGGAGCTTCACGGAAAAAGTCCGTGAGCTCTCTTGGAAATATCCCTCGGACAACTTCACGGTATTAGCGCAAGGCAGCATTACTATGAATCCAACTGATTCTTGGCATCTTCGCATGGGCGCTGGTGCATTCAGGGCAAAAGGGTATGTCGCGCATTAAACCCATGAGGTCCTCTAGCAAATTGAGCAAGAGACGCTTGCGGTGTTCGCATAACAAATACTCCGCGTGTGAATCCCATGAATTCTCTTGCATTAAACCCTAGATTTTTCTCTCCGTGTATATGCTTGAATGTGTAAGAAAATTATCGATTATTGCATTATTCTGATATTAAAAGGCGCTTGTTGTGTAGACATAGAACAGTCATTGAAATATAAAAATCTATAGGTATCGTACTACATTATAATAGTTTGTAAACGAAGGTAAAGCATTTAAAAAATATATATATATATACATAAATGTGTGGAACGGAAACGCATAGCCAATAAGCAGCAACTGCATAATTAAATTCGCGCACAAGTTTTGAGTAACAGTATTAAAACATCAACCGGAGGAATAACTGTACTTCCGCTTAATTCCTTGCGATAATTTGCTATCTCTGTAACTTTGAGTATATATTCAATTAAGAAATCTTGGCTAAAACATTTCTTTCATCCAGCAAATATATCGTTTTTATTCTTTCTTTTTTTTTTTTTCGTCTTTTAATCAACTTACGTTTCACAATCATTGCTCTCTATCTCCGTACGTGTCTTACTATTAGTATTTTGGTGCAAGACAAGTTACGCTATAAATCAAAACAGAACAGCATATTATAAGTTACATACATATACATGCCAGACCAGAAAAATGTTTGTTACACTTACCTTGAGAAAATAAATATATTATATTCAAATTGTTTGCATTGAAAAATATGATTTATTTAATCCCAAATTATATTATAGTTATTTATATAGTTATTTATAGTTATTCATAGTTATAGATATACATGTGTTTATATAGTTATTTATTTGTATTTATTTATTCCTTTCTTTTTTTCGCATCTTGCTTTACCACTATACAGCCATGTGGATGTACTTTTTCCTCATCGTAAACTGAAAACGTAAAACAAACAGAGAATAAGATGAAATATGAAATGGGAATGATACAGATGGTGGAGATTTACCAGATTCTCGCGTCGGAGAATCGAATACTTCGATTCGATTGACTCGATGCGGAGGTGACCATCCCGGATGGTGGTTGAGGACCCTTTTTCGTAGAATGTGTGTTGAAGATTTCGGCAGGGCTTGTGTTCCTTCAACAAAATCTTCCCACAGTTTGTTTTCTGTGGGAGAAGACTCAGAAGACGCCCCGTCAAACCAACTGGAGCCTCCAGGACTATCACTTAGAAATGTCATCGTACATTCTTGTCTGGGCACATCACTTGGTGAATCAAACTTCGATTCCACGCGGTTTGCCCATTTCGGGGAAAAAGATATTTCGGAAGCCTTCTTTCTTGGCTTGCCCTTACCCGGACCGGAATACGTCCGGACTGGCCGATCCTGGAATTCTTAAAATGCGAACTTATAAATATAATACCTACGGTTGTTCTTAGAAGGCTTAGAAGAACTTATTATACTGCAGTAGCTATCTGGCTACATTCCGAAAAGGAGATAAACCCAAGGTAAAAAGAAAAAATAAAACTATAGTAGCTATAATTACTTCTTTTATATTCCGGAGTGGGTGGATCACACTTAAACTTTGACATCTTAGAATATTCTTTCTTTCAGCTTAAAATTTGAATTTTGATAATTACATATGGCCGCCGCTTGGCGTCGCTGCTATCGGAAAATAATCTGCGCAATGCGATACTGCGCATGTCACAAAACCACGTGTGGCATCTCTAAATATTTGAATGCGTAGTACCGCATTCAGTATTATAGAAAAAAAAAATGATAGAAAATAAACTATTTGAGACATAAATTTTAATTAAAAGCTTTATTACAATTTTTGATACCCTATTTATCATCATTTTATCATCAAACAACGATAAAACTGAACAGAATGTATGCGAGCGATTGTGTGTAACAAAGAATTGATTTCGCATTTTAAATTATGAATAAAATTCAATGATTTCTTTTACGCCTTTTTTCTGTGTCCAATTTTCTTTCATCCCTGTAATATTTATCTCGAGATTTTTCGTGTCTCCGGGAAGATTCGATATATTTATTTCCCTTATCGCGTGACCGGCGTCGTTTCCTTCGATCGCTTTTATCTTCCGATTGATAAACCTCGTCTCTACTCAATGTTCTTTCTTCTTTTACACGCTGTCTTCCCCTTTCTTCTTCCTCCCGCCTACTCCTCTCTTTCGAACGATCTCTCCTGTGCTTTGAATGATGTTTATTTCTCCCGCTTTCCCTGGATTCTGATCTATTTCTTTTCCTATCACGATCGAACCCGAAATCGCTTGTAGGAAATCTTTTGGCCGGTAAAAACGTCTGTGTATTTGCTGCTCGGTCAAAATAATTGCTGTTACTTTTACTGGAGCTTCTTCTCGGCCATTCAGTCTCGTTCTTTATTTGTTGGTAATTTTTTCTCTCATCAGAAGCTCGGAAATCCAATGAGCCAGTTTCCGATCCTCTGGGAGACTTGGGCTCGTACTTGATTGAAGAATCCGCAATATATTCTTCGTACATTTCCATCTGCTGGCTTATCACCTCTCGCAGTATTTCAACCTGTGATTTTTTGTTCGTATGTACGCCTCGGTGCTTAGCTCTTCTACGTTTCAAATTACGTTCCTGAGCCAGCAGCTCAAGGAGCGAAGTCTTCGGCTGATCCCCGTCCTTCTGTGTCCTTGAAAAAAAATAATAACAACAGATTATGATCAAGAAATTGTAAGACGAATAATTGCCAGTTTTTAGAATTAATAATCATCCCTTACAGTCTATTCATGTCGGCAATGTCATCTCCGATGTCAGGCGTTATTGTGTTAGCTACGGAGTAATCATAGATAGCTTTTCTTTCGTCGGTAGTAAAACTGGCCACAAGTCTGTCCGATGTTCGAGGAATTAATCTTTCGGCGAGACCTGCTGCTGCTGGTGCATGAATAATGAGCAATAACAAACGAATTCTGCGTTTGAGCTTTTTCGTGAAACATTTTACATTGCCATGAATCAGCGAAGGATATATACATGGTTGATAAATTCTTTTAAATATAAGAAAAATTGGCGATAGGTTTCATTCTGTTATCAAAAAGGATATGAAAAAGGATATATTGAGCGAATTCCAAGGACAACAGTGACTAATTTCTGGAAAAAATGTCAATATTTAACTTCAGATGTCTATTTAAATATATATTAAATAAGAAATGATTAGGAACTGGTAATATCGAATATAGACATAAAGACAATCACGACAATGACTGAATAGACGACTATAATTTCTTTTACAGACCTGTGCACATTGTGGGATTTTTTTCTCGAGCTTTCAGCAGCACCGTGTCCTGCAGCTGTTCGTCTGTAGAAGATAACGATTGTCAAATAATTCACCTGCACTAAATGGGATTGAAAAATGAGTTTTATTACCGAATTTAATTGTAGATGAAGAGTTTACGGATGAACATGGCTCGGAGAGGGGCAGTTCGTTCTCTCTGTATCCTTCCGCTTTCCATTGGCATTTTTCTAGATGATCCTCGAGACTTTTTTCTGATATTTTATGACCATTATTGAAAGGACAGGAGACAGTGTTCTGGCTCTGGAAAAAACGGAGTTCAATGCTTGTTAGAAAGAAGACGAAAATTACGCTATTTCGTAAGTTGTAAGAGTTTTATGGCTATTTATAGAATTGAAAAATTGCACTTTTCACATACCTCCGAGGATATGCTTTCCAAGGTCCATCCCAGGCCTGATACAATGTTGTTTAGACGCGTCTGTGTCATTTTTATGAAATTGTTCAAGTCTTCGATCTGTTTCTCGCGTTCCTCGTTGATCCCTGACATACTGGCTCATCACAAGTCTCACTGATCGCATAGACGAGATATTATTAATGAAAATTGATCATAAAAATGATTAGATACTAGACTGAAAGATATTTTATCACAAGTTGTTGACAATAATACGGAAATTTTCATGAGAGAATATTTTTCGAAAGACAACATAACCTATCATTGATTTGAGAACTTACAAGAAACTTAGGTTAATTTGGACAAAAATGAAGACAGGTTATTATATCGCTTTTATAAATCGAGCTGGCGAAGAGTTCAATAATAATTAATTAGAAATGAGAGTTTAAAGAACAATGAGTAAACACCACGCGAGTTTATTCTCCTGCGTATTATTCAACAACAGCGATATACTGTTGTCAAAAAACACGATTTACCGACATATACCTATACTGTCGACAAAGCTCATGCGCAATTCTACTGGACAATAGATTTTCATTGGTTCTGCATTGGACAAGTCGCGTCGAGAACCAATAGCGGTTGAGCTGTGAACTGCGACTGCGATTGCATTTGCGTCTGCGTTCACGTTTGAGCGTGGCCGGGCCTTGACATACACTGCCGCCTAACAAGAGGCGCCAGCACTCAAAGAAACCAAGACGGAATACGGATTCAAAAGTTAGGTAAGCAAGATATTTAACATTTAATTCATAACTAAATTAATGACGACTTTGTCAAACTACTCAACATCGTTCTTGGGGTGTTATCACTAATTATGTCACTCCGCCAGGTTGTGACAGGTGGGACCCTAATTAACGTTTTCGACATAGGAAAGTTGTGGTGCCCTTGATGAAGAGGGGTACAAAGTTTTCCGGCGACCGCCTGTTTTTGTATTTGTTTTCGTTTCATTGAGTCGAACGAATGTTATGATGTGACTTTACTTAGTATTCTTTTGTTTAATCGAACAAAGGAAAGATTGATTTTCTGTGACGTTATTATTGTCTATTATTTACTCTTTCAAATTCGCTATGTTGTAAATAGTTGAATGAGAGTTGGATTATTTCGAAATCCTCGACGATTTTGCCAGTGTTCGCCGGAAACCTTCGAGCCCTCTTATCAAGGTAACGTCAACTTTCCGACTATCGGTTCCCATATCAATAATGTTAGTTGCCTAAGGATTGTTTACTCTGTCCTATAGGTCTATTGATTTGCGCATAATAACTAAACGTCAAAACACTTTTGTTTAGGCAAAAAATCACGATTTGAATTCTCAGTTTTCGCCTCTTGTTCAGCTCGCAATCAAAGCTATCTTTTTCCAGTTGAAATGCCTAGTGAAAGAGGTACCCTTCCGCTTTACCTTGGAAAATGTACAGAAGACCTGGAGTTCAAGTTTGAAAGATTGAAAATGGCTAAACAAATTCCTAAAATGGTGTGTAACACTCTTGACACATTACTTAAGAAAGGAGATGAACGCATGCTAAAAGGGGATGAGGAAATGGCGTACATACATTTCAGAAGATGTATTGACTGCGTTCGGTGGATACAAGAAGCTCCCAACTATGAGGAGATAAAATATTTATTAAGACAGTCCATTTCGGAATTAAGGGTAATTGAATTTATTTATGGATTTATGTTGAACAGGAAAGAAGAGTAAGAAAAGGAAGTATAGTTTCCATGTACAAATGATTTACAGGTCAAGGAAATACTCAACTTACTAGAAAAGATGGCCAAAAGATTAAAGGACAGATACGAAGCAAAAAAATTAAAGGACCAACACGATGCCAAGAAATTAGACGATAGAACCTTCGACTCCTCTTATCAAGGTAACGTCAACTTTCCGACTATTGGTTCCCATATCAATAATGTTAGTTACATAAGGATTACAGTTACAGCTTGTTTACTCTGTCTTATAATTCTATTGATTTGCGCATAATAACTAAACGTCAAAACACCTTTGTTTAGGCAAAAAATCACGATTTGAATTCTCAATTTTTGCCTCTTGTTGAGCTCGCAATCAAGTTCAGATCTTTTTCCAGTTGAAATGTCTAGTGAAAGAGGTACCATTCCGCTTTACCTTGGAAAATGTATAGGAGACCTGGACTTCAAGTTTGAAAGATTGAAAATGGCTAAACTAATTCCTAAAATGGTGTGTAACACTCTTGACGTATTACTTGAGAATGGAGATGAACGCATGCTAAAAGGGGATGAGGAAATGGTGTACATACATTTCAGAAGATGTATTGACTGCGTTCGGTGGATACAAGAAGCCCCCAACTATGAGGAGATAAAATATTTATTAAGACAGTCCATTCCGTTATTGAGGGTAATTGAATTTATTTATGGATTTATGTTGAACAGGAAAGAAGAGTAAGAAAAGGAAGTATAGTTTCCATGTACAAATGATTTACAGGTCAAAGAAATACTCAACTTTCTAGAAAAGATGGCCAAAAGATTAAAGGACAGATACGAAGCAAAAAAATTAAAGGACCAACACGAAGCCAAGAAATTAGAAGACAGATGGAAACGCAACAAATTAAAGTATAGGAGATTAAGGAATAGCTCTGAAGGGATTGAGAATACCGTTGAAAACATGGAAATCGAATCTGAGCAGACTGAGCCTGAAACTATAATAACTTGCAGGGAGATGTTCCAGGAAATGGAACAGCTACTCGACCGAATGATAATCTTTGACATTAGGGACAAAGACGATTTCCAGAAGTCACATGTCAAAAGTGATCAATGCATAAACATTCCAGCTGAATTCATTAGGCCTGGGTAAATTGCGTTTTTTTTTAGAATCATTGTGGGAACGATGAAATTGCTCTCCATTATTTTTTTTTAAATTACTAATGCTGAAGGCTAATGTTTCAAACACGTTTCAGAAAATCAACTATCGATATCTTCAAATCTTTGAGACCAGCGGGGAAAACGCTTAAAATTCTCAACCATAGAGCTCGAGAACACTGCGACCTGATAGTTTTGTTGGACTGGCAGACAACTAAGGCTTCATTGAAACCAGCCAATCGATTACATGTATTGAAAACAATTATGGGGGATCGGGAGCAAGATGTGGGCGTGTATAATGAGATACTTGTGCTAGACGGGGGCTACAAAGAATGGCTGAATTGTTTTCCTAATATCACTACAGATCCGAAAGTAACAGTGCCCGATGTTGGAGGCAATAGAATTGCAGAGATATTTGAGGAAGTTGAACATCCCGAACCGACACAATTGGATAAAGACCTACCAATGATCATGGTCAAGTCCAAGCCGATTCCGGAGATAAGCTTAGAATCTGAGCTAAACAAAGAGAAATATCTGATACTTGATAAATTTGAAAATTTCGACACTGGAAAAAGCAATGAGCCAAAATCCTTATATAATTCCAACATAGTTAATACTCATGCAATAACTTGCGTGGAGATGTTCCGGGAAATGAGAAAACTGCGGGATCGAATAATGATCATTGACATTAGAGACGAATGTGATTTCCAAAAGTCACATGTCAAAAGTGATCAATGCATAAACATTCCAGCCGTATATATTAGGCCTGGGTAAATTGCGTTTCTCGTTTAGAATCATTGTGGAAACGCTAAAGTTGCTCTCTATTATTTTCTTAGAATTACTAATGATGAAGGCTAATGTTTCTAACATGTTTCAGAAAATTAGCTACCGATATCTTCGAGTGTTTGAGACCGATGGGGAATGGAGTTCGAGTTATCTGCCATAGAGCTCGAGAACACTGCGACCTGGTAGTTTTGTTAGACTGGCAGACAACTGAGGCTTCATTGAAACCAGCCAATCAATTATATGTATTGGAAACAATTATGTGGGATCGGGATCCGGGTGTGGCGTATAATAAGATACTTGTGCTAGAAGGGGGCTACAAAGAATGGCTGACTTGTTTTCCTAGTATGTGTACAAATCGGCGAGTAACAGTGCCCGATGTTGTCGACATCACCAAACAAATATTCAACGATTGGAATATTGAATTGGATGAAGACCAACCGATGATCAATGTCACGTCTAAGCTGTTTCCAGTGAAAAGCACAAAGCCTAAGATGAAGAACAAGTAAGATCTGTTGATTAATAAATCTGAAACTTTATATATGAATAATACCAACAAAGTTAATACTTATTTGATTAATAGGATCGGCGTAATAGGTGCCCAAACAAATATCACTGATCATGCACTTATCGATGGAACAAAATCAGCCTTAGCTAACCAGGCGGGAAATAATTCTAACGCCGAGTCGGAGAAGATGATGAGTTTATCAAGGCAGGAGAAAGAGGTGTTGAAAAGTCAGGCGAGATTGCGGAAGAAAAAGCTGTTATTGGAGAGTCAATTATCTGATAGAGAAGACAACGAGGATTATAATTTTGAAGAGAAAGATCGATCGGTGAAACGAATTGATGTGCTAAGCCCGATTATGACTAAAAAGGTGAATGTATGTCAGATTTCGATTTTCGTGTATTGTTCATTCTTTGTTGAATCCAATTCCAATACTTCTCAAATTAAATGGAATAAATGTTGCAATTTTTCTGATACAGGCAGGAGAGAACACAGAAATTGAATGTATGCAGCAGGAACACAGGCAGAAAAATATTGACGTGGAACCTTCGCATGAAAAAAAGAAAACTCAACTTGATCTTGATATTGGCATAGCTGAATCTGACGTCAGACCTTTGGCTAGTCAGCGGAAAGTATTTTCACTCAGAAGGGATAAGTAAGAGACGAAGTCATACGTTTTACTAAAGTTTTATACTGATTTATATTGATTACATTCTATCCCAATACTTGGCTGATCATTAGGAAACTAGACGAGAACCTGGAAATGAAGCAGAAAAATATGTCCACCCCGCCGCGCGAGACTACACCAGATACTCATAGAACACCTTCGATATATGATGGACCGTCGCCAGACAGCAGTCTTAAACGATCATATTCCAGTCCGAACCTAGTGCAAGTGAAGAAGTTGAAATTACAAGACGAAGTAAGTACCTGCTTCTTACTTGCTTACTATAAACAGATTGTTTGAAATTCTAGTAATTCATA
Organism: Tenthredo mesomela; assembly: GCA_943736025.1. NCBI lineage: Eukaryota > Metazoa > Arthropoda > Insecta > Hymenoptera > Tenthredinidae > Tenthredo > Tenthredo mesomela. The sequence continues at coordinate 28,276,202 of OX031019.1, read as the reverse complement.
GGTATTAATTTGCTGTAGAATTTTCCAGCTTTTCAAGTTACATAGCTGCCAGCTATATCGCAATAATTAAACTTCATTAATTTCTAAGTTTTCAATCATTAAAGTGAATACTTTTTTTGGAATGATCTATCAAGTTCGAAATTTTTAAGGTGTCGGGCAGTCGAGGTCTGGATAACAATATGCCTCGAATGGACAGGACATCGACACCTCTACAACAGCTATACTCTTTTACCAACAAACAACCTGTTAGGGTGGATTGGGATCAGAGGATGGATCCTGTTTACGGGGATGTGGTAATGCTAATTTTCAACATTTCCTATCACATAGATAAATACTTACTATTATGAAAATTATTATTTACATTCAATTACTTGATATCGATTGTGGAGAAGATCGAATATCTTCACTAACAATAAGCTCAACTAATATAAAACCAAATTACAAAATACGAATTCATAAACTCTGAGAATTAAAAGAATTCATTTAATACTTCTGAAATTCATAAATTACAACTGAACGAACTTGAACTAATATGTGATCGAATTTCATCCTTCTTCAGCATCCTGGAATAACTGGACTCAAAAATCTTGGGAACTCCTGCTATATGAATAGCATAATCCAGTGTCTGAGCAACACAACTAGATTGGCAAGATATTTCATCCAAGGTTCTTACACTAAAGATCTATATAGAAAGAATAAAAAGACCGATACCCTAGTTGTTGAAGAAGTTGCACAGGTGATCAAAGCGTTATGGTGTGGTCGTTATCGAAGTATATCGCCACGAGATCTTAAGGTAGAGCGTCCAAGATTTGCAATAAGATGTTCTTAGGTATATGTTATTTTAAATGGCTAGTCACCAGCGTTGCATTTCGCAGTATGCACTTTTCGACACAAAGTTCACCAAGAGCAAAGCAAGACCTAGAAGATTATTGATTGATTTTTTTGTACCAGGTCGTCATTGGTCGGTATCGGTCGGAGTTCGAAAATTACCAACAGCAAGACTCACACGAATTTCTAATATTTCTGTTAAACTGGATGCACAACGATCTTAAAACGGTAAAAATAAAGATACCTGTTCCAAATTTTGTATGAAGCGGTTTTATATTAATTTTGGCTTATTAATCTATATCAAGGAAATTGTATTTCTTACTTTATGCAGACAGCACAACTGGAAATAGATCGATCCATCAGTAACGCCGAAAAGCATTGGGACAGAGCGATGCGTGGTGAAACCTCGATTATCTGGGAATTATTCTTCAGTCAACTCAGATCCACCATCAGATGTGAAACGTGTAGAAACAGCAGCACTACCTACGAAATTTTCAACAGTCTAACATTATCCGTTTCAGATTCCCATCGATGCACTTTAGACGTAAGTGGTCTGGTTATTAAATTTCGATGCCACTAAGGGGTAGGAACTAATCAAAGAAATTTCCTCTCAAAGCAGTAGAGTAACAGTTATGCCTTTATTAAACAGAATTTCATTTCTTCGGCCTGGTCAGAAGTCGGAACAGAATTGCAAATCAAAATTTCCTTTCTCCATTATTCTGGTCACAAACCTTAGTCAAAGTGTTTCTGGGAACGTTGCTTTTGTAAAAGAACTATAATCATACTTTCAGGATTGCGTAAGACAATATCTAAGCGAACAACAAGTCTCTGGAAGAATATGCTCGAATTGCGATGCCCGTAGAGATGCGAAGAAAAAAATTGATTTCATCAAACTGGCACCTATAATTGTGGTTCACCTAAACAGATTTGGCGCAAGCGATGGGTGGGTACAGAAAAATAACACGGCAGTAAATTTCCCGCTTGATTCACTCGACTTGAGAAGCCACGTAGTACATCAAGCTGGGACAAATACAACTACCACAAATCAACAGAAATACGCTCTATACGCCGTATTGAATCATTACGGAACTATGGAATCAGGGCATTACACCGCCTACTGTAAACATGCCTCCCAAAACAAGTCAGTGTCTTGAAAATTTCTTTATATAACGCAAGCATGTTTTTCTCGCTTTTTGATGCCTTTGTATAGGACCTAAAGTAATACTTTTAAGTCCTAGGACTTAAAAGTACCACTTTAAGTGCACCATGGAGGTGGGCCTTTTAACGCCTCGCACGATGTTTTCAGTACTCGTCTTCGCTTCGCACGCTCGTCTACGACTCGTGCTTAAAACATCGCACTCGGCCTTAAAAGTTCCACTTTACGACCTTGGTGCACAATGTACTATTTTAGCTTTATTTGTAACTTCTTGAAGATGTTTTTGCAATAGATTCTTCTGTATTTACAAGTGAACAAATTAGAGAATAAATAATGATATTGGAAGCTGTGGTACTTTCATTATTGTGGATATTTTTTGGAGATAGGTGATATACTTTTCCTAATTCTGTGCTCTGTGATTTCCAGATGGTACAAGTACGACGATCGTACAGTGACAGAGGTTCCGCCGAAAGAAGTGAAATCGGAAACCGCAAGCGCTTACCTATTTTTCTACACATCCGTTCAAACATTTCCTTACATGGTCATGTAATGCAGTATAGTTGTCAATACTATAATAAAGTATATTTATAACAACATAGTCAATGAATGAGGGTCTTCACTGGGGCCCTCGCATAGTTGAGGGCACCACTGTTACTGGTTGTAAACAAAATGGCAACTTTCGTTTTTCGAAAAACTGTCAAACTGCTAGTATTTACTGTCACAAAACTCATTTCAAGAGGCCTAAGACATGAATTGATAAACCTCTCCCAAATATAAAGTGATGAGTGGATTCTAAATCATTTTAGAACACAAATACAGTGCCTAATTATTAGGAATCTTGTTCAACTTTAAACAAAAACAGCTTTTCAAAATAACAAAATGAAAACAATTAACAATTGCGTAGTACTGCTGCAATTTGCTCTGCTGGTTTCAGCTAGCAAGGAGAGGCATTGCGGTGTGTACGAAGAAAATTGGCGCATTGCATTATGCGCCGGCAGCCTAAAGAAGGATGGACTAATATCAGACAATACCTTCATCGATTACTTGAACCAGGCAATAATTGCAACAGCTCAGGACATCACCTCTGGACAACCAGAAAGGGTTGAGAACAAAAATAAGGAGATCGAAGAGAAAGAGCCCCGGGAGGAAGGAATGACAATCGAGGATATGAAGCAGGCTAATGACAAACACGAGAAGGAAAAAGAGAATAGGAAGCAAAGATATCAAAGTAAGCTTGTAAGAACGAGACATTTTGAAGTCTTCGAGTATCTGATCAAGCCATGGCTTCCGAACTACCTTAACAGGTTGGTTTACTACATCACCTATGACACCCTACAGTTTGTAGATAGAGAATATGTAGCTCTTGTAGCAGCAATCATCCTCATTATGATTTACATCTTTGTGGCTTACATGGCCCATTGTATGTGCGGATTTTTTCCGCCATTACTCTACATGGCAAACATTATGGCATACCCGGAGAGCAGAATAATTGCAATAGCATTGCTTGTTATATGGTGCTTCAGAAGGTGTATTAACCTCATATCCCGACCAAAGGAAACAGCATATTGGGAAAGATTTAACAAGAGACATGACACCAGAAATTGGCAATGGCTCGAAACTTGCTCGGCCATCGGAGTCTTAATTGGGGTGAGGTCCTGAGCTGTTCAATTATTGCCTGGTTACACACCATGAGGAATATGGACAATTCGCGGGGGTTTGGGTACTAACAGTAGTGTCAATAGGGGCAAGATTGATCCCAGGAGTTAGAGCAGATTCAACCATTGGAGCGCTCATGGTGGTTCTCTTGGCCCTCATAGGGTTTTTAACCATATCATGAGGATGGTCTGTAAAGGAAACACAATCATCTGTAACACAATCACCAGCCTCTGAGCCGTTACAATTTATTTTTGGCTCTAAAAAAGGATTTGCGAATTTTGATTTGATTGAGGATTTGGAAATCAATAAACTAGTTGAGAAAACAATTATTTATTCAATTTAAATCCACATATATTATGATTGATCTTAAACTTAAACGTAACACTTTATTCTAGATTTATTCTTATCCCAGAATGAAGCAATGAATTTTTTTATTCAGTATTAATAACAGCTATTGATTGTATCAGAATGTGAATAATGAAGTATATTTATTAACGAAATAGTCAATTATTCTCGTTTAGTATTACTTAGTAAGCTGGTGTTCCTTGAAATGATCGAACCATAGAATTGTGATTCTTGGAAGTCGTCTCCTTCAATTTGTCTAAATATTCTTGCCTCTTTTTCTCGGACTGTAATTTTCGCTTGAATGGTATCAGTTGAAAGCTGAGACAATAGATCAATGATTGATGGGCTTTTGCTGCGGTTCGAACCTGGAGACAAAGTTTCAGTAAATTTGTAGGATCTTTCCTCTTCAGGCTCGATTACACCCTTAACTGAGATAGAAAATGGTTCGTCACGCTGCAAACTAGAGACCAAATTGTTCTGTTGGATGAAACTCGGTTCTTGTTGGGGAAACAATTTCAAGAAGGGACTTGAATCTTGTGGGCCACTTGATGGCACAATTGGTGAATCGATCCGTCGAGTTTCAGAATTCGGAGTTTGAATCATGAACTTCTTTTTGGGCGATGAACACGAACTTGTTACATTATTACTAGGTCCTGCTTTGGGCTCTGAGATTTCCTTCCGATATATGAAATCGCTTTCAGAAGTGGCAGGGTTCAGGAGCCTCTTGTTTCTAAGTTTGTTGTACCTCTCCGTTATCGAAAGCATAGAGCTGCGGCTTGAGCATTGTACTCGTTCGCTATTCAAACCAGCTTCTTCATCAGACGTAAAAACGTCGGAATTACGAAGTCGTTTGACAATTTCAACCACTTTCTCCTTACAAAACTCGCCGTCTTCAATTAGTTCGTGTATTGAAGAAACCTCGTTGTAGAACCTCCTTCCCTCTGCATCTGCGCCTCGATCTCCCAAGTCAGTGGGCTGTAAGAAGACACAAAATGTTTCAAACAATGACACTGTGTTATACATACGACGAATTATACTGTTTCCTAAAATTTGAACAAGTTTACTTGCCTTTATTTTATCAATAAGCTTCATTGCTGTGGCTCGTGCCATTTTTACTATGGAAACGGGGACTCCGGAAGTCTCTGCCAAAGCCAATCCATAATTTTTAGTAGACATGATTCCCGGGATCAATTTGTGCGTGTAGATCAACCTCGGTTCGGTAAAGCCTTCCACAGGCCTGCATAGGGTTCCGAAATGATGGCTGGAAGATGTAGTTGGTTTCATTAGGTCATAGAATCATGAAGGAATGTCGAAGGATTAAAAGCAAATCAAGGATATTTACTTCCTAACGTTGGGATACCATTCCGCCAGTTTAGTGATGAACAGAAAGTGCGTTGTGAAGAATACAAACGCTGATGTATTCAGTAGTTGTTCGCAGATAGCAAACGCGATTGATTCTCCTTCCTCCATGGTAGTGCCTCGGCACAGCTCATCCATAATCACAAGCGACTTGGATGTAACCATTTGTAAAATATATTGCGTTTCCTTGATCTAGGTAAAAAAAAGACGAGTTTAAAAACAGATAAGTTGATTTTTCAGCATGTTATAGTCTTATAGCATGTATAGTAGCGTTATTCACCTCTAGGACAAAACTGGAAGCATTGCACTCGATACTGTCTCCGAAGCATATTCTGCAAAATATACGATCAGCAATTCGGAACTGAGCTTTTTCTGCTGGCACGTAACAGCCGATCTGTGAAAGGTGTGAATGATTCTGGTACAAAGAATGTGGAATGGGCTGAGCTATTTAACGATATCTAAAAATAGTCTTTCAATTTTACCTGTGCCATTATTTGCAGCATAACAATCTGCCTGAGGTAAACTGACTTTCCTCCCATGTTTGGACCAGTTATTACGTGGAAATTGTGGGTAAGCGATGCATACTGAGTTTTAGAAATAAGAAAACAAATTGTATTGAGATATTTGAGCTCCGATAATAGCATAATGTTATTTTTCTCTGCTTGCAAAGACGTACCACGTCATTGCTGACCGGAATGCAAGTACCAGTAATATCCATTAGTGGATGCATAGAATTAACGAGCTCCGTTCGCGAACCGAAGATTGGCCTGGTATAGTTGGATAAAGAGCTAATAGAAGCCAGTGATACCGTCACATCAAGCTCTGATATATCGTTGCTTAGCTGATAAAGACAACCGATTTGCTCCCTGATTACATTCAGCATCCCTTTCAACATGCTGTATTCGAATAAACAGAATGAGAGAAGTTATCTATGAATAGTGAGGAATTTTATTAATAATTAGTATATTCATTGTGAGATTATACTCAAGAATAGAATAACTTCTAGCATTCTCTGTATAGAATCTTACACGTTGCTCATAAGATGAAGTTCTTCGCAGGCATCTTTGCACCTCTGACTCAAAACTAGCAAGACTTCCGTAGTCATGATATAACTACTCTTCTGCTTCTGCACCTGCAAGACGAAGAGCATTTTTCATATTTGCTAATTTGATAAACTGATTTACTGAAAATCCTAACTCGAAGCGGGTTCAAGTTCACCTCTATAAATATAGGCGGGAGATCAGTGGTCTTAATCTGTCTCTGTCGTGGCGCATCCATTTGAATATGGTAACCAAGGGAAGCGCTACATCCCAGGGTGAATGGTAGATCGTATTTTAGAGCTAGAGTTTCTACTAATCCTAATAAAAAGAGAACATTTCCATGTATTCCACTGCAATTATGCGCTCAATGATCACCAGAGCAAAAACGATATTTGGTATTTCTCCACGAATGTAGATTGATTAATAAAGATGTAAGAACCTTTCATGTCATCTATAAGTTCGCAATATGCTTGCCGAGCGATATCAAGCATGTCGTTCAAGCCGCTTTTCAAAGCGAAGCAACGCTGCATAGTTGAAGAGTTGAAGCCTGCTGTGTGGCGTGCATCCGGCTGTAGAACTTCCAAAATTGTATTCATCATCAAGCGGTATCGCGGATCTTCAAGATTCTGAATTACAGCGGTAAGAAAAGAGGGGGAAAAATTAGTATATCGCAAATAATTCTCCCTATAATGTATATCTAGTGCACAGAGAAAACGTGACAGACCTCCAGGACTTTCCTGAGAAAATCGGCCTTGGCAGTTCTGAGTGCTGTTTGCAGGAAGGGAATAGCTTCCAAAGTAGTTTTGAGGGAAATTGCATAGTTCAAGTTCTTCTCAGCGCTTGATATGTTGTCTCTTTGTGGGGTATTGAGCCCCAACACAAGGAGCCGGTCGACGTCACATAGCCTTCTTATAAGAGACTATCAACAATCGATACAAATATAACTGTAAAACATTTCATAATTGTGAACAAAAGGAAGATGAATTTTTTATACCTGTATGGATGTCCGCAGTGTACTATCCTCAACCATTTCAGAGACGCAGGCTTGTCGCTCTTTGATTATGCGTTCATTGCACGAGGGCTGAAGAATGGAGGCTCGCAGATATCTTTTACCTCCGGGAGTTAGACATCTATCCAAAACTCCAAGGAGAGTAAATTTGTTTGAATTTTCTTGATGGGTGACCAGTTCCAAGCTCTGTGCGCTTTCTATATCTTAAGGATTGAGGACACGAAGTATTAAAGTTTTATACGTTTTCTTGGCGAAGATAAAGTACTCAAATGACTGAATGAATTAATGACACAAGTATGCACCTATAATGGTCGTGTCCTCCGAACTCTGAAACTCAATTTTCATTGTATTTGGAATGTATAGAACATTCTGAGTATACTCGACGTACTTCAGTAGAGCACTTGCTGCTGCCAGAGCGTAGAATCTGTAAAAGGAGGTGAAAAGAATGAAGGAAATGTTTGTTTCATAAACATATTGTACCTATACACACTTTTGCTTGACGTATATTTCCACCGATGAATATTCTTGTGTACAGAGACTCCTTATACGATCCAAACCATTAGCGTTGCTAAAATGCTGTCTGGAAACCGCAGCTATATTTATTTCCGGAAACTTGTCTCTGATACACTCGTAAAGCTTTCCACCGGTTCCACTTTTTGCAATCATTGTTTCTGGCATAATAATCTACAAAAAATATAACAGAAATATTGATTTAGCATTTCAAGAGAACCAGTTAAACATATTCCAAGGAAGTAGATGAGCTGAGAGAATCATCTAAAAAATCCAAGGGCATAATGAGACCTCCGGAACTTACTTCGACCGGTTTAAAGACTAGAATCTTCGTCAATGTGTTTAAATAAGTGTGGCGATCACTGATCTGTGAGAGGATAAGATGTGGATGTTGTACGTTGACTGCTGCAATACCAACTTCTCCTCTCGCATCGCCTCTGCCTTCGGTTATAGCTATTAAGGAATATCAATACATGAGTTCATGTTCTATAAAGCGATGGTAAAAACAGACAAGTCAAAGGGCTGAAAATTAGAAACCTTACCGATAATAATGGGTGGACTTGCAGCAGCTCTAGAAGTAGAGCTTCCCGTAACTCCGCTATTGTAAAGAGCAAAAATGAACAAGAATAAAATCGCAGTTTCAGTTCAGTTACATTGCTATTTCCGTATTTGTGTCCGAAGACTGTATATGGGTGTAATAATTACGTAGAACTTTTACGACGGCTGCTTCCCCTGACTGATGAAGAAGATGTACTTGGTCCCTGGAATTTTCTAGTCGGTGTTTTCAACGTACTCATTTCAACTCTTGATTTGCTGTACCGGTTTGGCACACGTTGAAATAACGCGGCAGATTCTATTCAATCGGATTTCATATATTCTCATATACTAGAGTATTTAGGTATAGTATTGCAACAATATGGGTATAGGTAGTGATATGAAACATAACATGTAACTTAAGAACAACCGAAAGATCTAATTGTTGAAAATAAAAATAATATACGTCTTACGATTTTTTTGAATAATCGGAGGCCCGCGTTCAGCTTCTGCATTTGATCTTCTGCCTATTCCTTTGGCAGGAATAAACGTTTTTTTCTTGTCTACAACGTTCATTTTACCATTTGATATCGTTACAAGTTTTCAAACTACAACTTGCGATACAATAACAACAATGACCAATTGTAAAAAACAAAAGTTTTTTGTAACGTATCGTTAATATGTTGCGCAAAAAACAAATGACCAACAGAAGATACGTTCATTCCAATAGACCGAAGTAGGTATATCATTTTATTTTAATCCCATAATACGTTGTTAATTACTTAGCTACGTTTTCATTAAGATTATTATATAAGTAAATATTGAATTAAATCGAATATTCAACTTCAGATTTTAGAAGACTAAGAGAATTCAAATTAATCAAATCTTATTAGTTAATTAGAGCTAAATGTTATACATATAAGAGGAAGGATAGAGAATTTAAATGTTGGTTTTCAATTGATTTTCATTTTTTTTTATTTTCGGATTTTCCTGTACAACAGTAAAGGTAAATTATTACTGCGGTGCGGGAGCTGCTGGCGCGGCAGTAGCAGTTTGAGCAGCTTCTTCGCGGATACGATCCTTCTTGAGTTGACCCATGAAAGAAGCCTTGTCTGCAGCGGTCTGGAATCGTCCATGACCAAACTTGGAGCTTGTGTCGATGAATTTCAGGTTGATCTTTTCGAGTGCAGCACGTTTCGTGTGTACAAGTAGAGACTGAAAATAAAAACGAAGAATATCGTGAAAATTTCGTACTTTTAGTTTCGAAAATATCGAATAATTTCTAGTCATTTATCTCAGGCCTATCATTAAATATCACGTAAGTATCATAGTGAATATTTGGCTCTATAGGAAATTCATCACAGTTATATTTACTCTTAATTAGCAAAAAAATCATTACTTCACATTGATTGAAAACAAAATGGATAAATTTGTTATTTACACACCTTGCGCAGCGTGATTATTCGCTTCTTTGGTCCCATGCAGCAACCCTTCAGCATAACGTAGTCATTGTTGACTTCACCATAATGAGGGAAACCTCCCATTGGAGTGATGGTCTTTTCAGTCAGATCGTACTCGGTGGAAGCGTTGTTCTTCACGACCTGGTTAAAATAAAAAAATAATCAAATAAAATTTTAGCCGAGACATATTACACGGATCAGATTCTCCTGTGATATTGGAAATTTGTAGCTTGACTGGGAGATCCAAATTGTAAAATATTTTCACATCTGGTACTATGTTCAAGCTCTGCTTTATTATTGGCTCTAGAGATTTCTCGCAAATCACAACCCTGTTTATTATAGGTATACAACTTGTCTGAAGAGCCAATGATGTTTGTTTAAAATGAAGGAAAAGCTTTGTATGAACTGAAAATCGACAATATGATCAAAAGAAAATTCAGTCAAGTTACCTTTCCGTCCTTAGTGTGAATTCCCTGTCCAATGCGGTAGATTTTCTTGTTCATTTCGGTACGATGATGGTATCCCTTCTGACCAGCACGAGCTACAGTGAAAGATACACGACTTGGATGCCAGGCACCGATGCAAGCAACTTTCCTCAGACCCTTGTGCGTCTTGCGAGGAAGTTTCTTCGTGTGCCAACGAGACGTAACACCTGAGAAGAAAACATTTCCAAAGATTATTTTTAGATCCAATGATTTCAGATAATTAAAATGACGAGATAAGAGAATCAACGGATTTGTATGTAAGGGTGTTTCAGTAGGAAGGCAGCATGAGTTTATCTTCACCAATATCAGACAAGCACATCATGTTTTTTCATCATTATAACCCAGACAAGAATATTCAAACAATATATAGAATTTCAAATGACAAAACCAATATAATCAAAGGAATAAATTAATGTATATAAAACTTTGACACGTACCCTTGTATCCTTTACCCTTCGTGACTCCAATAACATCGATCATCTCATCGGTAGCAAATACGTTGTTCACAGGTACTGGCTTCTCAAGACGTTCCCTAGCCCACTGCACTTTCTGTTCAATGGTGCCTCCGTTCAATTGAATTTCCATAATATGGGCCTTCTTCTGACGTTGCTTCAGCAGTTTCATCTATTAAAAATAAAACAGTATTAAGATTTGGTAACTTATCGATAATTCCGAATTATCAATCAATCTAAGGACATTATTTCAGCAAATAATAATTTTAATGTTATAGGTCTGTGCCAGACATGGTTTGTCTCAATGGTCATGGCCCAATGGGCTCCAAAGAGCTTATGGAATATGCCGTGCCTCCATGCACTCTGCTAGGCAGAGGACAGAGTTATTTTCCGACTCCGCGGTGTAGAACAACTGCACAAAATCAAGCAGCTTCAAACCGCACTTACTAAAAATCCAGCGCATTGCTGCGCGAATAGATAGCAATGGAGTCGTTTAATTAATGTTGATCAAATGTTTCAATTACCTGAGTGTGGGCAACGATTCTAACGACCTTGCAGTACTTCACGATCTTTTTCAGGTCCTTTTCAATGGATTTACGCCCTAGGTCGTCCTGCCATTTCTTTGAAGCCTTAGTGAATGCCTTCTTCTTGCTCTTATACCTGTGCAACAGCCAACGCGATTCCTAAACACATTGTATAGAGCCAGCCTCATCGTAACGAGAGGAGACTGGACTCCATCTCGGAACTACCCCACGTTTTTTTAGGGTTGTGCCTCAAGGCTTATTCCGAATAAATACTCTCATCGTATGAGTGGAGAGCTGGGGTGGAGCGAGTTTAGTACAGTGTATAATATCACCTTAACTTATGAGAAAGAAGGGAGTAGACTACTCAAAGAAAAGAAACAGAAAGAGTGAGAGGATTTGTTGCAAAAAAAAAAAAAAAAAAAAAACGTGCTTTTCGTGAAATGGAAAAAGCTACTTCTAGAAATTCGACTAACTCGAGTCCTTTGACAGAATAAGTCTCATACCAGTTCTTGTAGAATCTACGACGGCATTCCTCCGAAAGATGTTCAGCCCAGACTGTAGTCAAAGCCCTCAAACCATGTGGGGTTTCGATGTAGCCAACGACGCCGACTACGATCATGGGGGGAGTTTCTAGGATAGTTACTGCTTCGACGATTTCCTTCTTGTTTACCTCTGTTAACGAAAACAACAAAAAAAGAAATGTTTGTTTGATATTTTCGCGCAAAAACGTGACGAGACGCGGTCGACTAAATGAAAGTAAACTCACTTGATCCAGGACGATCAGCTTCTCTCACAACGTGAGTCATGCCAGCCTTGTAGCCAATGAAGGCAGTTAGATGAACAGGCTTGCTTGGGTCATCCTTGGGGAAAGCCTTTACTTTACCACGATGACGTTGGGATCTTTTCTTGGGGTAGAACCCCATAGACCCGTGACGAGGCGCGCTGAACTTTCGATGAGACTGTGTGTGAGAAATAGGAATCGCATTGTTAGAAAGTTAGGAATGGCCACGTGTACGGGCGTCTGTTAGTATGCTAATAAGTCTCAGACCGCCCTAGAATAATATCTTCATGGTTAATCAGTTTAAACCATAAACATTGTAATCTAAATCATCACTGAAGTGGAAAACTTGCATCGACGCGAAGACTTGAAAAACGAATTGAAACATGGCCGGACGCTTGGGTATGGAAATGAGGTTAATTTGTAAGTCGGATTATTTTAGTTTAATAACCGTAATGCGAGAAACTATTATGTTACAGTTATAAAGAAACTTATTTTAAATCGTTTAAGACATTGATGAAAGCGACGCGATGCAAGATGCCGAAGATATTAACGGATTACTAATAACCAAAAAACGCAGAGCGTACTCACCATCGCGCTGACACCGTTGAAAATGGAGGATTTTTAGTTGGGAATTGTCCTTTTATACCCGAAAAATGGCGGCGATGGCGGATGATCGATGCCGTGCGAGTGCGACGCGCGATATCTCGAAGGCCTTCACCTCGACCCATCGATACTTTAGACGTATAAATTTTTCTGTCGTCTGCGAGGATATTGTTATTTTATTATAAATATTATATTCAGTAATTAATCAACTGACTGTTCCAATATGGGTGAGGCACGAAACCCTTTGCAAGGCTTCGCCAACGCTGTGTATAACGTACTTGACGGGCCAGTAACCTTCTTCCGAGGTATTATCTAATCACTTATTTTAGGTTATGATGTAAAAATAACCACCAAGATAATAATTCACTTACGCCTATTTTTATAACCGAATTATTATTTCAGAAAAAATCGTCCTCCCAAATCAACAACACTATCCATGGTATCACCAAAAATTTCGTAGAGTTCCAACCATCGACGAATGTTACACCGACGATGTAGTGTGCGGACACGAAGCTCATAGTCAATTCAAGCGAGACAAGTAACTACACCTTGTATCCTTATTCAATTATTTCACTGTATTTGTTCAAACAGATAATCAAGCATCAAGTCCGCATTGAATTTATATTGTTTTCCAGATTGGTCGACAGCGAAATTCTCAATATATTAAGACAGCGTTTTGAGGACTGCGTTCTATACGAAGGTCCAGATGCATTGACTCAATGCCGTGGCATCTTAGACATTTATGAGCAAGCCAGCGCAGACTGGTTTACTAAATGTATGATTCATGATTCTAACAGATATCCGAAAGATTATAACATATGAAGAAAAAGTATATTGATATTGGTATTTAATTATTGTTTATTTTCAGACGGAGATCTTGGGGCTTATGGGCACGTGAAAGATGCGTTTATGAAGCAAAAGCATCGTTTGATTTGGGAGAGAAGATATGGTCCAGTAGGAACCGGAATGAATCGTAAAACCGAAGGAGAATCTGACTCCTAAATACAATTTTATATAGAGTCGTGATGATATCGATATTGTAGATAATTATACACAATAAATTAATAAAAAGTTAATAAAGTAGGAGATTGGTAATTTCTCGGATCAGTGTAATAGGTCATCTTTATCTGGAATATGATAAATCGAGGTATTTAATAATTTAAAAAAATTGATAAAAATATCCAAGGCCTCATAGGTAATTTTTAAATAAAATCGCCCATACATCTCTCGCGGGCTTATTGATATTTTCTCTCTTAGCGACAGAGCCGAGTATCAGAAGCTCGTAAATTATAAAAATGATCACCAGTTGGCGCCACGTCTTGGGCGGCGATATACCGAGCGCAACAAGTGCATTGTTTTGATCAGTTTTGATAACTTCAAAAACAGAAAATAATCGCGTCGTCGAAATCGTTTTAATGACAATAAAAATAAATTCTATAAATCGTCGTACGAGTTATGGACAAATACGAAGTACTGGGCCAAGTCGGGGAAGGTTCTTTCGGCCAAGTTTACAAAGCGAAGAAGCGATCGAACGGGGATATAGTGGCGTTTAAGGTTATCCGAAAGGTGAGGTTACGTCCATCAACACACACACACACACACGTATACATGGTTGTTTATTTTTCAAACATCCAAATAACTCGCCATGTGTGAAGTGCTATAATTATATTTAAACCTACAGCGAGGACGTTCGTTAAAAGAATTAAAGAGCCTGAGACAAGAATGTGAAATTCAACGTCATCTTCATCATCCGAATATCATACAAATGCTCGACTCTTTTGAAACTGAAAACGAGGTAATTTACTAAAATTAGATAATTTATTCTGATCATTATTCACACAAAGGATTCATCACGTTGTACCAATTTTCTCAGATAGTCGTCGTCACAGAATACGCGGACAAAGAACTGTACGAAATATTGGGAAAAGCTGGCCGATTATCGGAGGAAAGAGCCCAAGTTATTGCCTGTGATCTAGTCTCAGCTCTCTACTATCTACATTCCAACAGAGTTCTCCATAGGTTTGTATTCAATAAGATTATTAAATCCCTGATGTAACGAATCATCTTTGATTAGAGAATCGGAAATAAAAGAAGAAAACAGTCCTCTACTTACTTATATTCTTCTTTTTAACACATCTTTTAACTTTCAGAGATTTAAAGCCCCAAAATGTACTACTCGAGGCTAATGGAGTTGCCAAACTGTGCGATTTTGGATTTGCAAGAAGCATGAGCACCGGAACGCACGTACTCACCTCAATAAAAGGCACGCCGTTGTACATGGCACCAGAACTGATAGAGGAATGTCCTTATGATCACAATGCTGATTTATGGTGCGCATAAACCTGAACAGGGTGGCCATAAGAGGTGGAAAAATTTGTCTAAAGTCAATAGTAATTATTGAGCAAATTTAAATCTGGATTTTTATGGCCATCTCGTCCTGCTCTGATGTTCATTTAACCGTATAAACTTATAAACTATCCCAGGGAGCAGTTTCTTGTCTTCCAAGCAGGGATATCAATTATTAAAACATTACATGAGAGATGCTCTTGTCTTTCCTAAGGATGTAAAGATTTCTGTTGAAATTACAGGTCCCTGGGCTGCATAGTTTATGAACTAGTAGTAGGCACTCCCCCCTTCCAAACAACTTCTATACTTCATTTGGTGAGACTGATAAGATTCGAAGCAGTCAAGTGGCCTGATCATATTTCCGAAAACTGCCAAAGCTTTCTACAGGTAAATCGGCTGAAAAAAATTCTGATCTTAGATTGAGTTTTTACTCAATTAATCTCTCTCTACATATCCGTTTCGGTTTTATCAATTACAGGGCTTGCTGCAGAAAGATCCCTCCCTAAGACTGACTTGGCCGGATCTGCTCGACCATCCGTTTGTTAAAGACAGAATATTAACTGTTGGAGAAGCAGCTCTAACGTCCTTCACAACTCCTTTGTCTGCAAGTCAGGCACGAGCTAAACAACAACAGTTACAAAATCTAGCCATGCGTTCTACCAGTCAGTCAAAGTGGGTTTTGTAAACAGATCTTCTAACGCGATTTCTATTTACTTAAGCTAAGATATAAAGAAGACAGTTTATTTGACTAATACGAGTACTAGGTACTACAAAACACTTCAATACACTGGAAAATCATATTTTTTTTTAATCATTAAAACAGAGTCCTGGAAAAAGCTGTGCAAAAAATTCAAGAACAAGAACGAAAGCTGAGGGAACAGCGTCAACTCACCTGTGTTTCTCAGCCTCAATATCCAATAGCTCGTGGCTATTGTCAAAACAGGCAATGCCAGATGTTGCGTCGTAGTGAACCGAGTGGAACGGAATCCAGCGCTAGCGTCGATGTGCTGCTGGGAAATCTGAGTCTCAGAGCTTCCCTCAGAAGCGATTTACTCGCCGCCGATCATGCCATTTGTCATAATGATTGTCCAAACAGCAATCCTGGGAGACAGAGAGTTTCTAGAGTAGTTGAAGCTGCCCCACCAACTGTTGTAGATGATATAGCATCTCAAGTTGGAAACAGAGCTAGTAATTCGCGAAGAACGTCAAAGGACGACAATTTGAATGATAATACTGCTCAGGGGCAGGGAGATGGAGCGAGTATTGGCAACAGACTTAAATTCGACGAGGATTTGCCCGGCGCTGACGGCGACTACAAGCAGAGTCGATTGAGCTTTGACTATGATCAAGAATTCAGTGAAAATTTGGCCAACAAACAAGTCAGACTTTCGGACTGGGATCCTAGAGCGGTTGAACAACCCATAGAGAACGAGGAGTGGGTCGCTTTTCTTCAACGTTCAATGGAGGAGGTGATGGACGGAGAAGTCGCGTCGTTATCACAACAGAATTGCGTATCTGTGTTCGTTTCTCCTCTGAGAAACCCGGCTGCTGGTTGTAGGGTGGTTGAATACGTCGCCTGCCTCTTATCTCTGCCATTTGTTGTCCCTTTGAGTTCAGAGTCTTTGAATAAAATCAAGCAAGTATACCTCGACGTTAGAGTCGTGCCTAATTTGGTATATGCTGTGAAGCTTCTGATGTCAGAACGCCCCGAAGAATCCAGCCAAACACCAACAGCGGACACCAGATTGGCATCGACTTTATCAGCTGATGAATTACAATCCCTTGAATGCGTGATGTTGATACTCTGCAGATTGGTTTACGTCCAGGAACAGTTTTTAACGCAGTTTTGCGACGCTGTTTATATCGTTAATGGAATGCAACTACTTCAACAACTTCTTACTCTCGAAAAACGGAAGGCTAGAGTCGTTGCTGATCTTGTCGCGATTCTTAACAACGTATTGAGATGCCAGCCTGAGAATGCTGAGCTAGTTGAGAGAGTTGTTCTGCGCACCAAAGCGCCTGGTAATAATCTCTTTTGTCCTCTTTACCAAATTGACTATGAAATTAAACGTCTATGAATTAAATTGCATGTTACAACACCGTTTCTAATAATTCTTATTCGTTTCTTTACAGTTGAACAACTTGGCAAGCTGTTAACTCACAGACAAAGCATACTTCGGGCGAGAAGTTGCACGCTAGTTAGATTACTGGGACGATTTAGCTGCAGAACATTGCAGCAGGCTTGGGGTAGACCGCTTAGAAATCTGCTAGAGAGTTTGACATTGGACAACGAGGACGTAGTGCGAAATGTAAACAGTTAAACCAACTGATTCTTATTAATTGACGAGGTAAAATAAAGTTTAATTTCACTGCTGATTGTTTTCAGGCTGCAGAAGACGCGGTCAGTGAGTTAAAGCAGTTGCTGTATTACAACCAGCAGAGTCCTACTGGTTAAGGATCATTCGCAGTCAATAACTTTGACAATAATTCACATAACTATTAGATATATTCTAACATTAAGTTGAGTTGTGTACACATTCCTTCTTGAAGCCTCAAGTATCTTTACTACTAAACTGATCAGTTGTAGTTTTTTTTTTTTTTGTAAATACGTTTAATGTAATACATGATTGAATAGTTTTCAATACACAATAGTTTTCTATATATTCTGTTCTTTGAGATTATTTCATTTATACTACTCGTATATTCCTAAATTTGAAAAAAAAAAGCCTTTTCAGACCCAGACTCTGAAGGCTTACCGAGTCATTCGAAAAGCCACCCTATTATGCCTTTTTCCTCACTGGACTCGCTCGAGCTCTCAGATTCACGCGCGGCGCATTCCTCCTTATACATTTCGTTTATTTTCGCAATATCTTTATCTGTCAATCCCTTGCGTTGTCCAAGCGTTATTACTTCTTCAAGCTGAAAATCATTTCAATCAATTAATAAATTATTCATATCGACAATTATTCGAAACGCGCGCGCCCACGAGCAGATAACCGCGATACACATATGCGAATTGGGTTGCCTACCCTCAGGCGTTTCGGGCTTACTTTAGACGTTATCGTTGGCTCTTTATTCTTCGAAAAAGCATGAGCGCTGTAATGCATGATGCTTTTATAGTCATAGGGAATACCGAAATCCGTAACTGTCTTGTTATCGTATTTTTTGAAGTTATGTTCTTTTCCTGAAATCGTAAATACATATATATATATGTAAATATGGTATATATTGATAAAATTATTTATGTATACCTTCTTTAATGTTTTTCCAATGAATTTCAACCCAATCGTCTCTATCCGCGGCACTTTGCTGGTGGTAAAAACCAACCGCGTGCATCAACTCGTGCAAAACAACCCCGTGGCGAACGCATTTAGGATTATTCACGTTTAATTCCTGACCCTTTCCGTGGCGACCCACCATAGACCAGCACCCTGATTCCGATCCTTTTATCATCACGTAATCTTCGTCAGATTTTTCATAAGGACGAAAACGTAGGCATGTTTTTTCGTGGTATTCTTTCAAAGCGCCTTTTATCACATTGATTCCTTCCTCATCTATGCAGTGGATATAATATAAGATATTAGATGCAGGATAACTTGTCTTTATTGTTTTTGCATGAATTATTAACGGAGATTATATAATTTCATCGAACCCACCAAAATCCTTTTCCTCGATGTAGAAAGGAACGATACCACGAGGCCATCGAGCTTCGGGATCTATTAGCCCGTTTTTTGCCAACCCACGTCCTTCCGGATGTACCATTATGTCTCCTTCCCAAAGCCCGCTGAGCTCCCATACGTTTTCTTTCTCTTCTGGAGTCCAAGCGCCGATCCTACGTCCTGCGAAAGATTTAGCGATTCAGAACAACCGATGATATAATATATAAGTAGACCTCGCCGAGGTAATTCTTACCGATTTCATCGTGGTTGTAATCATTCGAAAATACTCCTATGAAACGGGGAGCCGGGGGTCCAACTTTCTTAGCATCACTGGATCCAGTGCTCAGAATTAATAGCAAAAAAACGCTCAGGATCCGTATCCCCGGTGTCGATTCCGGTAACGATCGCATGCCTAATGCTGTATCTACTACAAAACACCGTATTGCTACAAGACGTCGTTGATATTCGGCACTTTGGACTTCTACTGTCCCGTTCTAAAGCCTCGATCGTGTATTTATGGTGACCAAACCGCTCGCCTCATGCTTGCGGGGTTCCTTAGATGAAGATATGATATGTGCAGTGGGCAGGGGCCGAGAGTTTCTCAGGGCCGCGTAATACAGAGAAGATTTGGTCTTCAAACTGCCCTTTGGGTACATCGTTTAGGAAAATCCGCGCTCAGCTCTTCTTCTCAGTTCATATCAGGTGATGAAATTTTTCAATCCATTCGTAGAAGAATGCGGTTCGCGATTCGCACCTATCGCAATCGGGATTTCGAAAACTGAATCCGCGTCCTTCCCTGGACACACAAAACGCGAAACTTGTCAGGTCGCAGGAAGTCCCACGCGATAGCGTTCACCTACGCCTAGGAACGTCGGTGGAATACGAATGAAGAATCATCGTCGTTGGTGATGGAAATTTCATGTATCTAATGCCTAGCGAGTTCGCAATGTATGAACATTCGCGTATTTAGGAGTAAGTTCTTAATCAATCCAGTCGAATCATAAGTGGTTATAGTCCGTGATGTTCTCCTTCTTATCTACAAAGTTCGACTTAAAAATGTACAATTCGTGTATTTATTGAAAAAAATTCTGAAAAACTTCTTGGGGAACGAAATGAAATGATTGAGACCCAGACAGCATCAAACTTCAAAATATGTCCTATGGATGTCCTATGAACATACCGACGTCCCATGGATGTGCTATGGATATCTTTTGAACTTTGATGCTGTCTGGGGAATAACATCAGGCATCGTTATAGTTGGACTTTTTGAAGGAACGACCAGAGAGCCGACTAGCCCAGGCGTTATGGTCCGACGGATTTTCGGAGCCTCGAAATAAATACCTACATGTGCCCGTATCTATTTGGGTCAGAACGATTTGGTACCACAGTTTTACCTTTGCCTCCTCTTGGGGCACGTGGCTCTTTTAAGACGGTGTCTACGTGTCCTGGGCGATGCGTCAATGATCGTGCCGATCCGAAATCCCGTCCTCGTTCCGGATCTAGATCCGCTCACAGTTGGTAATCATAAAGTTTTTGTCAACCCCGAACATAAAAGGTTGAGGAACGATAGTGGCTCCGTATAGCTCGCGAGAATGAAATGAGGAGAATCAGAAAGTCCGGTATATAATAGATAAACGTTACGTTATAGGTACAGCGACAGAATTATTGGCTCATGTCAGTGCGTTGATTAAATCCGCGAATATCGCGATTCGCTAAGCTTATAGAATCTGGAATATCTATACCATACCGTTTTACCGCGTGATGAGTAAAAACTGGACTATAGGTATACCTGGATAACCGATTGTCTCTAAAGAAGATTGGAAGAAGAGGCGAAGTAGGGGGAGGAGGCCACGGTTATAAAAACCGTCAAAAATAGTGGCCCACATATCTGAAAGCGAGGAATGAACGCGGAGATAATCCTTGTATATTTAATGATCAGCTAAAGTCGCTCGATGTATATAATGGAATGCTTTGAAAAACGGCGTGAAATCGGACAATGCGAAGACTTGATGATAAAAAAAAATCGGAGCACCGACACGCCGGTCGTTGACGCTTATGTATATGTACCACGATGACCAAACTCCTCAAAACCCACCTCTTTATATAGTTATATTAAATACCGCGTGCTCTCGATATTATATCTGCACACGTCACCACGACCGCGTATACAACCGATCCGCCCACGACGAAATCTATCGCTCCCTAGTCCGTACCCCGTTACAGGATCAGGATATGATACCTTGCCTCGAAAGTCTCTGCCGGTCCGCTATACTTCAAGTCTCATGCAAGAGCACAAAGACTCGGACTCTGCTTTGTCTACTATGATATTTCGTGTATTTAGTATTCGGAGACTCAAGGGCCCCGTTAGTAGAGCGTTGGGCTCGGTACCGATAATTTTCTCTTTCTCTAGGTGTGGGATAAATATCGGGCAAAGACGTGGAGTGCGTGCGTGTTGTTCTCGCCGGTCTCGGGGCGAGAAGTCCGGCTAGAATTTAGGCTATGAGGAGGTCTCGTGAATCTGGAACAGTCCGGTCATTGATCTCCCCTCGGTTGGTTGGCCCTCCTCAGTCCTCGGTCTTCGTCACACGATATTTATACCGTCCTTAAGACGGTTCAACTTCAAGGTATGACCCGTCGAGATTCACGCGGTGATTAATATCGTCCCTCACTTCTCTATATCAGCGTTTTGCACTTTTATCCTATTCGCGAGACCTAACAAAGATTCAATCAAGCCCTACAGCCTCGGGTGTTAATAACCGATGAAGGGCTTCAGGGTTTCCATAGAATATGAATGGAAAGTTGTAGTATAGTACATAAAATGAAATTAATAAATAAATAGTTTTTGCAGTCGATTTCACCAAGCCTAGTAAACTAAGATGATCTGAAAGATTTGAAACAGCGTCATTTGAGAATCTAGTATCCTTTCTTCATTTCGGAGATCACCGAAGAATGATATACTGCAGCCTCTTTTCTCAGTTGAAAACAGCCGACGTTAAACACGTCTGTTTATACTATATTAAAATCGATTTGTATGTTAAATCCTATTTGCCATTCCGTTGAATACCGTGAATCGTTGCATATGAGTTTCACTCTGTACGCTGCTGCAGTGCAGAGGATCGTACGCCGCGAGCACGCATGCAGAAAGAAAGACGTGCACGTGCTGATACCAGCACGTGCGTTGCGGGTCAACGGTCTCATACTCTAACAGATACCTACATACAGTCAGGCAGGTGAATCGCATCACTAGGTATACAAGATGAACTTTGTTGATTCTGCGACATATCCCTAAGAGATGCGGAATTTCCTTCATCTGAACTCACCTATTTCCTTTGCTAGTGTCACGTGTGGTATAGTACAAGTATACGGTCGAGTAATTGCGCGGCAGTGGAATCGAGGCCTCTGACGACATATGGTCATCTTTCATTATGATCAAACGGTATTAGATGCATAGGTATAGGTAGTCACAGTCTATTATCTTCTGCGGCACCGATCACAATCAATGCAATCAAGCATAACGATTCGATGTGTATTCGGTAAGGAGGGGATCTACCCGTACGAGCAGGAGAAATCAGTATCTACTCAATCACGCGAAACGCGCTTCGCATAAGTAGCTTTACGCACTATGCATGCGAGGTACTTCTGCTATACAGCATGCCGTAAACATAAACATAAACAAAGCGGTTTTGTCCACAAAGACGAGTAGTATATTTATCGTCTGAAATATTCCGGTTTTTTTTTTTTATAGAGCGTACGTGTAATGAGAATTGGTACGTTATATAGAAAAAAGGAATAAATAGAGGTAGATTGGCATTTCACACATCATTTAATTATTTTGTTCATGCATCTTCTTCTTTTTTATTTTCGTTTTTTTTTTTTTTTTTTTTTTTGAATGTAACGAATAAATCAGTGTCAAGAATCGTCGAACCTTTTGATTCGAAACATACATCCTGAAAGATATCTGTGTAATGAATGTTTGCGACAACGAGGCGAGAAAGTATCGCGGGACGCGGGGTGTCCTCCGCAGTTTGTACTCGTTAGCGTAGCTGGGATTCCCTGCTGGTGCCTTATAGCAGTGCATGCGTTTCTTAATAACGAACTGCAGTATTTGCGGTTCGTTCTGGCATCATGCATATATATGGGCGCGGGGATGCTACAAGCAAAGGCAATAAGGAGCTGGCGGAGGCGTGCTTCAGGTTTTACGCAGGTATATACCTATATAGTATATAGTATATATATATATATACTATATACACCGACGTTATATACCGCGGATATTTTTAGCTCCACAACAGTTAACCTCTTTATGCCGGTTTATTATCATGGCCGTGGCGTATACATTCTGCACCAGCTTCGATCTCCGATCGGTTTATCCTCGCGAACCGCGCATATATGCATCGTGGTGCACCGGCCAATGTTATACCCATATGTATATAGCTCTCTTACAATGCATATAATGCTGCAAAGTAAATGAAAAATGTTTGCTTTTAAAAATTGTGCATAATTATACATTCCTCTTCCCTTCACCTCCGACCTCGAGATCGTAATCGTTCGATCGTTCCGCGTAATCTAGGAATTAACGGCTATCACCGTCGTGGTCTAACGTGGCTGGTATTCGAGAACAAAACGACGCCCGAAGGCGGAGAGCCGCGGGCCTGGTGAACCAGTGACCCACTGGGACTGAGGTACTGGTGGCCGCGTATTTTGGTAGCGGGTAGTGATCGTTGTTGCCCAGTCGCTGGTGCTGAGAGCGTTCAACGTATACCGGGTTCGTCGACCCCGGTCAGGTGTCGCCCGGCGTTCCCCCACCGTTCCAACTCTAACCGGAGCCGATACGATCGCGTCGAAAGTCGTAGCGAGAGCCACGCTGTAGGGGAACCTGGACAGTCGCCGGCGGTTACAGGTCCTTACTGGACTCGAGGACCGATCCTGCCGACGAGCCTTCTTCGAAAAGACATCCGAGATGATCGGGAGCGAAAAAGGCGATTACACCTATCGATTATCAAAATATCGAGGTTTACTAGTACTCTCCGCTTTTGTTGCAGTCCGCGCGTCTAATTGACTCGCGATCGGGATTTGATCTACCGTACGAATTCCAGAGTTAAATATATATAGTCCAGGGGCTCCGACTATGATCATATGGTAATTCCAGGTTTATATACTCGAGTAGAGTATCGGCGAAAAATCTGAGGGAGCAAAGACCGCGAAAACAATTGGCGAGTCGTAAGCCGTTAGCTGTAGCGGGCCGAGAGGCTCTGGTGTATCGAGAGGATCTTGAACGACCATCGTGTGCGGGGGACGTGCGGGAGGGCGACGTCGAGCACTGGGCAACTGGGCAACTTGGACGCCTCGGTCATGCACCTGTGATAGTGAAAGTGTTCTCGTGCTCGCCCCACCGCTGCGTCTCCTCCTTCTTCATCCTCATCTTCTTATCCTCTTCCTTCGGTTCGTTCTCTTCTATACATCTTTCTCTCTCCCCCTTATTCATGGACGCTGCACATATACGAGTGTTCGATTCGGTTTTGCGAATAATATGACGATACGGCCTCCTCGCCAAATATACATATATATATATATACGCTAACGGCTCAAACCGCCTTGCGAAATTCTGGGGATCTAACGCGCGGTGCGGCAATCCTCTAATTTTAACGGCCCATTCAGTTTACGGACTGATTATCAATCGGCTATAATACAGAATGAAATAGACACAACTATATAATATATAATATGTACTCTATGCCTACGTTAATCGTTGCACAACTATATAGAAGCGTTGTTATACTTTTACGTGCATGTGTATTGAACAGACGGTATACTAGTTCTAATTCGCCCACGTATAAAGCATCCCGAAATATTATATATGTTACACCGCGTGAACATCGGTAACATATAATCCACTACGATTATTATAGTATCCCTTATCCCTATTGATCCTTTCGACGGAATCGCGACCATATCTGAATCCTCTAACGATGTAACAGCGTCCGTTCGTTATATATTATAAGAGGGGATTTTGAATCTGCTAACGGTACAACAAATTGCGAATGTTCGTTCGCTCCTTTTTAGCTCGTCGACGAAAAATTGCGAGAAGGGCACCGCAGCGGTGTATATATATACGTGTGATATATGTTAATGCGGATAGATATGTTACGTATGTAGTATGTACAATGTAATACCTACATTATACGTACAGCTATACCTAGGTAGGTATGTGTGAGGGTTTTGGTGATTGGCAGTTGGGCCGCGGGGCCTTTGCTTCATTATTCATTATCATAAATTGGAATTAGAAATTTGGTTAAAAGACAATATTGCGAGCTGCGCATCTTGATGAGCCGGGAAAGCTCGGACTTTCGAGTGCGTTGACCCCCGGAGAGTGACCCAAACCCAGGCGCGCGAAACGTCGCTAAAAGTCGTCCTTACAACTCGCCTAACCTTACCTAACTAACCCGAACCACGACCGTATATATACCGTCCCCTCGCGTAACAGGGAACCGCGCAGAGCGAAAAATAACCTGATCGATCCGGTTTTTCAAGAGAGAAGTATGCATACAAGCCGAAAATTTCTCTTAAACGATCACACCGTCAAAGCAGCGAAGACGTCTGCGCGACTACCATCCGAGTTCGTAGAGTTCGAATTCGAGTTCGAGTATTAGGTCCTGCAGGGTATATAACTCTTTGATCGTTCTCCACATATATATCTATACCTACATATATGTTTAATGTTTATACGTATATACTGGGAGTATTCGTGGAAACGCTTCATAGGAAAATAAAAACACCTGCATACAGGAAAAACCTAATGGCTTGATGTTTGAGTTGCATGTATGCAGGCGTCCTATGAAGCGTTTCCACGAAAACTCCCGGTATAATATGAAAGCCTTAATAAATATATATATATATATATATATGCATATATATACCAATCGGCCGAGAGTATATATAAGTTTACAATTCCTCGTGTTGCATAGGGGGTCGTTGATCCGCGTACGACGTACGACGTACGCTAGTCGTGTACTATACGTTCGAAATCTCTAAAAGTATTAATGCCGCAAATCCTAGCTGCATTAATGATATGGTGAGGTAGGACCGGGTCGAGAACTCGATGAAACGGCATTCTTGCGTATTAAATGGGCGAATAAAAAAAGAAACAAAATATAAAGGACTTTTTTTTATTTTTTATTTATTTATTTATTTTTTTTTTCAACCATCTGAGATTATAAATTGACTGCAATACTTCCACGTGCGGGCTAGTTTATTATATCGTTTGCGAATTCGACTTACAGCTGGTAGGCACGTGCTTCTGCAACACTCGTGTGTTACTTTATACCGTTACCGTAACGAAGTCTCTTCTTCTCCCCGGTTGACGACTACCCAGCTACTATATACTTGCAATCATCTTTCACAGCTATTGGACATCAGGAATTAGGCACGAATATAGTCAATCAAACGATTTCTAACATCTTTATTATGTATACTATATACCTACCTATACAGATCAGTCGCTGAAATCGATCCTTATATATTATACTGTCGTTAATTATCAACTATTCTAGTTCACGAATACATAGAGTACGAAATGTATTTTTTTTTTTTAATTTTTTTTATTATTATTATACATCGAAGTACAGTATCAAAATTTTTTTTATTTTTTTTTATTTTTTCGAAATCATTTTATATACAGTTAGTATTCTTGCGGTCTTCTTTATGTATGTTCAAACCGCAAAACGTCAATCCGTGAAATATGTTGTATACTGCCAACAGCTTTTAATTTACATGAAATATAATATCCGACTTTTCGATGCTCTCTGCAGATTTCATTTTTTCTTTCATCTGTCTCAAATGTTCTTCGTTTATTATTATTATTATTATTATTATTATTATTTTTTTTTTTTTCAACCGGGTCCAGATCTCCGGTGCTTTGCACCGCTTGGCCTGTCCGATTTTTTTTTTTGTCTGCGTTTCTTTTCTTTTTTTTTTTTATTCTCTCTCTTTCCTTCCTTTCCTAACCAGACGAAATTCTTGCCGAAAGTAGTGGTGTCGCGCCGATTGCCGAATATATACCTTATAGACTATAATATGAAGGAGAGGCGTCCTTTTCACGCTTATATAGCCGTTGGTTCTTGCGCACGTATTATATATTTATTTATTTATTTTTTTGTATTTTTTCGTTTTTGCACACCATCCCATTTCTAAGCCGTGTCCCAATTGCTATTCACTGACGGCATGCAACCGTGACAGGACAGCTGTCTCCATTCACCGGACTATAGGTACCGCAGAGTATCTTCATTTTACAATATATATACACATATATATAATATCTATAAGGTATATGAAATAGGAGGAGAAGAAGAAGAAGAAGAGGATGAAGATGAATAAGAAAAATAAGAAGATAGTATATATATGGTATAGATATTGGTCCGATAGGTGTCGAAACCGGAATGGCAAGAGCGTGAATGTATGTTCATAATATATACTGTATACGTACACGCATGTATATAGGTACCTTACATATATATATATATATATATATATACGTGTCTTCGCCGGGGCTGACTGCCTACATCTCGCCAGCGCAAATCCCCGTTTCAGTTTGTAATTTATTATCCTATTCGATTAGTACCGCGTTAATATCGCGGCTCTTTACCGGGTACGGGTGTGACTCGAGAGTTCGTTGCCCTGCGTTAAGCAGAGCGGGCGAACCAGGTGAAAGAAGTGAAAGAGGTGAAAGAGGTGTCGGAGATATCGGAGACATCTGAACTGTCGACACCCTTCTCCCCTGCGTAGGTCGTTCTTATCATATACCTACTATAATATGCAGCCTCGTATATAGTCGACACCGTATATATATATATATATATATATATATATATATATATATATATATATATATATATATATATATAATATGAAATCGAAAAAATAGAAGTCAAATCGTTCGCTAACAACTATCAAGACGAAACCGTCTCGAAACTATATATATATATATATATATATATACACACTCACATAAATTATTATCATATCTCTTTTTTTATTCTTCTCTAATTAGAACCCGACAAGTTATTTCACGAGTCGTATTTTTTACTAGCGGTAATAGAATTTACAACTTCAGTGACATGCCTCAACCTGGGTCAGTGTCACTTTCGCTACTATCTATATAGATACTATAATATACTATATAGTATACAATTATACAGATATATATATATATATATATATGTACGCATATATACGCACAAATCGATACCAAATTCTGAATATCAAGTTGGTGCGATTGCAGACTTCAATATATATAGGTAGATAGGTATATAGTATTATATAGTATATTTGCAATAAAGTAATTGTCACCCACGACACGATTCTCTCAAAATTATCATCGACATGTATTATTGCCTCCGCACCTCCGCACCTCTCATCTCTTTTCCCACCCGATCATATAATCTTTTGAAATTTTTTGACGAAATTGTTTTTCGCTATAATTTGCCTGCGGTAGGTAGGTAGGTATATATGGCGTAACCGAGTAAATATAAACAGCCCAGGACCCGATCGTGTCAATAAACCAATCAATAAGTCTATTTAAGGAATATCTTGCGGTGAGAAGATCGCCTACCGGTCCAGGTACCTACACCTATATATACACACACATATAATATTATGATCGTTCTCTTCGCGATCAGGTATACTATAGGAGGGGCGCAGATTCGGTTGGCACTTCTCAACGCCTGTGAGACGTCCGCGATGCCAAAGAGCGGTGACAGGGCGTCGACCGCAACTTTCTCTCCTTATGCTAATATATCGTTACTATACACACATATGTATATATATATATATGCTGCTCTAGGGTTTGCGAGAACGATATATCGCCACACGTCTATACATGTATAGGTACTGCCATATATCTAATAATTTTCCGTCTTAGCGAAGGTCCGATCGCGGTGCTGCATGGCTTTTATTTTGAGACATTCATATATATATATAAGATCGCAGACGTTTTTTTCTTTTTATTTCGTTTATGATAATTATTTACAACATCGAGTAGATGTATATATTTACGATTATTCTTGTATATCCTGCACTTGGGTTGTATACAATGTAAAAGCCAGGCCACCGTACTTTGGCGCATATAAAACAGAAGCTACACCCGCAGGGCGATGTGGCCACTCATTTTTATTCCTTTTTCGTCATCCGCTATACGGCGCCGACCGACGCTGTAATAATCGTTACGACTTCGACCCCATCAACGGGGGGAAAGCGTTGACCAATCCCGAGATTTGGAAACGTGGAACTAAGAGTATATATACATACATAGGTATAATATGTACCTATATATGATTGGAAAAATGTATTTTCGACCGTATTGAACGAGAAAAAAAGAGTGAATAATCAAGTTATCATAATTATCGTTAATGAACTAGGTATACGCTTAGTGTATATACAAAGGAAACAAGCGGCGTAATGCATAAAAGTTCATTCTTTAACGCTCCGGGCTTAGCAGATCGTGTCTTATCGTCGCCTCGTGATTCTGCCTACTCGCCTCCCTGGAACTGTTAGATATCGCGTGTCTCCGCGTTAGTTTGCCGCTCGTAAATATACTCGCAAAAGAATGTGCAAGGTCCTAAGCTCGGCGCGATGAACCCGAGCGACAAAGGATCTCACGAAGAGTCAAACTACGGTATATAATTATTTATAAGCAAACTATTTTATGTACCAGTGAAAACAATAATACTACCTATATGTAGAGTAGATCACGGAGTAGGTATATATACATTCGTATATGTAGTTTTCCTCGTTCGAGATCTTGATCCGTAACATTAAACTCGTCACGCTTCGTTGATGCGTATACCTACTCCTTTATGCTGCGATTAAATTTGTCGGAGCTATACTGTCGTATAATTAAAAATTGTCATAATTCATTGGAACTGAGGCGATAATCATGGCACTATCTTTGGCACTAATTGCGTGATAGAATGAATATAATTCTGTATCGGTAACAGCTGACGTGGATATCGTTCGTATTGGTTCTTAGCTCTCAGATATATCTAGCTTACGTTAGTCAAGCTTGATGCGGATAGCGTGGCATCTTGAGGTCAAAGACCCCGGGGACCGAGGTGCGGGTTCCCCACTATGAGTATATTTCAATATCGAATAAAAATAGTTAACGAGACTCCGCGGCCCAGGTGGCTAGACTTTTTTATAGGAAGAGAAAAGAGAATGAAAGAAAGAAAAAAAGAAAGAGAAAGAAAGGGAAAAAAAAAAAAAAAAAAAACACAAATCGAAAAATAAAAACGAGACAGAACTTCGATGGGCCATATTATATCGAGAATCTAGGTCGACGTCTATATGGCCCATTGTCAGCTCTGAAATTTGTCTACCTTAATACACAAAGATCGCTCGAGTCACGTGCGGGATTTTAATATAACAAAATAATCTAATGATTTCTTCTGGCTGCAAAGTTTTCGTCGAACTATATAAATGCGCATATATGAATACTATATAATATAATAAACAAAGTTTCCTGGAGGCACGTAATGCGACGCCTATACCATCTCATTTTATCTTTGAAAGCGGCGCTAGGCGCTTATCGCGGGTAATCCTTAAGTGTAATTGAAATTAAAAAGCGATTAGAAATTCTATCCACGCCCGGAGGCATCTCATCGCTCGCGGGCACGCAATCTGGGTCAGCAGCGTCAGCGCGGGGTCGGTGACGTCATCGGCGAACCAAAGCAAGCTTGAACGCATGCATGAGCTGCACACGCGATAGTGTGTACGCGTACGCGTACCTACAGCTATACCGCAACAACAACGAGTTACGATAAATTCTATCGTCGAAGAGATTCGCCATGCAACTAATCATTTCTATATATAATTGGCAGCGAGGAAAACTAGAGGAATACTGAAAATTTCATTGTTTTCATTATACGCATTTGTATCGATCAGCAAATCGAGAAACGTTCGCGTTCGTTTCGTCGAGGACGGAAGAGATGGAGTAATGAAAAATCTCATAAAGGGTTTTGCCATGAGCGAAGAGCGCAAATTGCGATCGCCGTCGTCGTCGTTGCCATTCCGGTGTATTCAAGTCGGGGATCAGCGGCCCCTAGGGTTCGTTATTCCCGCAACGATCGGTTCGAAAAAAAAAGCGTCTCTTACCGCGTTCTTCGTCCCTCGCCTGTATCCGCGCACCCTCAAACCGATTCGATAAAAAATAGATTCCGTTGAACCCGGAGTAGTCGTCCTTAGATTGAAATAAAAATATATTTCATTACCCCGACGTAGTTATTACTTCAGGCTCGGATCTCGCGCGACTCGCACACGCGGTTGCAACGGCGAGCGGCCGTCCATCCCTATAGACGGATTTTCCACTTCCTGTAATCGCCGACGCGTAGTAGACTGTACGCAGACCCGGGCTTGTGTTTGACGAAAAAAAAAAAAAAAAAAAAAAACTTGATGAAATGTTGGAAATTTCGAAACGTGTCTCTCCCCGCGCTATTAGGTACATTATGCTAGCCGTTGAACAGACCATCGTCGGTGAACGTCGCGTCTTAGCGGTGCGGCGCGGTGCGTCGACCGGGTTTCGGCGAGGTGATCAGCCGCGGTAGAGCCATCGACCCCTCGACTCCGGGCGCTCACCGCTGGCGGTGGCATACCTGGCCTCCCCGCATCCGAGAACCGATTTAAGAAAGGAGCCGGAGCCGATCAGACAACATCGCTGGGCGCCATGGCCGACTTAACGCTGCGAGTGACCTTTGTCGGTCGTTGCACGTCGCCCGGGACCCGATCCCCGCCTCCGAACAGACGACGAACCATTGCACCCAGGGCGTCGAGGACACATACGGCGCGGGGTCATCGCGCCACTTTCGCCCCCCGGGTACCAAGGCGGTGACGAAAAGAAGAGAGAGAAAATATATGAAAATTGTGTTTTTCTCGTTTTTTTTTTTTTTTTTTTTTTTTTTTTTTTTCAAACATCTGTCAAAACATCATCATTCAACTGCATGCGGCATCAGCGTCTCTTCGCGGCGTATGAAAGTTTGAACTGAATTTATCATCTCAGGTATATATCATGTGTGTTTCGTTACGCGGTGCACAATACACCTATTCCTGCACAGCTCTATGTGTGGCCATGGAAGAAAACGGCTTTCAAGGATAATATCGTTCGTTCCGGCTGGTTTCACCGCCTATTCGCCGTTGTTCTTCATATATACTATTTAGTTATTGCAGCTGAAATTGGATAGTATATAACATTTTTATACATATATTAGCAAAACTTTGATTTAACAGCTCAGTCATTGCACTCGGCGGCTAGCTCGAAGGTAATCGAGACGTATGTATAGTACGCGTACCGCACCGATCGTTGCGTCACTTGAATGCCGATAAGGAGGAGCTGGCCTCCCCACCCATAAATATAGGTACTACATACATCTGCATACGTGTACCTATTTTGCAGACATCTGTGTACGTATGTGTGTGGTACCTGTATTGATAACCGATATTATACAGATTCGAGTACTATATGCGAATAAAGTGAATAAATAAACAGCCAAATGCGAGATTTTTTAGCAATTTCGTCGAGATAATTTTCGATTCTTCAAACGAGTGAGGCCGCCGATAGAGGCGCACGATATAATATGCATAAAAGATACTTTCGTATGCTGCAGGAGTGTGGGAGAGGCTGAGATCGAGTTGTGGGGGAGAGAGAAAGACAGAGAGAGAAAATACTGGCTAAGTTGAACGGACTCTGGTCTACGAAAACTGGCACAAACATTGCACGAAGCCTGCAGGCCTGAGTTTGATAACCTTTTATATCTGCATTAGCTCGGATAATCTCAAGTCGAGAGAGTCGAGAGAGAACCAACGCCGATGACCCTTGCCTCGTAAATCGGAGATCCTAAAAGCGGATTATACCTGTCGAGTCTGCGGTTAATGCTGCGGTATCACTATCCCAAGCTGGGAATACAAGCGAAGGCGTTAATTAGGCCGATTGCTTTTTTGCATATCGAAAGAGCATCGCGGTATAATCGAATACGATCTAATTGCCTCCACATGTATCGCGCGGGAGGTTTACCAGCACGGATTTTAACCAGCTTCGCTAAATCCATTAGGAGGGCAACGATGCGATGTGTCTTTAGCCTGGCTGAATTTCTGACTCTCAACTTTTCCACTACGCATCAGGTTCTCGCGATATATATACGGAAAGTCATGTTCGTATTCATGTTTATTCATTCGAGTCGTTTATTCACATCGTATTATTATTTCATATCGCTTATACCTATTTACACCATCGACCATTTATATCAATATCCGTCAATATCGTTTAAAACCGACCAGTCATACCGTTCCGGTGCAACTACCGCATATATATGTATATTATAGGTGTAAAATATACCTGGTTGAAAATTCCAAGCAAATGATTGTGTCAATTCGTCGAAGGAAGGCCAGGCAAACTCGCTTCTTCTCCTCCTCCTCCTGTTTCTTCATTATACCTTTTATTTTTCTTATTTTTCTTCTTCTTCTTCTTCTTCTTGTTTTTCGATCCGCAATCCGAGATCTACATATAGTGAAGCGGTCAATGAATGCTCATTGTCGAGGATGTAAGGGAGCCACGTGAGTGCATTGTCATTGAAATAAGCACATCCGAGTGCACGCAGTTGACGATAAAATAAAGCATCGGGGAAGATTTCGTATATTATTCTTTCGCATGATATCCTATCAAAGGGCGGTATTAATACACGCTTTCCGTCTGTCTACCTTACCTTACGTAACTTTCGAACTGACGTAAATATAACTCGGTCTCTGCGGACCGCGTGTGTCGGGGAAGACGTAACTGGAGTTGAATGGCTCGCGCGAAAGTGTTCAATGTACATTTCCCAATCACGTCCTCGAATATAGTACGCCGGCCAAAAACTCCAGCGATACTCAGATTAAAATTGAGATAGGGTGTACGCCAACCCTTCCCGATGTATCTAAGTACTATTCGTTTATCTCCTATTTTTGTATTCACGCACATATGCACTTGGTATCTACACCGAGGAAAATACACCCCGTCATATGTCGATCTCCGAATTCGCGCGAGACCATTTTTCCATTTTTCCATTCTCAAAACCTATTCCCAAACCCATTCCCATTATACTCGACCGAGACGCTCGCATTAGTGTGCGTAAACGCGTACCTGCAGGTGTCCATCTCGGGACACGAGACTCCGAGGCATACTCTTACTTTCACGGACGCGCGGGACGTTGCACTCTGTGGTCGACCGACGCTCTTCGGAATTCATTATACAGTGGCTATAATACTCCTTAGTCGCTAGTCAAAACTCGCACCCTTCCCGTAATGAGGACGGAAATTTTTTAATCTCGTCCCGTATAATATCGTTCGATATTTTTATCCACTATGGCCGTCCAAAAGGATTATTCGAATTTTTTTTTTTTTTAACCGAAACCAGAGCGTCAAGGGTCACGTTAATGGATATGGAAAAAAATTCTACCGACCAGCATTCGCCCCGCATCTTAAACGTTACGAATTATACTTGCTTATAGGTAGGCTATAAGAGTAGGTACATATAGGTAGGTATACCAAAAATAGCCACTACCTATATGATCCTATTTCAAGCTTTATAATTAAAAGTTACGTAAACCACTGTTCGTATTCAATACACGTATCAGTTCAGGACTTAATACGAATGACAATGAGGTGATAAAGAGCGAGATTTTCCTCCTTCTTTGGTCTCACATAATGCTTCGAGTGATTCTTTTTTCTCCTCTATTTTATGACTGCAGCTGGAGTTCGCCACCGGCTACTAGTCCGTGCTATCTGATATTCCATCTTCCGTTTCTCGAAGATACAGATAGCAGATAGGACCCCAGTTTAGAATATGGAGTGAATAGAATTTGTTAGTCAAAACTATAGCTATGGCCTCTCACAGTTTCTCAGATCTTACAAATAGACTTGCATGAGACGAGATCTACGCATTTCATGTCCGGCAGTCTTTCCTGTAACTCGACTTCGAACTTTAACTTGTATCTTATTTTTACTGTTTGAATCTTCCCGCGATATAAACCTACCAAGTTACACGGGACACCGCCTGGCGTCGGTGTCCGGTCCTCATTGTGTCCGAGTGCTGACCAAGTAGCTCGCGAATAGTGAATAGTGAAATCGGCGATTCCCAAGATCCGTCTGAGACTGACCATACCTCGTATATCCGATCCTCAATAGGACCGACTTCTACTCTCCGCCGTTTTCCTCTTCTTATTCTTCTTCTGCTCTCGACTTTGGATCGCAAGAACTCAAGACGAGTTGAGGTATGTAAGGACCACGCGAATCGCTCGAACGCCATGATTCTTTGTCTCCAGAGATGCCGAGAGCACGTGGTAAACCTGCACCGGTTCAATGTGTGTGTGTGTGTGTGCGCGGTGCCACTGTTGCTACATATATACGTCCACATTCGACGCTATATACATATACGAGCTTACCACTCTGAATCATGATGAGGATTAGAATAGGATTTAACTTACTTATAGTCTGTTTATATAATTTCACATCAGAACCATCATAGAACGAAAATTCTGTATAACTACACACGATCGAAAATTATCCACGAATAAGCCATATAGACTATCGTCATTCTCCACAGAAATCGACGAAGAAGGTTTCACGATGACGCTGGAATACCTTATAGCAGTTTGTTTGATCCTCTTGGCCTGGATAGTCTTCGCATACTTTCGGGACAGACGACGTCTCCCTCCTGGACCATGGGGTCTACCAATTCTCGGCTATTTGCCTTGGATTGACCCCCAAGCTCCTCACGAAAGCCTGACCAATATTGCTCGTAAATATGGGCCGATATGTGGCCTGAGACTCGGATCTTTGTACACCGTTCTTTTGGCGGATTCTAAGCTTGTGCGACAAGCACTAGCCAAGGACGTGTTCTCTGGTAGAGCGCCACTATATGTGACCCATGGGATAATGCAGGGGTATGGTGAGTTCATCGAGCTTTGAACCATTATTTTTCATCGTTTTATATGTCTTGCGGAGTGATAAGAGCTCTGGTATATACAAGAGAGCGGAGAACACTTTAGCCGGCTCCCACGCCCCACGTCCCACAATCCGTACGTCTTATCTGCATCTGAGATATATACGAGACTTGGTTGCAGCGGTGAAAACAATGAAAGGGCAGCCGTCTGAATGGCGGACGGTCTAACGGTTCAGTGGTCGAAACGTCCGAACTGGTCAGGCAACCGACTAACCTACTAAATGTCCGACTAGTGATCTACTCGTATTCGCACAGATTTACGATCGGGTTTCAGCGAAGTGATTATGAACGCGGGTTCGCGCAATATTCTTTGCGCGATTGTATAGTATTATTGAAGAGTATTATAGGATTAACATTTATGGGTACCCTGCATGAGCGAGCATAAATTACTTAAAAACAAAAGAGAGATCGGCACACAGTTCTTTGTTCGGGACTAAAAGCCGGGCGTATTTTTCTCCGGTTCTTTGACTTGGGTCGAAATATCCTTCGGGGAGGTCCTGGACCCCCAAGTTCACGCGGGGAATTTGTGTGTGAGTGTGTGTGTGTGTGAGGATTCTTGGCTGAATTATAACCGTATTTAATTCCGTGTTTTGAGAACGGAGATATATCGCGAAAGAGAGAGAGAGAGAGAGAGAGAGAGAGCGAGAAAAAAAAAAAAAAAAAAAATTAACCAAAGAGAAAGAAAGGAAGAAAGATTATTTTATATATTGTATATATATATTTTTTTTTTTTCGTCAATCTTGAAGATATCTTGTGAAAAATCTTCACAACTCGTGGTGTATATTGACCGCAACGGCGTTTCCCACCATCGTTTCTTGATCCCCTCCGTATATATATAATGCTGAGGAGTGAGGAGACTTCCCTCTTCTCGACTATCGCCTCGGAGTGTCCTTTCACCACGGGGCTATACCCAGGAGGGATCAGGCCACGCCCTTTGCGAACTGTCCTTGACGCGAAGTCGCGATCCGTATAGACCATCTGCCGAACGGCAAGCATCGAGTCGCGAGTCGCGCGAGTAGCGAGAGTCTCGATACGGTCGGACCGAGCGCCGGACCAATACAGACTCATACTACTAGGCGCCGGACCAAACCGCGAGACTATCACTGCGACTCCGAATAACGGAATGACAAGGTGTACCTATATAGCCACAGATTTTTATACGAAGGGTTGAAACATAATATGTCCGTGTATGTATGTTGAAAATAATTTGGATAAATGAACGTATGGATAGAAATATAATATATATATATATATAGTTGGAAAATGTACATTTTTCAAGATTTTTCAGGCATTCGTATAAATACTATATCTGTTGATTACAACTATACCTATAATTTGTTGATTTCGAGAAGAATTTGTCAAGTGAATGAACGGACCGAGGAATTACCTAATATCTCGCATGTATAATTTATATTGCGTTTATAAATGTCTTACGGTGAACGACCCGAGAGCATCAGGAGATACGTAATAATTATCCTTGGATGATAATTTTTTTGCGACACTCATATCTATACACAGCGGACAGGACCATACGTATAGGTGTGTTGCTGTATTGCGAGGAATGTGGGTATAGAAAAATTTTACCAAAGCAGATTTTTATGTATAGGCGTATATATATATATATGTATGAATAGGTTGGAATTAATTAACTATTTTAATATCTTATATATAAATATATACGTTCTCGGAAATTGGATGTGGCGAATGCGCGCGTGTCCTTGAATAGACAATTATATACGGTATACGACATATACGCTATGCGCGCGATTAATGAAAAAAAAAAAAAAAAAAGAAAAATAGGAAAAAAATTAAAAAAAGAAAATAAATAATAAGGAATGAAATTTGAGTACGTATTAATCGGACGGACCCTATAAGCTATGCACGATGTATAAAAAA
Organism: Tenthredo mesomela; assembly: GCA_943736025.1. NCBI lineage: Eukaryota > Metazoa > Arthropoda > Insecta > Hymenoptera > Tenthredinidae > Tenthredo > Tenthredo mesomela. Next base: position 28,238,539 of record OX031019.1, on the reverse strand, counting down.
TGTGATAAAAATCATTCTTATATTTCATCGCCGACGAAAGTGAAAAGCGAAACCATGCACCAGGGACCAGGGTTAACAGCCCGAGGGCTACGCGAGTTCCGAGAAGGTATAGGATATACCCGCAGACAGCCTTATGGCCAGACGGCTCGCCATTCAGCCATTCAGCCGAGTAATATGTGTTCCTGGGTCGGAAATGCCTGGCGTTCTTCTACCGCCCCGTGAACGAGTTATAAGGAGATCCTCGTGGCTCGGCACGCGTAGATAGTAACGACCGAAAGTGAGAGTAGCATTGAACCTGGACTACGTCATCGGGTAACATTTTATTCGTCGTGTTATACTCCGGGTCTAATATATTTCTACGATCAATAGAGTTGAATTAATTTACTTGAATTAATTTGCGGGTATCGAGATATATATACCTATATAGGAGAAGAAGAAGAAGAAGAAGAAAAAAAAAAGCTTTTTTTTTTCCGTTTTCGTTTTCATTTCGCTAGTTTATCGAATCCGATAAAATAATTCCGGTATTTCGCATATAGAGTTAAGTCGGCATAGATAAATACTCGATAATAGGTTCCGCTAATACAGACACCGGTGGGTTCAAGGTCGTCAGAATTTCCATAATTATATTAGTTATTAATTCTATCGGTATATAAGCTGCGGTATGTATATGCTTTAAGCGCCTATAATCATCAGTACATTGACATTACAGACCAATAACTGTCGTCGTTACTGTTTTTTGTCGACGTTTTTTCTCTTCCTCCTCCTCCTCCTCCTCCTCCTCTTCTTCTTCTTCTTCTTCTTCTTATTTTCATCGGTATTTAAATCGTCTCTCGGAATACGGAATATCAAAGTGTTAGACAGACAGACAGACAGACAGACAGATAGGCAGACAGACACACAAGAAGAAGAAGAAGAAGAATAATTATAAATGATTCGTGCTAGGTATACAAATGAGGTAAATAAATTTCTCGAAAAACAGCTAAAGCCGAATAGATCTAAGCATATAGGTACCTATATATATTAGGAATGATCAAAGATTGATAAATATATTTGTGAAATTTCAGAGAAATTGAAAAAATCGTTCCTCGAGCGATACGATAACGTTAAGCGTTGATATCGAACCGCAAATAATTGCCTCTGCAGCGTCGTGATTTGCATCGGTTATTTGATGACGCGTAAGTTCGTGGTTTGCATAGAGTTTAGGCAATTCAACACCTACGATTACAAACTCACTCTGCACCCACACATATCTGCCTATAACCTGCTGTTATGATAGTGAAATCCTTATAGATTATATACATATATATACCTATATAGGATTTAAAAGTAACTATAAAGGCTACGACGAAGCCGCTATAGCGAACGATCGGCGCGAACAACTCTACTGGAAGTTGCCGATTACGTCGCTGGAGGCGATTGCGCAAGGCATTCTGGGTTCGAGGCCGGTCGTACGCACCGCCGATATGTTATGGTTTGGTATTGGTGAACTATTGTGTCGAAGAAATTGGCGATTATTAATACCGCATAATTTTCTTATGAAGTTATTGAAAAAATAGAGAAAGGAAAAAATTAAGTTTAAAATTAAGAAAATATATAAATAATTTTCAAAAATAGATCGAGGTCTGTTATTTGATACCAAGGTCTTGCGCCTTCGAAATTCTACCTTACGACGCCTCGTACATTTATATTGTACAGTAAACTATTACGTGCAATTACAGAGTTCGTTCACACTTCGCAAAGAGCCTTGTTCTAATCGTAAATCGGCGCCTAGAAACTCACATAGGCACGTGGCGTACGCGTGTCTTTGTTAAACATTCACACATACCTATGAGAACGAAAATAAAAAATGAAAAAAAAAGAAATAAAGAAAAACCCATGTATTCGCATGTATAATATGTATGTAGTGTATAATGGTTATTGGTCTCGATTAAAAGGGATACGTGTGTTGTATGTCGTGGATCCTGAAATAGTAATGAATTATATTATATACTACCTGGCCATTCACCTCGCGGTGTAATATTATTATATAGTGATGACGTGAGATTTTATATTTACAACGATTGAAAGGGCCCGGAAGGTGAAAAGTTACGCACAAATATTTACGTCCAGATTGCGAAAACAGACCTTGAATTTGGTTGCTGATCCCTATAAGCTTTGCTATCACGTATTTATATATCTTTATATTTGATCGAGAATGGTCGTTACTACGCTTTTTCGTAGAATCGGTGAATCTAGTTATTCGAATGTTAACCTATGATAGGCGATCAATTATTCGTCGTCGAAAATAAAAGAATCAATTTTTAAACTCGAATTCTCATATCAGACAAATTTTATTCATAATAGTAAATAACACTTTTTTTCTTCTATTCCTTCTCCACGCGCGGTGTTATAAAGATTCTTATTTTTTTTCTTTTTTTTTTGTCACAAATGAATTATAGGTACCTATATGCAGATTCGAAAGTCAACGAACTCTTTTCGTATATGTATTTACGCAAACTCGAATCATTCCAGAGTCAATATACCCGAATCAATTCGATAATCGATCACGAGACGTATGGGGGATGAACCCACGCCTTAGATTCTGAGGTTTATCGCTCCGTATACAAGGAAAATAATGTCTACTTATAGTTATTTTGTTGTTGTTTTTTTGTTATCCAACGAGGTACGGTTATTGCGCTAATTTATTCTACACAGGAAATATATACGAGTCGAATAGGAAGCGGCAAATACTTGGAGAACATGATGACCCTGGTTATCCTGACATTTGGGAATCGCTAGTCTAGGGGTCAGGCTCAATGATCCTGCTGCAACTTCCTCGTGCAGTGTTTCTTTATTTTTTGATCAGTTGCTTCCTCATTGCACGCGGTAGTACAACAGCAGCTATTTTTTTTTCTTTTCACGATATCGTTCACGCAGATACATAACTGCGGTAACAAATTGACACACGGACTAATGAATGGCGTAAACACCGCTCGAAGGACTCTCACTTTTGTCGCGAGTCTCCTTGAAAGAAATCCCCAGCTCACGCAGCTATCTTGACCGTTCTTTACCTAACTATAACCGCTGGCTGCCGCATACCAGCTGCCAGACTTTTATGGATATCGGTTATAATGCAAATTCACACACGATACCGGTATCAGTCAGGTCAGCTACTATGCCTAGGTCCTAGCTGGGTATTCCCGCAACTCAAAGAAAAGAGATGTACCCTCGCGCGCGGGTTGCAGATTTTTAGGTGCGACTGATACCGGTATCGTGTGTCTATAACCTGCCACACACGTGCCTCCAGGTTTCCTCAACATTTTATATACAGGCACGGTAGGTACAGTTAGGCGGAGACCGCAGACCGGGGACACCCGCTACCTTAAACTTTTATCACATCTTGTAACTGACCTTCCCTGGACCTCTGCACGTGCGTAGCTGATCCTTGGGACTGAGCGGAATTAAGTCTGAGGTGGAATTCTTCCGGGAAAGAAGAGAAGATATGACCGCGTTTTCCTCTTATTATACTCGCGATCGCAACGATTGAATTTAAAAAAAAATATTTATTATTCTTTGATTATTTCTATATGATGTTGTGGTTTAATTAAATCTATATGATTACGCATTGAACAGGTGGAATAATGAATAATCGATCAATTAATTCACGGCTCGTTTGCTCTGATCATGATCATCAGCGCGGGACGCACCCCTGACATTTATTACCGATGCAGCAATGCGTTTCAATATCATCAATTATGCGTACAATCGCAATATTGCAACGTCGATCACGGAATGCTGTAGCAGTTTTATTCGCATTAGCTAATTATTTCTATACTGGCTTGTAGGTTTTTTCCCTCTCATTCCGATTACAACAACGATTCGAATGCTTAATCGATGGTAAATTTCCTTCGTCCTCGATCACATCATTCGTCAATTTATTTTTCAATTTGTTTTCTTCATCATAGTTGCCTAAAATCGTGCATTGCACGATCGGTAGATCAATGCCCGATGTCTAGACGCATCGGGAGTTGCATCTTGTAACGTGTTTTTGCCAATTTATTACGAGGTGCAGTAGATGAATTGATATGGCTGAATGTCAGGGTTGAATATGAGCGCAGCGGCATAGCTTTTGAGCAACTGCTGCAGTTTCTTTTCTCGTTTTTTTTTTTCTGCTTTTTTCTTCTTCTTTTTCTTATTTTTTGTCTGTCGCAAAGTGCATAATGCTTGTCCTTGCCCACAGTCACTTCCCCCTTTTACTTTACTGCATTTTATATACGTCTGGATTATTGACAACTATATAAGCTGCCTGTGAGCTTGGGGGAATCATATACTGATGTCATCAGTTCATGGGATTAATAAAAATTGAACACCGTTGCTGCTGCTGCAGCTGTCGTCGCGTCGCGTCGCGGCGCGGCGCTTATAACGCCGCTGCAGCAGAGGTGGTTGCATAACTACCATTGCGTGCCTCAAGGTGAACCGAATCAATTGCATTCGACGAATTAGGATGCCGATCGTCTCGACGATCACCACGCTACGCCCGGGGATCACCTTGGCAAGGTGTGCAAGCGAATAATCGCGGAATACCTGTTTTAACTGAAAAAAACCATTTCTAGTTAAAAATAAAAGAATTATTTGATGGAATGTACATACCTGCAGAAATCCATTGTTACGCGGAATATTCAGTACGTAGAACAGAATTGAAAAAATTATTGGCGCATTTTAAGATGTTTCTTACTAAAAGAATACGTCTGTAATCTGATGAGGAGACAAAAATGATCTGACACTATCGATATTGGTTCGAATGAAATGAATGTTTTTTTCATCGGTAAATGTATTAATAGTTATTCTTATATCGCCTTTGGCTCGTAAACCTCAATAATATCTCGGTGAGGGATACATAATCAGGATTCAGAGATCATTCTTCCGATCCCCTCTGTACTCTGTATTGATAGTTGATGAAACGATGATGGGGTAAGGTGTTCCCTGTTAATATAACTGCATCGGTGAAATTCAGCTGTGGAAAACTGTGGGCGAAATTTAAGGCTGACATTACCTGTGGGATTTTGCAATCGTTTGCGAGTATAGGTTTATAAAAGTCGGATAAATCCGGCTGATGCAAATTATCATTGTTATTTATCGGCCGGCTCTGATGCGCCGCTATTTTTATTCCAGCTTCGTTTATGCGATCGTGTCTCCAAGTGCATCTAGCTCAAGGCAAGGCCTCGATCCACTGTTCTGTTCGTTGACCATACAAAATCAATGTCAAAGAGAACGCTATTGTTTGCTTCGATGTTATATCTGCGGCTCCTCATCGTTAAATCTAATGGAACTGCATTCAATAGCGTCCTCGTTTACGAACCGCGTCACCTATAGGCTGCAGCTAATCATTATTTGCATCGTTCAATCCAGCGGTATCTTTCCTTTCGAAACGTCTTTTTTACTTATCCTATACTCCGGCTGTGCAGTTGCAGATAATTCATTAATTACTTTGTTCCAAGTTTTTATATACGAATGTTGCACGTCATTCCAAAACACGTTCTACTGTCTGGCAACAGCTAAGCAAAAAGTTCTTTATAAAATAGAGGTAAATGACTGATGTCAGCGTGAAGTGCATCTAGAAATACAAGATCTATATCGCGCACGTAGTATTCGGCCGTCACTAGATTCGCCGTTAAAATTACGGTACCTACCTATCGTTAATCATATGGAAAATTTTATATTTTTAAGGGCTCATTTGCGCCGAGGGAGATCTGTGGCGAGAACAGCGACGATTCGTTGCTGGATGCCTGAGAAATCTTGGAATGGTTAAAACGGGAATAAAGAGGGATAAATTGGAGGAACGTATTCAGAACGCGGTCGAAGAAAGCGTTCTGGTAAAACGTCATAGATAGATAACAGGATTAACCAGCCCCTAGGTGCTCGTCGTAAAACTAACTTCAAACTCCCACATATCCTTGATGTAAGGTAATAATTTCCAGAAGCTGCGCGAGCGCTCTAAAAACCTCGGTATCGATCCATACCCAACGCTGCATCACTGCATGGGTAATTTCATGAACTCAATTGTCTTCGGTAAGGTTTTCGACGAGGATGACAAGACCTGGAAGTGGTTGCAGCATCTGCAGGAGGACGGCGTCAAGCACATCGGCATAGCGGGGCCGCTGAATTTTCTACCATTTTTAAGGTGAAAAAGTGTGACCGACATTTTTTATTCGAAAAATTATTACAGTAGCTCGGGCTTGCAGGTACCTTCCACGATACAAAAATATGATGGGTTTTCTGATCGACGGAATTCGCAAGACCCACGAAATTTATCGAAATTTGTCGAGGTATCAAGAAAATCCGAGATCTTCCGAGGACAACGTCCTCTCAGCTTTTGAGGAGGAAACACAACGGAAAATAGAGGCTGGTGATCGGGGCTACTTCACCGAGCCTCAGAAATTACATCTTCTTGGAGATCTTTTCGGCGCTGGTACCGATACTACGTTGACCACTCTGCGATGGCTTCTCCTTTTTCTCGCAGTGTTTTCCGACGAACAGGTGAAACTCCGGAGACCAAATTTTAATTTATTTACTGTAGTTAATCTGCGGCGTTATAATATTTTGCAGGATAAAATTCAGGTAGAAATGAAAGCCGTCCTCGGACGTAGACCACTGGAGCTTAAAGATCGCGACGCCCTACCGTTCCTGGAAGCAGCTATTGCCGAGGCTCAGAGGATCAGAAGCGTCGTTCCAGTCGGAATACCTCACGGAGCTACAGAGGTTTGTGAATCGTTGTTTATTGCGACACGGTGATAGTCGATTTAAGAAATTGAAAATTCGTCATCTAACGTATATAGGAGTCGGAAATCGGGGGCTACCGCATCCCCAAGGGAGCAATGGTCGTTCCTCTTCAGTGGGCTGTCCACATGGATCCTGACCAGTGGAAAAATCCCGACGAGTACGATCCGGGAAGATTCATCGCGGATGATGGGAGTTTTTCGAAACCTGATAACTTTATCCCTTTTCAAAACGGTGAGAGGATGAGATAAGATAAGGGTAGTTGAAATTTCCGCAATCAATTTTCACCCTGCTATTTTAGGAAAAAGGATCTGCGTCGGTGAGGAACTCGCAAGGATGATGCTGTTCCTATTTGCTGGACGTATTATTCAGGAGTGTGAAATTTCATTGCCTCCTGGAGACAGGGTCGATCTCACGGGAGAATGTGGCATCACTCTTATCCCAAAGCCTCACAGGTTGATTTTCAAACCAAGAGAATAGTCCTCGATTAGATTTACTTCTTCTGTCTCATATATTTCTTTTCTTTTTTTCATTTTGATTTGAATATTGTATAATTTGCTGAAAACATGATCAGGTAATAAATTGTGAATAAAAATGTATAAAATTTTCCCAATCCGATTTTCCCAATGATTATTCTTCGTGAACATGTGGCTCTGGTTCTGATCGCGGATCGCGGGTTGCGTCGCGACGTCGTCGTTGCGTTACGGTCTCGTTATTTCTCTCGGCGGCAAAACGATCTCTGAAAGAACTCGCCAATCAGCGGTTGCGACACGTTATACTTGCAAAGTTTTGGCCTTGGGCTCTGGACAACGTTGGTAGTCAGTTCCCTCCCTTCTCACTTGCCCGTCTCACCTAGTGCCCAAATTGACGACATTCCGGTTCAGCCAAGTAAAACGCGCAAGAATACATTATAAACGCGATATGAAGAAAAAAAAGATAAGATACTACCTATATAAGAAAAATTACGCGAGATAAAATAATAAAATGAGAATTTAACATTAATCTACACATCTACATATATCGCGTCACTAATGCCATAAGGTCGTAAGTGCCAAAAAATTATTTTTTTTTTCAGATATGTCCAAACGATGTTATATGGCATGAAAAAGATTTTGCCACCAAAAACACGAAATTTTTTTTTTTTTTCGGCGCTTACGACCTTATGGCATTAGTGACGCGATATAGTATGCACCAAGAACCGCCAAGTACAGCTGTACTGCTTCTCTAACGATTATCATACGCATACAATATTTACTTTACGTAGGTATAGTTAGAAACAAAAAAAAAAAAAAAAAAATTTTTTTTTTTTTTTTTTTGTCCTGGTTTATCCTTTTTATATTTTTCATTTACTATAGAATTATTTTCCGCGATATTTCCGTTACATAACTAGTAGGTATATATATATATATATATATATATACGATCGTGTGCACTGACTGAGATATGCGAGTCGAGTTAGGTGTCGTTAACCTGCGGCTTTACTCCGGCACACTATTTCGTTAGAAATCCACCAGGCAATTGAGAGTTTCTCTTATGTAAGTAAGTAATATTTACAAGTTAACGACGTCAATACCGTTTTTGAATTAGTCGTGCGTCTATAGTCTATACGACTATCTGAAATCTGTAACCTTTCCGATTTATCCTACCGGTCCATCGTTCCGAATCTATCGCGCGGTACATATACTGCTTTTAAATACCCATCGCCCGTTCTTCTTCTACCACCCATTAGGTACGATTCATTAATTTATATTAGCTAAATTTACGGTATGATTAGTAAAGTTGCGAAATTTATATTATAGATATACCTATATGCGACCGGCTGACTTTTCCCGGATAAATTACAAATATATTTATATGATATATAATATGATAGTATCTTATCGTGAGATCTTCTTAATTTAATTAATTTTTGACGATTTCTATCTCTCTCTCTCTCTCTCTCAAGGTTCTCTTTGCCTCAAGGTTCTCCAAGGCATTAATAAACTATCAATCAATCAATCAATCAATCTCTCTCAGTATCGCAAAGGCATCCGTGAGAACATAATTTATATGGACCGTAAAAATTAGTTCCTTCATATTGTCGATTATTGTTTTTTTTATTGAAATCTTGAATATACGGAGTATGTTAATAATAAAGACCGGTGTTAATTTTCTCAAACGCACGATGTGGGTTATAGAGTTTGGGTCCGCGCGTAGATCGCGTACACGCGCCTGCCCGGTCATTTTACCAAACACATTCGGCGATGGAAGAGAAAGCTATGCTTGGGAAGGCCATATGCATGGATCGTTCACGTTATCGAACGAAGCTATTCGTTATACGTATATAACTATATGTATATATACATAAATAATGGTATATATTATGATCTATGGATCACACACACACACACACATATATATATATATATATTTATTTTTAATTTATTTATCATACGTACATCTATGAAAAAGACAATAAAATTACGAAATATTGCGGTGCACTATATTGAGCCCCATGGATTTACCAGGGCATAAATAAAGCCAATCAATCAATCAATCTTTCGCGAAATTTTAACTAATTATTGAAAAGTAGCTACTATATTATGAAAAATAATAAGAAGTTGATTGTATATTATTTAAGTGATAAAATGATTGGTTCTCCAGCCAAACTGCGAAGTTGGGTAACGAGCGAAGTCGAAGGACACGTAGGATATATATATATATGTAATAGTATATAAAGGTGGGAAATGTGAATGAAGAGAAAAAATAAAAATAAAAAATTGGCATGTATATACAATATAATACGTATACGTAAATAATTGGTAAAAATATTACTTTATTTTGTATTAAAAATAAAAAGAAAAATAAAAAAAAAAAAAAAAAAAAATAAGAAAAAAACAATCTCTTAAATATTTTATATATAAAATACATATATAATTTTATTTTCTTCTTCTTCTTCTTCTTTTTTTATTGTGATATATTTATAGCTGCAGAGCTTCGGCTTAATATCACTATAATTGAGATTAATTATTATATAATATAATATAATATTCTTATCAATGACAACAACAAACAATAATAACAAACAATAACAACAACAACAACAACAACAACAACAACAACAATGATAACAACGATAATAATATTAATAATAATACCTGCAGCGCATATATATTGATGGATATGTATATGTGTCTGTACTGTGTGTGCGTGTGTGTGCGTGCGTGTCTGTGGTTTTTCTCTTATAGCTGAGGGTGGAGGAATTATTATATTAAGTAATAATAATAATAATAATAATTTTAATTTTAATCTTAATCTTAAAAGTTAGAAACTTTTCAGAATAAAATAAGATTAATTTTAATATAATTATATATATATATATACGTAATGGTGTATACCTAATTTATTATTCATAATGATAAGAATTTATTTTGTGTATACCTATTATATACATATAGTATATATATATATGTATTATATATATAGTATAAAATATAATGATCTTCAATTTGACAGCGTCTATATTATAATAATTAATTAAGGAATTAAATCACCGTTTTTAACTAGCAAATCACAACGACGTCTGTACGCCTAAATTACGTCGTATGTAGTCTTATCATTCTCTTTGCGAATTCGGTAATTCAATTTCTCAAGCTTCGCGTTTCTATAAAATATAGATACATATATATTTATATACCTTTATATGTATTATATTGAAGAGAAAGATTAACCGCGACGCTTGGGACTGACCTCGCTTAGCTATATATTCTATAATTCTATAAACTATTTACAGTATTGAACACATGATTTTTTACCTAAATAGGTACGGAATAAAAATAAATATATTAATAAATATGGCCGAAGGACAAACCGCGGTAAAGAGATCCAAATACGGTACTCCTCATCTCATATATATATATATATATATATATATATATATATATATATATATATATATATATATATATATATATATATATATATATATATATAGGTATATATATCAGCCCTCCGTTAGCCATTCCGAAATTTTCTTTGGATCGATTGAACCGAAGCAGATTTTTTTTTGTTTTTTTTTGTTTCTTTTTTTTTTTTTATCAACGACGAGGACCTTCGTCGAGTAATAAATGGCACTTTTTTCATTCTTTTTCTTTTTCTTTTTCTTCTTCTTCTTCTTCTTCTTCTTCTTCCTCGTTCGCCTTTCTCACTTCTTCGGTCTCCCCGAGGTCCTCGAAGATATAGGAACTCCCGTGCTTCGCTGATTAATTATCACCTAGTGGCTCCCGACGTTCCTTAACGAACCGTTAACATCGGTACAGTCGAAATCCACACCGTCAAAGCTGCGTTTTAAGAGGCAAACCTTGAAGGGATCTGGGGTTACGGTTATACCAGCGTTTCCTCGGAGACTTGGAAGCGGCGCACCTTCTGGAAGACTTATGTCAAAGGTATGCAACAGAGAACTGAAGAATAGGAAGAGTTCCATCCGTGCAAGGACGTCGCCTAGACACATTCGTCGTCCGACACCAAAGGGCATGAAGTACTCGGGCTTGCAGACCTTACCCTCAGCGGATAGGAATCTCTCGGGCCTGAACGCCTGCGGTTCGTTCCAAAGTTCCGGGTCCATGTGGACGGCGTGAAGGAGAGGTACGACCTGGGTACCGGCGGGTATTGTGAATCCGTTAAGCTTTACCTCGCTGAAACAAGAAGGTGAAAAATGCTCGTTCAAAAATCGGATTCTAATATCCAAACGAAAGTCTGATAGGCCGGAATCGGGCATCGGGCATCGGGCACCGGGCCCGGCCCCGTCTCGCGTAAAACGAAACCACGACAATCAGAATTTACCGTTTTTGTTACGCGCCTATATAATTTCGGCAGTCGTTGATTCGGGGATTAGAGTGGGTACCTAACTACCTACTTTGTTCGAGGACCAGTGTGTCACTGACCCCGGACCGTGTCTCGGACAGTAAACCAACCAGCAGGTGGTTATACGGCTCGGCTATTGCTTTCACTTTTGCTTGCCGAATCTATAATATTCGCTCGCGATTGTAACGGACCTACTATCTGGGTATGGGCGTCCCGGGAGGAGCCGAACCAGCCGGACCGCGAACTAATATCGTAACCGTTTTTTTTTTTTTTTTTTTATATTTCATTCATTTAACTCACCGGGTGGTAGCGTGTGTCGTTCCCAGGGGCACGATGCTGGATCTACGAAGAACTTCGAGGATCGTAGATTCCGTGATCGGTAAAAACGGGAGATCCTCGAGAGCCGGCATCCTCGAGCGACCCACTACGTGGTCTAGTTCCTCTTGAACGGCCTTTGCTGCCTCGGGATGATGGAGCATCAATACCACCGCCCATTCGAGGGTAGTCTTTATGGTTTCCATACCGGCGGAGAAGAGGTCACCGAGAATTTGCTGCATTTGACGATCTGTAACCAAACAGAATCGAGACGCTGGGTTAGAGTCGCGCTGATTTTTGAAGATTTAATCATTTTTTTCCGAAGGTTTATATTGGTCAAGTTAACTCACCATGATTCATTCCTTGGAAAAGCTGAGCGTCACGTCCCTCGTTTTTGGCCTTTTGAATCTCTAGAAGATAGGCATCGACCAAGTCGCGGATGTTTCCTTCGTCAAAAGTAGCCCGATGTTGTTCGACGGTCTCTTGGAAGAACCCGGCCATCTCGGTCCGGTTCGCGGTTATCTTGTTTCGTATTTTTTGAAGATATGGTAGGTGTCGCATTAGAGGTATGAAGTTCACGGCTACCATGTTGCCGAAGAGACGGAAACCCTCTTCGATAAGGTCCATAAATCTTTTGAATCTACTATCGCCGTGGTGAAATCGAACTCCCATTATTATCGAGCATATCACGTTACTTATGGACATTCCCAAAGACGAAGATATGTTCGTGGGCGCGCCGCAACGCACGGTTAGCGAACGAAGGAAAGTGTCAACCTCCCTCTGAAATCACAAGATAATGTTTTCCCTTAGCGATAAAATTACGGATAAAAAAAAAAGTGAGGCTTTTTTTTTTTTTTTTTTTTTTTAATTTTTTTTCAATCTTTCAATTTTTCTTTTTCCACTCACCATAATCTTAGTTTCCATTATCTTTTTCCCGGCTCCCAAATACGTCATTCCCAAACTTCTCAAGTTGTCGTGAAGGAACCTACGCTGTTCCTTCCACATAGGACCCTCGGAGTTTACAATGCCTGTAAAAAGAGCGATGATCGGTTCGTTACTACCTCTAATTTTTTTTTTTTTTTATCGTCTATCGGTTTCTCTTTTCTAAAAAACTTGAATTGTAAGGCTTACCGTATCCGCCCAAGATGTTCATGAATTCGTTCTGCGGTCTGCCGTTGAATTCTTCGCGTCTAAAAGTGTCGCGAATAGCGCGATAATCGCTGAGAACAACGACCAGCCGTGTGCCAAGACGCGCACTGAACATGGAACCGTATTTCTTAGCGAGTTCTCCGAAGTGCAGGTGAATGTCACCCTTGAGAAATGGTAGGTAACCGACTATCGGTAGACCCCAGGGACCTGGGGGTAGCGAACGGGTGAACTTGAGCCACTGTGCCGAGCCGACGAGCGCGAACACTACGGCGAATATCATCAATGTGAACATAACATCCCCCGGTGATCCGCCCAGCATTCTCCATACCCACTTAACCGCGTATTCCACCAACATATTGTTAATTATATTCGTGGAAATGACACTTATGAGTACGTAGGTATAATATGTCGATATAGACGATTTTATTAAAGCACAGTGTGTAGAAAAATATTATGTTGCGTCAAATTGAGTTGAATTTTTCTTGTGTATTATATATGCATATATGCGTGTGTCTATATAAATATATATCCTAAAACGATTGACGAAATTAAATACGAAGTACTTATCGCCGGTATATATATGTCATATATATATTATAAACTATAATAACTAGCTCGAAGCAATATCCGATCGACGGTGACGGTCCGTAACGTGCGAACTGTACGAGTCTGGGGAAGAATGAGTGTGTACTAACATACACCTTCTTGTCCTTGCTGTCTTATATAGTGACTCATCAGCCGAGGCCTGCCGCCCGCAGAGTCGCAAGAGGGGACGACCAGGGTGGAGGGGATCCATATATACTAAGAGTGTTGGACTCCTGTTGCGAGGGCGGGCCTGACGGAGGAGCAGGGCTACACGGTGGACGTTGAATGCGACGAGCGGTGGGGTCAGATTATTCATGGTGGGGATATATGCCCGCGGCTTTGGTAAAGAGAGGCCCAAACCGACGGGGGTCGTACTCCCGCGCTTCAGACGCAGCGCGATGCCGCGTCTCGACGCCTCGTCCTCCTGCGTCGCTCCGTCTTACCGGGGCCTTATAGCCACGCGGTCCGATGTCACGCAAGTATATGAGAGACAATCGTCGACCGGACGCTCGTGCGGTAGGTCGCGTCGAACCGTTCAGGCCACTCTCGGGCACGCGGTGAAGGGATAACATCGTCGCTATACCACGGAGGGGACGACCTCCGTCCTTCCTGGTCGCATTCCAAATCGATGCGCGACGGGTTCGGCCTGCATCTCACCGCACCGAGGTCGACGAACCCGCCTCATCGTGATCCCATAGATTTTCATCAATCGGATAAACGCATCACCTTCCGAATCTTCGTTAGACCCTCGACGTTGCCGATTACCACTTCGAACGAGCCTATGTTCGAAGAAATGGTTCACAACCGGTATAAAGTTCTTCTTCTTCTTCTGCTTCTTCTTCTTCTTCTTCTTTTTCCTCTCATTTTCACCAGAGGGATGATTCAGGGGAATCTAGACGCACCCAGCTCTTCGGAGGTCCGTTTGATCAATCTGTCAAACTTTGACGTTGCATATATATATAAGTATACCTATATATGCCGCGGCGAATGAGAGTTGAAATTTATGGGATGTTATCTGATCGAAAAAGTCCGCGGTGTCTAACTATGCAAGACAATTAATTATCTCTGTCACCTCCGACCGAGCGAGAAGTAAAAAGTCGTTATTATAAAGCTTGGAAGCAGCGAGTCGCAGAAAACAACTAGTTAATTGATCGCGCGGTTGGATTCCGTATCTCTTGACGCACAGGTGAAATATCCTACGTCGATGCAAATTACTGCTATATTCGGTATAGTTATATATATATATACCTATATAGGTACAGCATACATATATACCAATTGAAAATGATCTCCTTGAGTTTATTCTCACTTCGGGCGCAGTAGTATTGTAGTCTGCAGTTTTTCCAGCATATATCTCGAAATCGCGGTTCGAGAGTTCCGTGATCCCGTCTGACTCATAGTATTCAAGAGCTATGGTACCACGACGCTGCTGAGTGTCCATATGACTCGGCATCGCGTTTCCAGGTAAGGAAAACGGAAAAATGAATAAAATTATTTATTTATCGATATGGGATCGATTAGCGCGACGCATTAGGTATATCTAGTTAGTCCGCGATGCAGGAGGAAGAAATGCGAGGAAGTCGCAGGGAGTTCACCGGATGACACTATAGGTACGTCCTCCGCGTATACATGGGTCGTTCACCTTGCGTGTAGACCCATGAGCGTAAATTTATTTCAAACACGTTTTCACCATTCGAATCTGTTTACAAGAAGGATGATAATATCATTCGGTTATAATTCGACACGTATACAATCATTGATCAATTATTCCTTTAAAGGCTCCGATTAGCTCTTCGTACAACATATTTTCTTCAACGATCATACATATGTAGGTATATTTTTTTATGTGTATATATATGTATACCTACTTATCCCTGCAGCGAGATGACCCAGAGAGCTGAAAACGGTGTTCATTGCAGATCCCGGGGGAAATTCGTGAACGGTAATGTGGCGCGGTATACGAGACACGGTGATAAAGTCGTATCGAGATCAGCCTTGTCATCGCTGCACGGTACTGCTTGTAACTTTGTCCTGTTCTGGTATCCTATACGTGGGGGCGAGGATATAGTCAGACAAATAAACAAAATAAACAAAATAAATAAATAAATAAATAAAGGTCAATGAACCCGAGGGACCTGGTATCGGTATCATTCAGCAGTCGCTCTTGCACCGATACCCATCGCCCATAAGAACCTCTCTGAATATTAAATAGATACAGTTAGTATATACCGCGATCGCGAGGGCAGGCCTTCTTCTGCTGCTTACTTACTTGCTTGCTTGCCTGACTACCTGCCTGTTTGCTTGCTTGCTTGCTTGCTTGCTTGCTTGCCTGCCTGCCTGCCTGCCTGCCTGCTCGATCTTGGCAATTCGCAATTGTTTACATGTGAGGCCATTGCCCAGAGGAGTGAAAGAACCGTGGAAGAACGTAACTAAACGTAGTACACATGTAGTTAACTGCAGTATGATAAGAATGCAGTGGATATTCTCGCACGTACGATACCGATTTACATTCAAACTCTCTTCTTGGCAGAGACTAGCGGAAAATAATTAACATATCGTGTTATCTTATGATCTAAAACGTATATAATTGCATCCTGATTCGTGAAATAGATCCGACTGATCAAACCTTCAACTTTTCTTATTTTAATTTCTTCATCTTATCTTTTTTCAGTTTAGCGGCAAAAACTTACCGCTGTCTAGTTTCTTTTGCGTCTCGCGGTTTATGGATGGTTGATTGAAGAGGTCGAAAATTGGAACGGGTCAATTACATAGAGCTCTTCTCGTTCATATTGTCTCAACCGTGCGATAGAAGAGACACGCGGTGTTCGCGCATCGCGTGGTTAGTTTAATTTTATTTTTATTTTTATTTTTTATCGATGGAATCGGGAACGCGCGAGGCGAATCGTTCAATTGGGTCAATCCCCGAAACCGAACGCCTGAATAAATCAGATTTGTTTAAAATTTGTTCGACAAAAATCGCTTCCTTAAAAAATTTCTCTCGAATAAATATTCGCATGTGTATAGGCGTATTTCTTGAATCGTTTGAGAATTGGCAGATAAACGTTTTAGTCACGTTTCGCCAAACGTTTGACTCGCGTGCAGATCGTTAGGTGATCGATTCGGAGAGTTGGGTATTGAGTTTCCTAGAAAGCTTCTTCGCCAGTTCAGTAGGTACCTTACGACTAGGCTGCAGATCGGCGTCGATGACCCGCTGCACGCCGATCTGCGTCTATCTATCAAGGATCGAATTGGCAAATGGGAAAACCGTTACCGTGGCTCTACGATGATGTATATAAATTCTGTGTGTGTAATAAAACGGTCCAATCAATCAGTGCAGAGAGAGAAGAAAAAAAAATGAAAAAAATAATCACAATCGCACGATGATGATAATTATATAGATGAAGAAAAAAGAAGAGAAGAAAAAAATCGAAAAATGACATTCTCAAATCCTATATAATATAAAGTATTTCATACGTCTTGAATCCGGTTTAATCCGCGATAACAACGCGCGTTCAAATCTGGGTCAGAGTAGGACTCGTCCCCTAGGAGTCGGCGGGCAGACCGACCGACCGCAGGCATTGTGCGGCCCACTCAACCTCACCAGACTCGAGTTAGTGATTTATGGTAAACTCGAAGGCGGAGGAGGCTAGCGGGACCCGAGATCTGGTCCTCGGCGAAGAACAATACGCGAACGCGGTCATCGGGGTCGAACCGGCGTCATGGATGGCGCGGCCGCGACCGATCGTTGAGGGAAAAACGAGTTTCTTCGAGTGCAGCACATGAAGAGAGCTGTTTCGTCAATATATCTGCTATTCCTTAATATATCGCATTATGCCGTTAGAATTAGCGCGTCGTTTGATCGGTTGCTACTATAATAATGAAACGATTCGTTGTTCTAAAGAATAAATCTGCAAATCTACTATTGAATACGGCAGATCCGATCCCAGAAAGAAGGTGAAAACGATCGCGGTTATAGCTTCGTCCATCGCGTTGCCGAAGTCGTGTGTCTGCATGAGGTTTTCGGTTATCCGTTACGTGCGAAGTTACGTAAGACGCATTATATATATTATTATATATATTATTATAAATTATGGTATAGGTATGGTATACGCCTACTGGTAGATAGAGAAAAAGACATTTCCAAGTGTTTTGGACGGTTAACTTATTACGCGTATGAGGAAATGTGAAATAAGAATATAAGACGCGTTGATTTTTAGTTAAATGCAATTACCTCGGCTGCAGTGTAAACGCTACGAGGAACGTGACCATTTCGAAAGGCAGGAATTTGAGTAGGTAATGCCGATTGGGCAGCTATTCCGAAGATGCCATCTCAGCTATTATAAAGTATCGAACGTCATTGCGAGTATGGCTCGTTCATGCCAATCGAATAAGTTGCGTTACATAATCTGACCTATATATTATTGAAAACGTATTAAAAAAATCACTCGAAGCATTCCAATAATATGCCTGTCGTCGCAGTATTTCTTCGCGAGTCATCGATCACCCAAATAACTGAATGAGCGTCCAGCGCTCGAGAAACGATTAACCAAACTGTTCGGATCGTTTCGGGTGAATTATATTCGAGTATAGATCGATAGCCCTTCGTAAAGTTTATATGATTTGAATCGCGCCCACACGGGCGAATAATAAGCGTTTATCGAGGCACGTCAGGTGTCGCAGGTGAAGGACCGGCTGGTTATACCGATCGGCAAACCGTGATCGACGAATTGGACGGTTACTCGATCGTGCATACCCGTTACCGTCACTGACCACCGCCAACGGGTCAACGACCGCACAGCCCTCGGTACGACGACGGGACCCAGGTGAAACCCCTCGCCTTCCTTCCCCGAGAGACGCGGGACCTCGCGATCATATCAACCCGCGGCTTTCTTTTGGACACCGAAATCTACGACCGTCTAGTCTACCATTTCTTTTGCTCTATTATATCGTGTTCGTTTCTTCGGCTATGGGAGTAGGTAGGTAGGTATGCTGTACATGTATACTCGGTATATAGTACCGATCGTTGATTGAGCCCCTGACACGATACTTTATGCAAATTTTGAACGGTCAGATATTGTATTTCACTGTATACCAATATGTTAGATGTACCTACTATATACACAGGCGAATATAATATACCTATATGTTTCGTTGATCAGACATCGATTGTCAATAGTTATCATAGATATCGTAGTCGTTAGTGTTAACTGTACAATCAACTATCTCGGCATCGACTGACGACGAAGCTATCTTTGTGATTGAACTGGGGCACGCCTTGACGAGCGGTCGGTTGAGTTAGCCAAGTTGAACGACCTCTCGGAGTTCTTGGCTTTCGGCAAACGACTTTCGGCAGCTGTTATACCCAGGCCCCGTCACTTACAATCAGCCCCCCCCTCCCCCCGACGACATTAGGAGGGACACGATTTTTACACTCTGGAGAAAAATCAACGGTTCAATGACCCCGACGAACGACACTATCAAGTTTTGACTTCCCCAAAAGAAGGAGGAACAGACTTTACGGCATGCATCGAGACTTTTTGAAAACACCTATATACGGAATCTTTTATACGGTATTAAAAAATACCCAATTTTACTTCAGCTTCGTAATCGGCCGATATTTTCTTCGTTTTTATCAAATATATATGGGTTTTAAATTATTTTCATCCGGAGGCAAGGCGTGGTCGTCGCCTTGTTTCAGGTCAGAATTCAAGTTTGTTTGCGCAATATTATACATTCTGTATCTTTGCCGAAATGAGATATATGCAACTACCATATGTGCGAAATACTATGCCGGCAATTGCAATATCGAAAAACTTCGCCATTTATACAGACATCGTAGGAAGATTGAAGAATGATATAACTTCTTCCGTCTAATCAGTCCATCTTTTATAATAATATGACCTGTTGCGATTCCATTTCAGAGTTTATACTTTTCCAACGCGTCACACCTCCTCGCGACTAATTACCTTGATTTTATATACATATACCTATATATACGTACATACTATAATATGCCCTCGGGAGTATTTTAGCTAATCACTGGTAGCTGTAGCTGTGTATATAGTTTGGCGAAAGGGGTCGTCGACCGCACGTGGTTAATATTGACGTAAAAATTTATATTGATAATAATAATTACGCAATGAAATGAGCGTTGACCCGTGTTTATATAGATTGTGTTTTGGTTCTGGCAGATCGTATTACCACTATATACTATATATTATGGTCATCGGGTTTCTCTCTAATATAGGTATAGTAGAAAAAAAAAAAAATAAATAATAATTTATACGAGCAAACGGATGAAATTTACGTATCCGTGCAGCGTTAAACGAAATCGTGAATTATCTGTCTCTCGTTTCGCAGATATATATCGCAACGAATATGGATATGTGTTCAAATAATTCATTTATTGAATCTTATCATAGATTATATGATAGAAATTTTTAGGCGATTTTTACGCGGAGCGTTTTTTTATTTTTCATATACGGAATTTAGTTACACGTGGGCTTCCTATTCGTCTCGGATTTCATTTGCCGCTATATTACCTGTACCTATAACTGCATACAGTTTTTGCGACGAAATAAAATTTTTCGTCTCATTCGCAGTTATATGATCAGGGGATCACGCCAGTAAAGTTAGGCGCGTTGGGTCTTCGTGTGACACTATACCGTCTATAATAATACGAGATAAATGACCCCGACGATTTTACGCTTTCGATATCCTCGCGGGAACGCGCGTTCTTTGAAGTTAAATTACACACCTAGCTATATACAGTAATCACTAGGGGGTCGACGACTCTGAACGACTTTTTTTTTTTTCTTTCTATTTCTATAAATGTTTCCATTGTGAAATTTATAGGAACTTATGCGGGACTTATATGGAAACCGAAAATTTTTCTCCTATAGATTATAAGAGGATCGATAGAAATTTCATCTAACTGTGACGCAATCCCAATTTAAGATTTCACGAGACGGAACTGGAGCAGCCTTGAAATTTCCACGGTCACGGTGTTTACACCTTCGTCGCTGCTTCCCCGTGTCAAAGTCCTCTCGTTCGGATCATATTTTTCTTCTCTATTTTTCTCATTCATTCGTTACGTCGATTTTGCACGAAAAAAAAATGTCGCAGCATGCAGATATGTATATGTATATACCTACAGTCGTCGACCGAAGTGAAGGTAAACATATATAGTGGAGGAGAGACATCAGCGATGAGGAGAATTTTTCCAGAAACGACAGCGGAACCGACTGCACTGCAGCAACGGCGAAAATATATAAAGATCCCTAAATACATTAAGAGGGGAAAATATATATCGTTTCAAGAATGACAACGGACGATTCTTACCTCTCCTCGTCGAAGCAGATGCGTTATCGTGTGCAGTAGCGGTTCACCACACTCATATGCTTGTCCGAGGAAAGTTTCGGGTTACCTTGGTGTGCGTACTAAGACCTGAAATTTGAACGGTGCCATTGCACGCTCGGATGAAAATCGTTGGACAAGGTCAAGTCCACGATTGTCAACAAATAATAATTTGCCTTATTACGGTAGTCGCAGGATTCAAAAATCGGTGGAAATTGTCCACTGAATGAATCAGACCCTGCATACCGATATGGGAAATAATTCAAGATTATAATGCCGCGCATTAGAATTCTCCACCGCACATACAATTCGTGCTCATCGTCAGGTAGAACTTTACCGAATATAGGGACCGATCAAATTTCTCGTCATGCGGTTATCGGCCCTAGTTGCGACTGCTGCTTATACGTGTGCGCTTCGGCTTAGCACGCAGAATATAATCGTCAACGTTTATTCGTGCGCCATCAGCTCGGACCGGCAAGGTGACACTTGGGTGCATAAATACAATCTCAAGGACCGAGTGGGATCGTGCGTGATTTTTATCAAGCGTTAAATAGACGCGGCGACATATCGTAACATGTATAAAAATGTTGCGGAGAGATTTTTTTCAAAGATATATATTTAAATACGTATAGGTGTGTCACATAAATTTTATTATTTTCAACAGGGTTGAATCTATGGTCATAAATATTGGACCACATATTATTGCGATAACGCACGATTTCGCGAGGACCGGGTTTAAGATCACAACCCGCGAATTGGTGGGGTCAATTGCGTCGCCTTTATAGGTACGATGTATAGTACATACTATATAAGTATGACCAATAACGAAGAGCGTTGAACTTTTCGTCACAATTATCCTAATTTGTTGCAGTCCTATACTACTATATCAGTTGTACCGAAATAAGTTTCAAGTGACTTCAAGGCACACGCAAACTCGGAGAATTAATTTGCCCCAATCAATTCACTGTGACTACTTAGCCGTGTACTACGTCAGTTATCGATTTAAACGTTAGGCAATTTCCGGACTTAGGTATAGTATAGATCTGCAAGGATGAAATTACACTTGGCTGTTGCTCGCGGTGTATTGAGAAAATAAATATTCACCTTCTAATTATTGTTAAGTGATATTTTACTCGACTTAATTGCGTTCGAACACATACGAAATATTCATATTCTAGCCTTTCTCCTCCATCCCTACCCCACAAGTCGTTAGTCGACCTCCTCGCGGGCTGCTTTCAATTACAATAGGACTATACGCGATTTCAAGCATACTTGGAATAAATACAATCCAACATCGTGACATGGTCCGCATTTCGATCGTTAGAGAAAAAAACAAAAAAATAAAAAAATAAATAAAAACTGGAAACGAGTGGCTCTTAAAATTTCCAAAAATTATTCGTATCGAAATTCCGAATAATTCCACGGTTTTCGCGGGTTTTGTTGCTATTCACTAATAAATTGCGGATCAATCACCCTGATCGAAATTCTCTTTTTCACTAAATCGCAGAAAATCTGTACAAATTAGCGGCAACAAGGATGGAAAATTTCGGAAAATTCCACGTCGGATTTATCCATTGGGCAAGTTCTCCCTCGATGGAAGACAAGCATGCTAGTTTACGAAAATTCAATATTTCTGAATTTCTTTCGTACATACCTATTACCTATATGTACCTATACGTAGGTACGGTGATCCGTGAGACCGGACTCTCCATCAGAGCTAGAGCTACGACACAGCCTGGAATCTTTCCATCCCCTTAATTGATGGCCTGAAGTCTTTGGTGCCGAATCATATCGTGTTTATATTCTCGGCACCAAATCGATACCATGCAAAACTCTTTCTTTATTTTTCAAAGCCGGAGGAATGAGACCGGGCTTATTTTTTGACTGTAGGATCGACTCGATCCCTGCGTGCCTATGCATGCATGAATGAGGCGTTGTTTGGCTCTGATTCACTCGCCATTTCCATCGTCAATTTTTATTCCAAGAACCGGGCTACAAGGGGACGGACGGAAGGGACTACAAGCGGATGGAACAATCTGGAAGGTGGTGACGTCAGCCGAGCCCCTGGCCTTGGAGAAGATGTACGTCACTTGGACGGACTGGACTACGTGTTGGGATCTGGTGCCTAACAGGGATACATATATTACGGGATTACTGGGAAGTCCTTTGCTTCTATATAGAAACCTCGGGCCCTGATCATCAGTTACGCCTGTTTTCAAAATGAACAAGGCTCTTCGTTGAGAATAACAATGCGGGTAGTAGAGCTGTACGCCTGTACCTACGTCTGGCCTCCTGGCCATCAAAATTCCCTCGGGTTTATAGCGACGATCAGTTCTTGACACAATCTTGATTCTTGACCCGAATTGGTTCGGAATCGGTTCAAGGTCGGTAAATAATTCTGAGAAGTAACAGCGCGGGGTGATTTTAAATAATCCGACGAAATACGGGCGAAGTTTAAGATTCTTGTTCTTAAATTCTATCTTGACCAAATCTCGTCACGTTCAGGAGAGCTTTTCTGCGGTACCTAATTACTTTCATATTATAATTTATTTTCATCGCGATATAAAAATATATTGCGAATTTTATATTATGTCGACGATTTTCATTTATATATATACTCGTTCGAAGTGTGAGCTATAAATTGTGAGAAACAGGGTTGAGGCCGTACGAAAGTGTGTATACATGCTGCACATATTATACATATACCAGAGCCGCGAGTATCCGCGCGGGATACGTATATACGTTTTTATCTCAGATTTTAATTTTGCCATATGCTCCTCTCCCCGTATTCTACCACTATGCGTACCTATATCGGTGCGAATAACAGGTTTAAATATCGTGAATAAATCAGTGTTTATATATTAACGTATGGCAAGTAATGTTGCACAATAAAGACATTAGAAGTCGGCGGGGCTCAGGTTATCTAAATTAAGGAATGCTGGAAGGTCACCAATCACCATAACTCGGAAAGAAGGGGTTAGCCATTTGTTAAAAAAGTGAAAAAAAAAAAAAACGCAAATGACGATATAGTCAGTGCCGAAATGTCTTTACGTATACCAATGAAAGATCAATCAATTATCATGTCATATAATATATAAATATATATATATCAAAACGAGATGTTGTCTGTATAGACAATTCTAATATATACACATAAATAAATTTAGCAGTAGTTGGGAGTCACTGGTTTTGCGAAAGTTCACAATGTGCTCGAATCCTCTAATCCAACTATGAAAGAAAAAAAAAAGAAAAATAAAAAAAATCGCCCGAGCAAATCGATTGCATAACCACATATACGTATGGACTTATATATATATATATATATATAAATATATATGACAGTCGGCCGGGTGCGTAAATATGTGCGTCTTGATATATTAAATTTTATGTATCTGGGTATTTGGGCAGTCTCTGTTTGGTAACCTTGGGCTCGATTGTGGTGACCACTGGCAGCGATCATCCCGATATTCGGTTCATTGCTATGCTATCACACGGATCCTCCGGTTACCGATCACGGATCACAGTCAAACGCTAAGCGTATAGTATGCGTGTGCCGCGTTTTTGCGCAATTACGATTTTAGACCTTTTGGATTTCGTTATCGAACGTCTACACGTATAGAATAATTTCACGCACGTTTCTAATCATATTACTATATCGCGAGTCCATTGTCATCAATGTCAAAATCGGCCGAGAGTAATCGAGACTAAAAACCGACGTCAGACGCACTTTTGGTGAGAAACTAAACAGGGAAAAGAAATTATAAGAGGAAAAGAAGCTAACATTCTTCGTCGATTATACGCGCTAAGACTTTAATAAGACAACCTTCAGGATCTTTGGTTCCAAAAATAGCATCCATACAGCAGACGATGGTCCTTTGGATGAAAATTAATGCCGAAAATAACCAGAGCCTTACACTGCAGGTGTTGGTGTTTTTTTTTTATTTTTTTTTTTATTTAATTTTTTTCAGCGGATGTAACAACTGCGCTTATGCTGTTTTATCCCGAAATTTGTTCGTTGCCCGTTTTACATCTATGCTGACGATAAATTTCAGCCTTGCAATCGTTATTGTGATAAACAGGCTATTTAGCGTTGATTAATTTGATTCATAAATAATTATTGCGCGGCAAAGGGTATCCGGTGCCGAAACCGAATATAGATATAAATAAAAAATCGTAAAAAAATAATAAAAATAAAAATCGTTAGCTGGAATCTGTGTTTCGGTGTTTCGAAGTCAAGGTTCTGTAGCAGGTTCGCCCGGACTGCAGCCACCCGATTGGCGGAATGCTAATATGCAGATCGTTCCGAGGATATGATCGAGATGAAAATAACTATACCTATACCGTGGTGGGTTGATTCGCTTGTTCTCGGAACGAGTCGAAATGATAATGGATGTAGAGTCGATCTGATACGTGTCAAATAAATCGATACATAGAAGCGAAGATCATGTAAATAAACGAAGAAATAAAAAAAGCTTTTGATATGGGCTGACGTCAGTCTTCAGATATTCGCACGAACAAATTTTCCACTCGCCCCTTTTCAGCCGAGCAAAATCATTTTCTGACTTCAAACATTTCCAAATTAGTTGGCTAACATTTTCGACAAATCTAAATTAAAGGATTTCACCAATTTTTATTCACCATGGTAAGACTCTCACGTTATTTATTTACCACCCGATCGTAACAGCATATGCTATGCATAATATGTCGTCGTCTTTGTATCGCGTTACCAAGCCTCACACGTCACCTTCGTTCGCACTTATTGATTAGCGCTCTGACCACGAAAGCTCAATTAGCTACAAGGTGTTTTACTGATTTAACTGCTTCCCTGATTGAATATCAATCTTACTTCCTTGTTACAACTGGCCGAGGTGCTCGACTGGACATTGCACGATGCCATGGCTAAAAGTTTTTCTCGATCCTTATCTCTGTCTCATTTAATAAAAAAATCTGAATGAAAAATCTGTTCAAATCCGCGGAACAGCCCTGTTGCCATCAGCCCGGATCAGGGTGCCCTGCAAGACCCAGTCCACCCGAAGGCTACGTGTCTAAGAAATATCACTGTCCAACAAACTCGCCGAGAAAGCTATGCATCGTTCCACCGATCGATCAGAAGCCTCACTACAAACCCTGCTGCGTAAGAGTCGACGGATTTCCCTGCAAAGCACATCAGCATCCGCACTATACCATCAGATTTAGCGACGCTGATATTGCCATGCAGTATTAGAAACGGGATACACATCAGAGCAGAAGTTCTTGCCAATGTCTATGAGAACGGGGAGAACGAAGATCATAAGAATCAGAAGAGAGTATGAATTACTTAGTTCTAAGAATTATTTCCATACTCAATGGTCAAGGGTTCGTTTCTTTCTTTATAATCGTCTGACTTTTAGCAAAAATGACTGATCTGTAGTTTAATCGGAAAATATAATGGACTCGATGACTCATCGCGGTGGTTTTGGCTGTAAAACTTTTAGCGCCAGCGGCTAATTATTCTAATTAATGAAACTCCTCGTATTATAGAGTTTTTTTTGTGTTCGCGTCACTGCGTCCGTGGCGCAAACCGACTTGGTGAAACTTTCGCAACCACAAAAACCGAGCCGAATATATTAAAAGAGATTCTGTATGAGATCATATTATCTCGACGACTTGGCTCGTGCACGTATTTAGCCAGATTCTTGCACCAACGCGATGACGTCAGCGGCTGCATTCCCCTGAGGAAAAAATCGCGTTTTATTGAGACAGGTCATGGTTCTCTTCGTGCATCGTCGTCGTCACGCGCTGTTCCTTAGCGATTATACTGGTATAACTACGAAATTTTTACTCCCAAGATCACCTGGGCTAAAAAGAAACGAAATATTCACTTTCTACTTCCTTCGGCTCTAACTGCAGCAGCTAAAAGTCCATTTAGCAGATGGTAACCCCGTTTCTAGGTACGGTAAAACATCCGTCGGTATATTTTGTACGGACCGTATGCCTGCAGCAGTGTAATGATCGTTTTCGACTGTTCGTCGGAAACCGATAGCGGCAAACACCTCGTCGATCATAATAGATGGAAAATTGACTTGGGCTATCGGGAGATTGATCACCGCTTGATTCGAGACGTTTTTTTAACATTCACAGCATCCGAGAAGCCGAAATGCACCGCCTCCCCCCAGATCCCATCTATCTCGGAGCGGTTATTGACCTGCAACTCGAAGGGGCGGGAAAACTCATTGTCAATAGACTCAGAGAAACGCTATACCGTCTAGCTATGAGATGGGAAAAAATATCGAGAATTTGGTTTCGGTGGCTGGCCCCTAGTCGCACCCTCGTCACAGCTGCCCTTCATCTTCACACAAACATACCAACACATTGCCGCTCCTGCTGGATGGACTATATTAGATCCAGACTACGACTAGCACCGCCGCAAGATTAAGAGAGATTTACTGCTACGGCATCCACCAGCTAGCTTATACGTAGGTATGGGTAGATGCGGCGAAAAAGGGCAAGAGGTGGAACATCGCCGTTCCTTAACACTTGTTCACAGCCTCCAGGGCAATATCGTCGTCCTAGTATACACATATACGTACCCTACCTACCTACCTACCTACCCACGAGCTTAAGACTGATGACACAAATTGATTCCGGCCTCAATTCACTTCGCAATAACGTCTACGTTGGACGTCGGGACGCGGGTTTTCAGCTTCATGTATTTCCTCGTTCGAATATTAAGATCGAAGAACATATTCGGCGGTAATAAATTTCGGGTAGTTTTTAAGGGCTAAGCAATTATCGGCGGCTGGCCCAAATATTTTCCCACAGTCTTACTGGGGCCATTTCTTATTCTTTTTTTTTTTTTTTATTTTTTTTTTTTTTTTACTGAAGGGTCTCAGGGTGCGGGTTATGTGGAGAGGTCGTTCATCCCGAATTCCGTATACTTGCATCCCCCTGGAAATGATTTCCAGGAGGGTCTAGAGAACCGGCGAGAATAACCACGACGACCCGCCCAATCAACAGATAAAACCTTTTTTTTTTTTTTTATTATTCTTTAACTGGCTGACCACCCAGGGCTGACAACGACCCAGGGTGGGTGAGGCAAACCGCCTTTTTACGTCACTTCCAAAGGGGTTTCAGAATGCGAGCGGTGGGAAAGGAGGTTTCTCTTTAGACCGGACTAAAAAAAAAAGGGTCTTCACACCGCCTGAACCGACGTTATATTATGAATGATGCAATTTTGGAACGGTCCTTCTTGGAAATTCACCGCTCAAAAGATGTTACTGAACTAGGAGATCCTTAACGTCTCCTCAAAACAAGAGAAATCCCCATTCCTCCGTCGTAAATTTTATCCGCTTTGAATCTCGCCGAAGATAATGCGAGTCATTTGAATTCTAACCAGCCTCTTTTTTGTTTCTTGTAATAATTTGAAAATCTGTTGGGGGATGTTCTTTTTCGGGTCTATTTTTTTTTTTTGTTGTTTTTTTTTTTTTTTTTTTTTCTAACGGTGATTCAATTTATACCCTCAAATATATAACGGTGAAATTTGTATCCAGAAAATGGTGACAGTCACAGAGATATTACGCCGTGGTATACGTAAACGCGGGAAACCCCGGGGTGGTATAGGCGTCGAGACGCCTGGCGCCGTGCTATCGAACGACCTCATGTCTGAACATTGGCCTTCCATATATTTCAATCCATCCTAGAACCGAGTGGAATACGATTTTGTCTAAATTTATGAAAACTTATGGTAAATCTTAAGGAATTTCATAACCAGCTATAGAGTTTTTGTTCAAATTTTTGTTGTTGCTTTCCACATCAAAATTCATTTATTTAATCATCAAATTTATTCATTTATTTATAGCCACTACAACTTAATCGTAGATCTATTTTAGTACCGGAAGTATAATAGAATAAAATATTACTATCTGTCGATGACGGAGGATAAATTATCTAAATTTAACTCGTGTCATAATAAACAAGTACAGAATATTTAAGCGTTTGTTGAAGCGACTGAATTTTATAGCCATCCCCCAACTCCGCGGTGATTCAAAGATTCGTGTATAGAGGTACCCAGAGAGACTGGTTCGCGGAAGCTCCAATCGATTATTCAACGCATGGTGTAATGGCTACGTGTTTATGATCCTACAGTCTCAACTAGGAAAAGGGCTTTTTTAATTACCATTGATTTGAGGTCGATGTGGTCAAGGCTGGTTGACTCAAATGCCACTGGTTTAGCTTGCGAGTAAACCTATTCAAGGCCGTATCAAATGCTCGTTTATTAACGAGATCCGGGTGTGTAGAATTTCGAATACCTATACATATTTCATGCCGATATTTTATCTGTACTAATATCCATTTATTGGTAAAGAATCGGTCAAGGTATTGTACGAAGGGACCGACTACTATTACTTGTTCGTAAAGTGGTCCACGGCCAAACCCTTCTAAATCGCTATTCATATGCCCAAGTCCTAATTAGGAAATGGACCGATGATTGATCGTTCATTCCTATTTAATTTTAGATTCTGGGTATATATCCTCGAGGTATCTTACCTCGTTGATAATTATTATTATTATTTTTTTTTTCTCAAATTATTTCTGCGACAGCCAACGAGGCGTTCTAATTAATTATCAGATAAAATCTGAAGAGACAATAAACAATAGCATCGGTGAGCCAAGGGGGTACAAAACACGGCTGCAGATCTGCACCGTTGACACAGAATTCTAGCCGAGTATCTGTTGAGAGGATCCACGAGTTCCAGCTGGTGGTACTGGTGCTGCAGCATTGACTACGAGGTCAACGTGCACCGAGCCGCCCCAGCCGCACAATGCACGCTGCTAGCATTGACCCGATTTACTGCAGTGAGCTGCATCGTCGAATAGCGGAAAAAACGTAGTAGTATATATGTATTCGACCATATTATCGAAGAGAGAAGCGAGTAGGTACTATGCGAGTAACTTTCATCACCCGGAAAGTTAAAGCCGCGAGTATAATTTTTAGATAAATAAAAGATAATCCACAGAGTTTTTTCCGCAGTAGGATCAATGCCTGTTTCGTAGGTCGTCCTATACCACCGCTGAGACCGTCACGATCACGAGTCACCGCTGCTTCTTTGCATTTGGACCAGAATTGTTAATCTTAACCCAGATATTGGTCTCTCTCTCTCTCTCTCTTTCTCTCGAATAAAAAAATTCACGAGCAGACGCTCGGTAACCAGTTAATCGTGTTAAAAATTCAGGAATTAATATTATATTATACCTACTGAGTGGGATGTGCGGATTTGTAGAAACTCCACCGATCCTCACACCTTCAGAGTTCCGAATTTCGACATTATTAGATCCTGGATAAAACCCACGAAGACAATAAATCGATAAATACGCGAAATAATCTGATATAGCCGGCCACGTAGATTCTGTGACATCCATTGCGCGACGACTGATAATGTATTCAAGGCCATCGCTTATTCATAAATCAAAACACACTTTCATTCATTGGGTATACCGTTTCGCAAAGATTTGCAGCTCCTCGTCTTATTATTAAACGGGAGCTACTCTATAGGATTGAGTCGTTTAATTAGTTCGATAATTCGTCACCTGCAGGTAGGGAATACTTGTCAGCTAATTTTAAACTGCGGGGTGGTATGGCTGTCCGATTACTAGCCCACCCATCGTACGGTACCTACACGTCCTCTAGCGTAACGTCCTGTTACATTACGTGATCGCCGATCTCACGCTCACCGTGTCAAGGACACGAGTAAATTCTCTCGATCTAAAAATTCCCCTCACACTGTACATGGGTACAACGTCGCTTGTCCTCGTCCAATTTAATGTGAAAATTAATTTTTTCAAACGCCGTGCGTGAATTTTTTTAACAAGTTATATCTGCAGATCTTATACGGTCTGTTGACGAAGTGGTCAGCGGAGCACGCGACTAAAATCTTTTTTTTTTTTTTTTTGCAACATCTTTTATGTATCTGTATAGGGACAAATTAGTCGCGTTCGGCCAAAATTACGGAGATATATTTTATGATCAAAGTAGTATCTCAGACACGTGAATATTACGATCTATAAGGAATTAAAGTAGTATGGTCGTCACAAATGACTAGTTTTTCATAAATTTATTATGGCATAGTCGCCACATTGAGTATTCATCGAATTATTATATTCATAAACTGATGATTTCCCTGACATGCCCAGAAACAAAATAATACCCAAATTATGAACAAATGGCCAGATATCGATTTTTCATTTTTAATTGCTTCAAAATCAAGAAAAATCTAGTAGATTGGTTCGATTACAATCTACGACGGCTCATTTTCTTCAGGAAACTATTCTCTATAATCCGACCGTGATACTTTTTTTTCATCATGTTGTTGACGGTGAATATTCAATTTTACAAGACTGCACGTACATAGATTTCAATAAACAAATAACCATATTGAATTGCCGATTGACAGAAAAATAGTCTGTCGCGGTGAATTTGTGGTAAATAGTTTTCTGGACAAAATGAGCCATCGTAGACTGTAATCGAACCAATCTACTAGATTTTTCTTGATTTTGAAGCAATTAAAAATGAAAAATCGATATCTGGCCATTTGTTCATAATTTGGGTATTATTTTGTTTCTGGACATGTCAGGGAAATCATTAGTTTATGAATATAATAATTCGATGAATACTCAATGTGGCGACTATGCCATGATAAATTTATGAAAAACTAGTCATTTTTGACGACCATACTACCTTAATTGCCGCACGAGGCGATCGTTTAGTTTTTCTTCTTACGCAATGCACTGTGGCAAGGTGTGGGTTCAAGGGATATCGAGTTGGACACAGCGCACGTGTCTCTGGTATAGATATTATCTTGCGTAAATTATTTTTATTTCAGGAGTGCGATAATCCTCGTACAGGCATAGATATAGGTATTTATACTGTATGTGTGGCGAGTACGATTCCGGAATACAAAAAAGGCGCCCGGTGTGCAAGTTCGGTAAACTATTATATAGTTTCTATTTCGTAATAGTTTTTTTGGCGCCATACGGTTCGCGATAATCATCCAGTGTAAAAACTCTATTCGTTCAATGTGCATATATAGGTACATATAGATATATAGAGCTTTAAACGAAGCACTACAATATGCGACGAACGAGAATCCTGGATTTATAATCGGGACTCGATGTGGCTGTTGTATCACTTCACGTTATGTCACTCGTATATCTATTATATATATTACATGTAGTAAAATTCATACCACACTACCTATATCATTCGCGAAAAAATTTTCAGCGAATTTTTTCTACCCAACGATTGTATCGCGCCTCCTGCACTCTGGGGGTATAAACGTAGTGTTTTCTTAACCAAAGGCCTCTGCTGACAATCAATACTCGCAAGCTCAGCTAAACTTGGCACGTTATATATATATAATATATATACTTTATATATACCTTATACCGAGCAGAAATACTTTTGTTATACATCCTCGGTGTTCGAGCTGACACGAAAACGCTCTGGTTTTGGGTATATAAACCTCGTATCGGCGTGCTTGCCTGTGGTTCAAGAAATTTCTAAACTCTTTTTATTCACGGGATTAGAAATATATATGGATATACTATGTATATGGGCTGACAGTCGGTTTGTTCAGCGACAACGCAATAACGCTGCAGGACAAACAAACAAAAATTGGGATTCCCACGTTAATTGAGTTTTTGGCACTCGCGATGAATCCGGTATGAGGTGGATATAGCCTGCTTATAACTTGCGAAACGGATCGCCGGTTTTGAAATGACTTGGCATTGAGCCTCGCGACTACCTATAGCGTCGATAACGACGATGTTCAGCGGGATATTCAACGGCCACTTTAATTTAAACTCACTATTTTCGTCTGCGATTACTTATTACGACATTCGAGTCGTTAGATTTTACCAATCAGTCATTCCGATCCCCAATATTTCTCATTTCTTAGAAGAAATCGTGAAAATAATTAATCAGGGGATACAAGTTGCACATTTCTGCGAATGATAATTTAAGAGACACACGCCTTATACCACTTCCACGATATAATCCCTGACCATTTTTATTATCATGACGGAGAAAATACTGAAAAAGACAACCTCCTCCCCCGATACCAATGTTGATAGCTCACCATCGATTTTCCTCATTTCCACTTAACGGCTATGTGTCATACCTACGTTTATACCGGCTACTACACTGGTACCTCCTATATACTGCAACGTTCGCTTACCACGTGCCTTGCAAGATGCAAGATGCACGAAGGCCCCGGCAATGAACTAGATTGGAATGAACACTGTGTCTAGGTTAGTATAGCAAGAACTGTACATACATAGTGGGATGACGTATGAAATGAGATTGTCACGGATAGGGCAGTGCCTCTCATCGTTTAAGTCGCCACTAGGGTGGAGGATTAAAGTTCCAAATTTTCGAACATTCAAACGGTGTGAAAATTCCGAATTCCAATTTTGCAGTTTAGAATATTGAAATTTCGAAAGCCCAAAGATATGGCAATTTTTCGTCTATTGTTCAGGATGTGAAGACAAAAAATAGTTCATTTATTTATCATCGATTGTTCCAGAAAGTAAATCTCAAGACGATCAATTGGACCACATAGTTATATTGGTCTCGATACGATCGATACATCCCATAAGTTATTCAAGACTGAATGAATACATGAGCGAATTTCAAGTTTTTCAGATTTGGCATTTCGGATATTCAGGTTTCGGAATTTCGAACCCTCGATGTTCAAGGACGGTGAAACATGCGCTTATAGACGAAGATTATTCAATTATTGTAAAATTTAGAAATGATCGAGTGCCACTGCATCAGACAATGAGCCACATGCAGTTTCTCAGTTTCTCTGTACAGGGATTATTATTCCATTTTCATAGTATAGTTTATAATATGTTTACCGGCAAATGGCAATGATCTACATACAGAATGCTCACTGCGGTGTTGAATTATGATCAACTTTTATCATTACAGCTTCAATGCTGATTAAAATTATGTCAGTATGGTGTAGTTATATATAGGTATATTCTATATGTCTACTGGGCCGTATACCCATAGAAGATTATATCAATTTCTTATATATGGGTCGTGCACCTGCATATTAAACACCGCGTATAGTATATCTCATCAGTATTAAAAATCATTCTGAATCGCGGGGAGTGCCCTTATATGCACTTTGTTCGCCGTGAAGGCAATTGAAATATCGGAAGACTCGACTATATGAGATATCGGTAATACTGATCGTGACGTTCTCTGCCAGGAATTATACCGTCGTTACATAGTCAAAGTAAGGTAAAATCTAGCTATCCTCCCAAACCCCTGCATCTGATAACCGAGGATGCAATTTTTTTTCATCGTTATCAGCGCAAGTCGTGGCGTCATAGTCGTTTTCATGCTTTCACGATCAAGTTCGAGATGCTGGCATTGGCCGGGGCTTTAGTGAGATCTGCCGACCGTCGAGCTCCACTATCGACACTCAACTCTCACCGCGTCATTCACGTCATTCACTCTCGGGGCTTGCCGGTCCGTGTTCACTCTCTTTCGTATCCTCGACTTACTCGGCTGCGTGCTGCACCTTCCCTCCTCTATTACTACGTCGCGGGTAAATAACTATACGCCCCGACAATCGAGGAATTGAGATTATCACGAGAACCTAAAGTTCCCGGATTTTTCACATTCCGCATATTTAAATGACTTCGAGTCAGAATATTCTGGCAATTATTTTTCCCTGCAGTCATTTCCAAGTCAATGAACGCCTAGTTAAGAAACAATGAAACAAATCTCGATCCCTTCCCGAGCTCGGAATCATCTCCTATATAAGATCGGTCAGGATAAGTCGGCCAGGTATAAATAAAGGTGCAAAGCAGTGTTGTTGCAGTCTGCTCCACTTGCAGCACTTTCATGACAGTCAAGACTTTCGAGTTCTCTCGAGCCCGCGCAAGGCAGTATAGCCATCATCATCTCGCTCTCTAGAGGTCGAGCTTCTCTCCTCTCTTATTTTCGTTTCTCATGAATCGGTGCTCGTCCATTTCTCGGTTCTCTATATACCGAGAGACACGCGATCGCCGAAGGGTTCTCGTCAGAAAACGAGGCCGACCTCCAAACCGAAACGAATAAACGATATATACTTTATTATTGCTGCAGGGACTTACATACAGAATTATTTCTAGTAGGGCGTCTTGATGCTCAACAAGTCTAATGCATAGGTAAACTTGCACTAGCAGTATGTAAAATTCCTCCCTTCCTTTTCGATCGGCTAATAGGGCCACTGCAAATAAAACGGACGAAATAAAAAGAAAAGGTTGAACATTAGATCTTGAACCGCAAAAAAATGTTGTATTTATATATATATATATATATTTATATGTGATACGAAAAAGCGTATTCGCGGTGCGGTTTCTAATGCGCGGAATCGACCTAGAAGATCGTATCTCATCTGGCAAGTCGTACTGAAATTCTTCTTCCGAAATTTAGGTACGTTAAACACACACGGCTATAATTTGTGTAATTTATCGAATATTCGATTCATCTTGAGTTTAAAATCCGGCCAAGGTTACGGACGAAGAAAAACGATCCTCGGGGTCATTCCCCTCGACCATAAAGAATCAAAAATAGCCGAGTAAATTACTGCCTCCAGGGGAACGGGGTGAAGAGATTGTCAAAGAGGGGGACCTCGATGTGGGTCAGTTGCGGGCGCGCAACCATCGCTCCGCATCGTACCGATCATTTTCAAAATGCGCGTTCCACTTAGACGAGAGTACTTTCACGGTCAGTAACCCGACGCAGTGCGAGTGACCAGGGATCATTATTTTGTCGCATTTTATACCTATATACGTATTATATTTTGTCCCTTGTTTTCGCTTCGCTATATTCTAAAAAGTAACATAATAATTCGCATGCGCGACAAAAATATATAGTATGGAAAAATGCTGGTCTTGTAGAATTTCTTTCTCTCTATCTAGAAGAGATAGGTATATAAAAAAATTGGATAAAAATCTGAACTGAGGGATGAATACGAATTGGGTTAGTTTTGGCAAGGAAACGTCGCGGGCTGTTAGGAAGAATTGAACTGGCAGAGGTTTGATTGTACTATACCGAAAAGAGAGAAGACGAGAATTCAAGCATATATTCTAGGCCAATTGTACGCATCGAAAGGCAACAAAAAAAAAAAAAAAAAATGGTATATAATATATTTTTTACCGACAAATTGATATATATATATTTTATAGTAAAGAAACTAACTAGCGATAATATTTTTGTTGCCTCTCGATCGCGGTGTTCCGCCCGGTGATTGCCGCTCGAGCTCGAGACCGGCTCGACGACCGGTAACATAATAGGAGAAATTTTAATAGTTAACGAGGTAACCTATTTAGCCTGAGAGTCGTATGGGAAAACGCGAGTTCTCTCCCCCGTCGATGATCAGAGATATATATACAAAAAAGGCAAGAGAGGCGCAAGAAAGGCAAGAAAGGCAAGAAAGGCAAGAAAGGCACGAAAGACTCGAAAGACTCGAATGACATGAAAGTTTGGACGTATATCCTTCGAGGAGGCCGACTGCACGACTGGGTCGCGCTGCACCAAGATGCACTTATTGTCAGTTTTAACTTCCCGCGCTACTGCGGTGCTGATATGTTTCTTCTCTTCAGCCGCGCGCGATGCCCAAGACGATGTAAGATTTTCATCTCGAAAGTTCCGGCCTACTATCCTTTGACTTTATGTATATCTCGAAAACAGCATCTTATAACTTCTCTTTATCGTCCAGTTTTTGGATTACAGGAAGGGAAAAAGAATCCCAAATAGCGTACTATAGCTAGAGGGAAAGGAAAAATTGGTATTGAAATTAAGTTCGGAAGTTAGTATATAAAGGGGGAGAATTGTTGTTATGCGTAGAATGTGGCTAACGATAGAGAGACAAATGCTGTGTGTAAAAATGACCAAAAGAAATAAAACAAAAAAAAAATGAAAAAAAAAAAAAAATAAGCTGCGAGAATGGCCATGACGCGGAGCTAGTATCTTTGGTATACCAAGGATGACGCAGATTGGATCCGGTCGTCAGCTCGTAGAACTCCCGCTGTTGTTTACAACGACTCTTATTCTTCTTATGTTAGTTTTATTGTGTTATACGAGGAACGAGGAACGAGGAGCGACTTGCATGCCTTAAGAAACTTGTATTTCAGGCTACGCAGAGATTTGAGTCTATCACGCTTAGGTACGACGAGGGAGAAATTCACATCGAACTCATTTCATACATTCCATTGTGTTCCTAATCCCAATTACGATGTTAGTACGATGACGCATAAACAGCTTGAATAACATTATCGAACTTCGACTCGAGAGGGAAAAGTATTCGTCTTTCCGCTTTCGTAAATCCGGGGGTTAAATCCGGGCGGAAAAAAAGTAAGGAATATATATTTCTTTACTCGGCAAAAAAAAAAAAAAAAAAAAAGTCTTTTCGCTTGGGTATATTATCTCCCGACGTACCGCGACGCCAATTAGGGATTACGTCGTATCCTCCGGTTACGATCACATTGTCATATATGTGTAAAACAATTTTTTTTTTTTTTCTCTACCCCCCGGATGATTGGTATAGCGAAAATTACATCGCGAATATGAATCTGATCAATTCGTCGAATTATAATTCCGGCATAATGACAAGCGTCGTTTATTGCTATACGTCACGAAACTCGTATATGACAAGTACCATGAATTCTTCTGAAGTAGGTGTATATATATATATGTATAATCGTATAAAGAGAATACGTATACATAGATATTTTTCGTAAAAACATATATACTGCCTTGGCTATTGACCCGCGGAATGTAACAGTCGACGCCCGCGGTTAATTAATACAGATATTTATCATATCCTCAACATTAATGGTAAGGTAGATTAATCTTTAATTTTTTGCTATCGAAACGCCAGTTTTTTCGAATACCAACGTGGCGCCAGTGCTACATATAATATAGTAAAACGCGTTCAATATACGATTTCGATTCGTTTATACGATTGTCAATTCATAAGGAACTGTTTATGGCTAAGTTTGCGTTTCATTATGCAGCGGATGTATAACATAGTATATAATATATAGGTATATATGTAGTACGTGCGAATAAAATGAAGAGTGAAAGCCTGATGGAGGGGAGGCATTTTTAATACTGACAACGTGATTCCTATACGGAAAGTGAAACTGGTAAGAAGCAGCTCTGCAGCAGTAAGAGCATTATCAGCACCAGCACCAGGTAGGCAAGTGAAGTATATATATATATACATCTATATAGTATATAATATACCATATAGTATATATATAGTACCATACGCACGGGTTCTAGGTAAGGACAACGACCGGCGTAATCAATGGATGACGTAACAACCTTGCATTGCGGTTGAGGTGTACAGGACGATGACCAAGCGCCGGTTGTAATTCCTGCTAAATACCTTATACTTACCTATCTATTTATCGTCTTGTATTCTGACAAACAATAATTATCTCATACCTATAGTATATTAATGGATACCACTTACGCATAAATCACAAGGCACGTGCTGCTCATTCTCTTTCATATATCGATCCGAATCGCGATATTTATTGCCTCGCAAATTCACTTATATATATATATATAGGATAGTAGTAGACCTACAACATCCTTGTTTCTTTGATCATTATCGCGTCATATTTCGACTTGGAAACAATATAACGCCGGTTCTTCCGGGGGAGAAAAAGAAAAAGAAATTTAAAATCCCCTTGAGTCAGTCCGCATGAAGAACAAGTGATAAAACCGTCCCGCTGCAGTGCAGAGATCAATTGCTCTCTGGAAATCGTTGGAAAAGGTTGCGGCGGTAGAATATAAGCGATGCAGTGAATCAATAAGCTGCGTTTCAAACTGCAAAGAGGTCGTCTGCGAGCTACCTGGGTAATATTTTATTCGGTACGTAACGGTGTTCGCGGAATACTTTATTCCGTGAAATAAGGGAGGCAAATCGCTACTGCAGGCTCTTCGACTCCCGAGTTTTTATACTCTTTGGTATCCGTATTATAAGTACCAAAGTACCCCTATTACTATATCTATATACAACGCGGTCGATATCCACCGTCGTTTAGTTTCCCAGTTGGTTGGTGTGGCGCATTAGTCTTGATTGTTTCTGGCCACCGTCCCAATTTCTTTGCGACAATGATATGCGTCGCTCTTGAAAATTGGCTGTTGACATAGCGATGACGTATGGGGGTAGTGGCTCGTACCGTTCGAATTCGAGTGGCTAAGACTTGATCGAACTATCAGGCAGAGCTGTTCGCGATGGTACCGTGACCTTGAGTTCTCCAGACCCAACCTCTGCTCCATGTTCGTCGCGTGGTAGCAGCTGGAAAGGTAAGTCGCATAAATGGCGCAATCCGCAGTTTCCCCTTTGACCTAATTTGGCGAAAGCACGCGGGCGCCGTTACCGATGATGCGAAACCGATTCGCGAACGAGGTAGGTACCTATACCTATATAAAAGGGAAATGAATAAACGGCTCGTCAAATACGCGGCGAGTTATTGAAAATCGAAGCGATTATATTTCGGCAGTCGATCTGATGCGGTAGTGAAGAAAAAATTTCGTCGCCGAATTCTTTTTTCGCGAGTACGCAAAACGTAAAAATAAAATTTACCGGCACAAGCCGA
This sequence comes from Tenthredo mesomela, assembly GCA_943736025.1. Taxonomy (NCBI): domain Eukaryota; kingdom Metazoa; phylum Arthropoda; class Insecta; order Hymenoptera; family Tenthredinidae; genus Tenthredo; species Tenthredo mesomela. The sequence goes on along the minus strand of OX031019.1, from coordinate 28,198,885 downwards.
GTGGAAGGCCAAGAGTAACTGCGTAGTTTGTTTCGTCCGCGCCATCCTTATCCTCCGGTGGCCTTCAGCCGAATAAAAATCCTCCTCTTCAGACTTCGGAGGAACGACTTCCGCGACGTAACTCTCGCCGTTTACTGCGATCGTATAGCTGGGGACCAGCCAGAGCTCCGCGCGTGTCCAGTGTAGTGTCACTGAACGCGTAACAACCATGATAATACGGACGACGCCATATATGCCCCACGACTATCACACAGATTCTCTACGTATGTAGAGGTAGGTATAGTTGTAATGAATAGTATATAAAATCGGGATTGTCAACACCTGAGATGAAGGAACAAAGAAAAAAAAAAAAAAGAAAAGAGAAAAAATGCTGCGGTGATCATAAGCTCGACGATTTAGTTGCGTTAATCGTCAATTAGGAAACTAATAATCGCCGATAAACGTATCCTATGCAGACATCGCGCACACGCCTATATATAAACGCTGAATCCTTATTTCTATACGTCGCCTGGAGGTATAAGTTATATTAGTGTTCGTAAATTCTTCCTTCCGTGGTTCATATACATATATATGTGTGGATTGAATCTTTTTATCTCTTGTAGAGATATAATATAGGTATATTCGGTAAGGAATAGCGTCTAACGTCGCCACGAGTCCTTTAGTAGAGGATCCGCGTCATTTCTGCAGCGTAGAATAAAAATGATGTAACCCTGCACAACCATATCGAGGGAGTAGGGACTTTGTCCTCGTGACCTGTAACTTGAAGGGCAAAGTATTATACTAATTATTGCAGAAGGGGAAAGCCTGCGACGGAAGCTCGATATCACGCACCTATAATAATTGTGGCAACGAACCTGCAGCAATAAAGCCATGGAGTAATAAATTGATTACTCGACGAGCCTGTCACACTCCCTTGTCCTACTTCGTACACTACATATCGGGGCAGCACTTTTCTTCTCCGTTCTCGCGCGCACTATGCACTACTTTCTTCGGTTGTCGACCCCAGGGGGGATCCGAGAAGGAGGATTATGAGGAGGAGGAATTAGATGGACTTTCGTACACACACACACGCGCACACACACTCTCATACCCCCACACATATATTCATATATACGCGCAGCATACCATCTTTAAATGATAAAAATAATATATAATGTCTATATGAGGAGATTGGCGGCGAAACTTTTACCGAATATTCTCATATATTAGCATCTGGTCAATGTAATCCCATGCAAGTTTCTCGAACAGCTATTCGCATTGACAATGAAACTCGAAACGGGCGTAAAGACCTTTTGAGGAATTAAAAGGAAAAATCTTAGAATTCTGTAAAAAAGAAAAAAAAAAAAAAAGCTTATGAACATCAGCTGGTTAAAAGAGAAATTCCCACACCGCTACGCCAGGCAAGTGTCAAAGGTCAAAGCGGCGCGCGCTCCTAAAACCCCTGGGGGATGGACGGCTAACACCCTTATGCGAAGGGTGCGGAGGGTCAGTGCGGGTGCGCGACAAAGCGGCGCCGTAGTACCGGCGTCTTCCACGGTTTCTCTCGGCGCCACAGTTCCGCCGCATGTCTGGGGCCGGGTAGCTGTATCCGCAACTGGCTCCAACCGACGCGAGCAAAATGGTAAGTTCTTATTTTTCATGGGAGTGTCGCCTCTGGCTTCATCACTTTATATTATTTCTTTTTAGCCGTTACGTCATACCGCAGAAAAATGATACACGGAATATCATTTTTTTTTTTTTTTCTTCTTCTTTACTCATTCGTTCGATTATTTATTTATTTCCTCTCTCTCTCTCTCTCTCTCCTCTATCCTAAATTCGTATTAGTCATCGTAGCTAACTCCTATTTATTCGATCATTTTCTTTCTCGATCGATAAGGTATCGTTTGTACGTAACGTACGTATACATACATAATACGTTGCGAAAATACAAGTCGAGTAAAAGGTGCGCGACATTGACCGTTGGCTAATAATCAGCTGAGCCGGGGACAGAAATAATCGCTATGTTACAGCAGAGCTATAAAGTAATGTAGTAGCTTGCAAGGTGCAGTTTGTTTTAGCCGTGAACTTGATCGATCGGATAGCCGAGTTACGTTAGAGAGTTATAAGAATTCCTTCGGGCAATTTGCAGTGACCAAATAAATTGCCAAATTTTAGAGACGTTTTTTTTATTTTATTTACAAACCGCGATTGCGATAAGCTTGAACATTCGATTATTTACTTTATTAATCGTTTCTATATATACAGTTTCGACACTAATAGATGCAATAACACCTGACAGTCCTATAGGCAATGTGGCTGTGACAGCTGACGCGATTCGATCGCTCCTCACACCCGTAGTTTCACAGTTTTCCACCAGAATGCACCACGTAACGGTCATCACTCGCGCCTCTAATACCGGCGCGAATTTCATAAAAAGATTTGAATCGAGGAGGTCTATAGAAACACTATATAGAGACGAAAGAAAGTTGAATCGAATCAAGCAAAATCTGATTTCTTTTTACGTGTTTGTTTGTTTGTTTTTTTTTTTTTTTTTTTTTTTTTCTTAAAACTCAATGATTTATTTCGATCTCTAATTATTCGAGGGAATCTTTGATCATTTTATATTTCAGGTGCTCGCCGACACAGGACTGCCGGACAACGATCAGAACGGTATAGCGAATGGAAACGTCGAGGGTATTGTGATAACGAATTTAACTGACGGAGAAACCCTGAGCTATAGTCTAGCTTTAATTCGTGGTCGAGTTCCGTCAGGATGTAGCCGAGTGATAGTCCGAGGTCCGAGAAACTCGACCTTAGAATGGCCGATAGTTGGTGGTGAATTTAGAGCACTGGTCGAACTACTGCGTGGCGATAACAGCGTCGAGGTAGAAACCAATGGTTTCAAACGGCGTATGTTTCTTCGACACGAACCGAGATCTACGCGAATGCGGGTGACGCCGATCTACGTAATCTGCGCTGGTCACAACGGTCGCTTTCAGGCTCCCAGGGGTGAAGATTGTTCCGTAGAATCAGCCGCTACGAGGATCGGCCTCGGTGCACGTCTCCTCCAGACTCTAACGGCCGAAAAACTCCGCGAGGCTGGACACGGGAGAAAAACATTCCAACTAGAGAGGGATTTGGACGGTGCTGAATGTCTCGTAATGCACAGTATGCTCCACGTGGACAGAGCACGAGCGATGTCCCAACGACATCTCTGGGAAATCGTAGCAAGGGAATTAATGACCGGACCTCTTGCCTCCAAGGACAGAAAGTACCTCGCTTTTTTATCCTGTACGAGATACCGAGGCGCTCCGAGCCCCAGGACCCACGAGGATACATTGGCCAGAACCGAGGGACACGCGGCCCTCGGAGGCGGTGGCCTCGCGCTCTTTGGATCAGCCTGTTTGCACACTTGGCCAACTTGTCTGCCACAGGTTTTGCCCAGGTTTTTGGACACCACGGTCATTGATACCGAACAATTTATGGACGATAGTAACTACCGGGGAACCCACGGCGGGTGTTTGGCCACGACGTTGGGATCCGTTCTTCACGAGTTGGGTCACACCTTCGATTTGGGACACACAAGGGAGGGGATTATGGGACGGGGTTTCGACTACGTTGACAGAGTGTTTGTGGGCAGGGCGGGAATCGATTCAAACAGAAATTCAATCAGACGTGATCCTCAGCACACTACTATTGCTCTGAGTCGACCTTTGAGCGTAACAGTTACTGTACAAGGATCTTTTGGGGACGGTAGTCCAAGGAGAGGACGACTACTATCGGAAACTTCGAGACCATCGCCGTCACTTAGCCCTCGTCTAACTCCAGGACCTGGGAGACTATCGGCACCTGCTAGTCCGGAACTTAATAGATCTTTCTCAAAGAGTTTGACTGCGTCTGAACCACCCCCACAACCAGACAGGACCTTCTGGGGACCTTCTTGCGCTTCCCTTTTAGCTTACCATAGGTGGTTTAATGGAGATGTCGACAATCTGAGCGGAAGGGGAACGGATATTAGATACGATGCCAAGAGGTGAGTTACCTATACTTTATACTGCAATTTATTTGTTTGTTCCTTTGCTTGTTCGTTTACGTCGCTAGCTTAAACGTCTCCTTACGTCATCTACTACTTCATTGATACATAGCTAGAGTTCTCGTCGCACAAAGGTGGTTCGAAATAAAATAAAAAAAAAACTTGTAGTATATAAAATACTATATATGAATGAAGTCTGAAGGAAAGGTGCGCGTTTAATGAATAAAAGAAATACGGTGCCGTACAACCAATTACATACATATACATAATTACATACTATATCTAGAGAGACAGTCCACTACATCATAAATTAAAAAATGAAAAATGAAAAATTGGGCGAAATCTTTGTGACTTTTTGTGCTAATAAATGATAATTCCGTACCTTATATATGGCGTTTATCATTGTTTCGCGAAACAGAAACGTGGTGCGATCTAGATGTGGTGTAAGGATGATGGAGCTACGTGAATCGTCTGGTGAGATGGTGGTTGGATCCCGACAATTTCCGGGTTCTCGACCACCGCTGGAAGCCCTTGTACCTCAACCACCACCGCATTGTGTCGTACCGTTAACCCTTGTCGCCGAAGATTCGGCAGGTAATATTCTCAAGCACCCGATGCCCACGGCCTTTTAGAACAATATATACTATATACTCGATATACCTCGTCAAAATTGGAGTGAAAATATATTGGGTATATAAAAACGCCTTCCACTATTATGCTAGTCCTATAATTATAGCGATAAGCTTTCCGTTCATTTCGCTAATATATTTACGATAAATCAAAATCACGAAAAGAAAAAAGAATAAAAAAATAAAATAAGTTATTTTAACGCGTATAGGTAAATCGCGTATACCTATCTTATAGAGAAATTGAATAAATGATGAGTAATGAGTATATGGAGGCTGGCAAATATGTATGTGATCCGATGCACGGTAGAAGCAATTAGGAATTATATAATATACTATACTACATTCTAGCAATCGAAACAAAATTTCAAAGGGTGCGCGTGTATAATAGCTATAACTATAGTATTTATTAAGATCGAAACTATTATTATAGTATTATAGTCCGGGATAATAGTTTCCTTATTTTTATTCTTTATATAAGGTGAGTCGCTCTTTCGTCGAATCGGTAACTTTGCATATTTTGAAAAACTAATCATCCTACGGGGAATTGATTTTATTTTGACAAACGAAGAGCTGATGTTGCAAAAAAAAAAAAAAAAAAAAAAAAAAACAATTTCATCTCTTGGCACGGAGATTTTAAAATCAAATGGGGTTTTTATGGAACCGTTGAGCATCTTAATAGTCTAATTCGTATCACCGATTTTAATACCTACACTGTATATGCGAAATTACGTAATGCGAAAAATATTTGCACCAATTAAAACCGCAATTATACCATACATGTATTGTAGTTCGCGATTGAATTCTAAAGTAAATTGATATAGAGAATTTGAATTCTCTATATAGGGATTAAACACATTATAATTAATATAAATAATATGTAAATCGTTTCAGGTTTTAGGGTACATATATAGGTAGTTTCGTCTGACAAAATGACCATAAAATTGATTCATATAAGACCGAGAACACACGCGATATTAAATTTTCTAGTATACAATAGTATATAGCAAGCTAGTTATTACAACAATTGATATTGTACTGCACATATTTGTGACATTAATCTCAGTGAAAAATTGCAATAACTGATCGAATAAATAAATCGATAAAACGAATCCTTATACATAGTTTGATTAACATTACGCTTGTGGCGTATTTTTGAGACGTGAATTGATATATTCCGAAATCGAGTTTAAAAGCCATTCGGAATCTGTATGCATGTATTATGTATCAAGTCACAGGGGTAGGCAGTATATGAATTTAGAATCAAATAATATATATGTATATGTAAATTTAATTTCGCATTATAAAATCGTTATTTAAGTAGTATATACATATAAATAGTGCAGTAGATATACACATATAAAATATAGAGAGAAAATGGATCTGGAAATTGATGTAGGTATATATGTAATATTTAATTCGATAGAATAATATAGATATATGTATATAATAATATATATATATGTATATTTAATTATTCCGAATTGAGAATGAATATTTTTTATTACTTTGTCAATCGTCGTATAACTTATATTAAATACCTGGGTGAATATTTTTCTAATATAATATTATATTATTCTATGTATTATACTAATTATTTATATATATATATATATATAATATATAATTATTGCTCACGAACGCAGCTAAGGTATACTTTTTATTTATTCTTTGATCGAACAGTTATAACGGCTGTCAACCCCTGAAAGTGATATAATAATTAGCGGCTTAGCAAATTACACAATAATAATAATATTAATATTAATAATAATAATAATAATAATAATAATAATAATAATATATATACCCTACGTAATTATATTCATATAATATATAAATATAATAATAATATACATCTATATCCTACCGGACTTTATACCTACGTATAGTTTTAATCACTCTACACACATATATATATATATATAAAATATATATTTATGAAGATATTAATCAACAATAAATTATACAATATGTATTATCGATTTGGTTATCCCTATATTGTTGTATATTATAGCCTCGTGCGTGTACAATTTTATTTTATAAATTATTTTATTATGGTATACAAATATACAATCCGTGGTACATATAAACGTGGTAGTGATCTTATACTATATTTAATTATTATTCTATAACGTTAATTGAAGACAATATTATATATGTGTAATATACCGCGCAGACTTGATTCATTCATATTAATAATACATAGGTATAATAATATAAATATACATATAATAAAAGAGATTATAAGATCGTTCATGCACCTCGTTTTAATTTCATCAAATATTTCCAATATAACTATATAGGTATATCGCTTATATCAAACGTCATTTTATTAACGCTATCAAATCACCTTCAATTATAAAGTTTAACTGTGTGTGTACTTTGACTCGCGTCTATTTCTGTTAGATAAGATAAGGAACATCGGCTGGACGCTAAACCAGTACCAAAAGGTTCAGATATACGTAATATGAGGATTTTGTGACATCCGTGGTTTGATTATATTTCAGTTCATTATAATACTATACTATAAGGTACGTGCTCTGCAACGTAGAGAGTGCTTCCTTTATCTTTATAGTTATTTTGCATGATATATATATATATATATATACCTACTACTACTACGTGTGTTTATTATATATAACTTCCAGCTGAATAAAACGCAACTATAATAATACAGACAGCTGCGGGATACGAGAAAACGAACATATTTATCGGATAGCTCTATATAGTCCGCCAGGAACAGGTGAGTTTATAATAAAATTGATTATATAGAAAACTGCGAATTTAAAGGGAAAATTCGCAATTCTCTAAATCTGTCGTGAAAATTAATTCGTAAACACGATGTACGACACGTTAACGCGTAATTTCATTTCAAACAGCTGGGTAGTGTAAAATATAATGAAATTTTGAGATATTGAATTAGATTTGCGGATTGTTTTAGCAGGTGTGACTTCATATTCAGAATCACGTTACGTATCAATTTGCTAACTATCTTTCGCGTCAACCATCCAAATGCAATAAAAAATAAATTCAAATCTGCGATTACACATATTGCTAAATCACAAATGTACACATTCAAACGATCTTATTTATTAAATATATAACTATATATAATATGATGTAGTGAGATTTGACGATAGTTGAAATCTCAAATCGCGTTCTAATCTATACTAATAAATATTTATCAAACAATCTTTCGATATTATAATATAGGTATACTATACGTACTTGTGCGAATCTTATTTCTAACGGAATGTCAAATATGTTTATGATCAATGTTTATAATCTTAAGATTTCTATAATAATAATATAGCTGCAGACGAGAATTGAATATAATTACACATGTCAGCACACAGCTGTACCTCTTAATACCTTTACATCTGTATATAAATACTATAATACACATTATACATATATATGTGATATGATACTATGATGCGATGTTTAGTTATACGAACATCAAATTTCAAATGTTTCTTTATATTTATAAAAAAGATATATATTTTTATAGAGTAAAAAGATGTCAGCACCAAACGTTGGTGTACAGTCTCAACATGATCAGACTACAAATAATGAGAATTTTGTTAAATTTCCTCGCGTTATTGACGGTAAAATAAATACCGAAGAATTTCTTGACGGTGCGCGGGGTGTTGTGCGAATGCTCGGTAAGTACCACGCGCGACATCTCATGCATCAGACATGGCCTGTCATCATACTCCAAACATAACCTAGCTGGGAATTGTCAAAATTTATATGGATAAAGAATTTTACGTTTTTACAAGAATTGTAAAAATGAAAAAAAAAGGAAAAAGAATTAACATCAGTATTTGGTAAATTTCAGATAAATTCGGAAAACTATTCGCTCCCGTGAAACATGATATGGCAGGTAATATCGAGGTGAGAAATTTGTGTAAGATTTTGGTACATATTGTGAAAATTATTCTTATTTACGATTTTTGAAAAAAAAATAAATAAAAAAATAAAAAAAATGAGTCGAGCGGACGTTTGATATTGAAAATTAGAAAATTAAAAAACAAAAATACAAAAAAAAAAAAAAAAACACATTACAGAAACTAACTAAAGAGTATGTAGCCGATAAGGGAAATCAATCGACGTTGCAAGACATGATTTTATTAGAGAATACATCTGGACAAAATTCAATCGCAATTGATGCTCTTATGTGGTTGCGGAGGTAATGAAATAGTAAATTCTATCAGAACTAAATCATTTGAATACCTACATATTATCGTTTTCAATCACTCAATAAATAAAAATACTCTCTTATACCATGTGAACAATAATTAATGAAATTATTAATTTTAAAAGAACTATAATTTTACTTGAATTGATTTACAGAGGTCTTCACATGATTCAATTATTCTTTGAAAAAATAGTTGAAGATCATAAGACAGGAAGAGCCTCTGAAGACTTGGTAGCATTTTTAAAAAAGTCTTACAAAGAAGCCCTTGAGCCTTACCACGGATGGATGGCGCAACAATTATTTGGGGTATGCAGAGGGAGATACCGAATGATTTTTAATTAATCAAACATAATAAGCTGATTGATGCCAGTAGTTAATTTTTATTTTCTTATTACAGCTACTGTCTCGGATGGTACCGACCAGATCCCAATTACTACAAGCTCTGGCTGATGAGCAAGGAGACAAGGAAGATGAGACGATACAAGAAATGGAATTGTTCCTTTCTGGACTTAGAGAAAATCTTCAAATTCTATTGGCCTTTTATATTGAACACAGCCTCGAAAATGATGCCAAAGTCTAAAGGCTTATAATATTAATTTGACAAACGTTTGATACGGTTTTTTTGTTATATACTTAAAATCGAAGTTTTATTATAGTTAGCATGAAATAATTCGCCATATGTTGTTCACACGCCTGATATAGATTAAGTTTCGTAATATATAATGTTATATCTCGTTATATTTCGCGTAATATTTTCGACATTTATATTTATATAGGTACGTATATTACGAATAACTTTGTACTTAACGTTTTTTTTTTTTTTTTTTTTTTTTTTTTTTTTTTTTTTTTTTTTCAACCAGTTATACGTACATGGCTTTGAAATTATTTTATCTGACGTAAAATCGATGCAATGAATATATGGTTCAGGTGAAACTGAATTTTAGTCAAATTCTAGTTACCAAATTAAGTTATTAGCTTTATTTCGCTCATTTATTTATTTAAAATATTATTCTGGTAGACCAAATGAAACTATTATAGATATGGTGATAATAATTCATTGAATTTATTACCATAAATTTATTTAGATGTAAATATACAGATGAAATATAAATATATGTATATATATTTTATACGAATTAAATATAACGACTGAATGAAATTCGATCAATTTATTGATTATCTACAAAATCCATTAATGCATAATCTATAATATATTCTATTCCCGATTTTCATCAATTTCGTACAATCGGGCGAGGTAAAATCTTTTCGCGTGATGATTCGCCGAAGTTCTAAGCGCTATTGTTCCAGTCGCTATTTCAATGACAAGAAAAGACATCATTAAACCGTTTATCAGTAGCCCTCGAGTATCTAAGAGCATTCTTTCGTCGCAAAGTATAAAAGTTTCGAGAGGAAATTGTATGAGTGTTGATATAAGCCAGAAACATGCAAGTTCAGGAATCTGGAACGACAAAATAAAGCTGTTAAACATTTCGTAGATTATTACGAAGCTAAATTTTACACACGTTTTAGAATCGAATCAACCTTTTCGGATAAATTTCCGAGATATCCAAGGTAAAGTCGTACGCATTCTGATACGGCAACGACAACGAATACTCCAACAGTTATGAATTTGTAAATATCGGAGAGTTTATCGTACTGAAAATATTATATAAAAACAATGATCTAGGATTTAAGTATATGTTCATTTCCTTGCCGAGGATTTAATTGAAAACTTTGCCACAATATAGTAATAGTTCGTTACTTTTTCATCTAGGAGATAGACGCTGATTAAAATCCATAACGGGAATAACCAGGCATTAAAATATAGTGACATTTGCAGCGGGAGACTAGATTTAATCTGATTACCTAAAAACAAATAAATTTATGTAATATAATTCTCGTTACGCGACTGAACTAATCGAATCTAAAGCTTAAGCCTCTCTATACCGATATCATGAAACTCTTTCAATCGATCGTGGTAAGCTAGGCCTGGAAATATCCGATCAGACGCACTGATCACTTTGTCTTTCCACATCGTGTATTAATCTCGTAGTTACTACAGTTAAATCATTAATTGAAAAGACGCGGTGACAACAAATCTCAAACTTCCTAAACACGAACGGAACAGATTGAAGTGATCGAACAGAGTTCGAAAATGCGGTGCGGACGGAACGCAGAAATCGAATGTGTTTATAGTTGTCCTTGGTTTCCATGCAAGCATTGCCGTGCGGCAATACGCGTGTCCCAGAGCGTTCAGCCAATAAAAATCGCACCCACTTCGCTAGTGATTGGCTGAACGTGCTGCCGTACACGCGTTTGTCGCCTGGCGAAACTTTCATGGAAACTATGATTTAAGATTTTCGACGCAAGGCGCTGTGGTCTGTGTAACAAAATGAAGCCGCTATTCCCATCACTACAATCTCTCAGTCGATGACTACGAAGTACGATGCATCAAACAGTTTAGAAACGGTTATACTGTCGTATAAATATTCATATTAACCATAGTTACGACGGTTTACACGGTGCAGTTAATTCCGGGATGGCTGATAACGTCCTAAGCTTAGATGACATAATCAAGAAATCTAAGACTTCGACGATGAAAGGAAGAGGGTAAGACCATTTTTTTCACTTTCCAAAATATTCTGCAGCTCTTGCCTTAGCCTCCCGTGGAATTTCATAACCTTAAAATATCACCTCGACGTCTGTATTCCGCCTTCTCCTCCTCGCTCTCTCGAAACTTTGGTCCCTCCGATTTCTTGCCCCAATTTTCCTAAGAATTACCGTTCCTTAAATATGATCGTCTTTTGTTACAAATGAACCAGATCTCGCAGAGGTATAAACAGAGGAGGCTTACGGGCGAATATCTCTTCCCGAGGCCGGGGTGCGCCCGTGATTGCGGACGCTAGATTTAAGATCATTCAAAAAAATCGAGAAAAGCTTACCGACGCTAGAGACAAACTGGCACAAATAGCAAAGCAGTCAGACGCCAGATTGAAACTGGATAAACTTCGTGCTACCCATTTGAAGGCTGCGGATTCTCCGCTTACTGGAATATCTAGACAAACTGGTCTCAATGGACGCATTTCATTGACTACCAACAAAGCACACAATAAAACACTCCATCAGGGACCACCCGCTAATTATTTGCCTCCTGCGACAAGGAATATGGGATATAGAGCTCCTCCTCCTCCTATGGTCGAAGCTCCTTATGTTGATGAAATGGAGATTAACTTCAACGATGGTAAGCAGGGTTTCATATTCTCTTTGGCTTTTATGTAGTTTCAACAATAATCGAACAACTAATTAGAAAAACGGATCAGAACTGGTGGATATTCATCAGCAGTTGGGAGTTTATCATTCATAAAGCTTTTTCATGTTCAAAAATCAAAATTCCAGATTATATGATCGAATCGCCACCGCTCAGACGGACAGTTAACAACGAGTATGCACCCACACCTCCACCACCGCCTCCTGTGTTCAACATCAAGCCTTCCGGCGCTTATACTTGGGTCAAACCACCTGGTAGTAACTTAGGAAGAATTCCCTCTGCTAGACAAGTTGATATGGATAGACCAAGGGACTTTAAGATTGTTGCGCGTACTTCATTGGTAGTTATTCACATTTTTTAGACTATAGTGCTTTGCGAATGGATAAAGTTTGTCATTTTAATACTTTGTGTTACGTTTCACAGGGAAAATCTACAGCTTCTTCTAAAGACGATTGGGCTTTTGTATCAAAGGCAAGGTGTGTGAAAATCTTGGAAAATTTACGAAATTTATTACGCGATTAATTCAGAAATTATCACTGAATTAGGCCGTTCCGATTGTTTATTGTATCGTGTAAGATTACCTCTGGTATTTTCGCAGGACAATTTTAGCCGAAGATACCGTTAACGATAGATATTTGGACGTGAGGGGTCGTAGAGAAGTCGGAGTTAAATCCCGGCTAGATTCTTTACCCAGTAAACCTCGTACAATGGGAATATTATCCCGGCCAAAATCGAGCTCTAATTCAAGCACGGCGACGACTGGTTATAGAATCGTCGTTTCTAATCTACAAGCGAACGTAACCCAGGAGGATATCAAGGTTTTTACATCGTCATTTCGTTATCTTGAAACTTCCGGTAGCTCGGAATTTCGTATAAATTTTTTTTATCCGTTTAAGGAACTTTTCGAGGACGTTGGGGAACTGTTGGTGTCCAGACTGGTCCGTCCAGGAACGGCTGAAGTCATTTACAAGACTTTAAAAGACGCTACCAAAGCTGTGGAAACTTATCACAATAGGCAGCTTGACGGACACCCGATGAAGTGTCTACTAGTTAATCCTAGGCCGAAAAATAATCCGACTGGTCCAGCGGTCAGACCTTTGCCTGAGTAAGAAATTTTTTTTTAATATAGAATTGAGATACGATTCGAACCTTTTTCTCAGCATATAAATTTTCTTCTATTTTTGTGATTCTTTTTAATTTCAGAACCAGAAGGAGTTCGAGCTCTAGCTACGTGCAGCCAAGTCTAGGAGCAGTTCATCGCGCGTTATTCGACGACTGATCGATAAATCTTTGATCATCGTAGGAACGTGGATTTGAGACACAACATTTTTTATAATTGATCAATATACATACAAAATTCGTGACTCGAATAATGCGCGAGCAAACGCTGCTGCAAATGCATATAACAATTATTGTAATTGAAAAATGTTCTCGTTTTGTGTTCCCATTATCGCTATAATTGAACGTAGATAATTTACGTTTCAAATTTGAACACTTAGATAATTCTGATGAAAAAACGACGAAAGACTTATTATTCGAAAAACGAAAAATAATAACAAACAGAGTAAATAAATAAATAAACAAATAAATAAATAAGCCACCCCATTTGATCAGTTCGAATTCATTCAATTTTACGTTCTTCTTTATGCATATAATACGTTTACCTACGATCACCGTAATCGCAGTCAGGTATGTATAATAAATTTTTGCCTCAGGTTTTCTGTATAATTTTAATTTTAATTTTAATTTTAATTTTAATAATCCGTTCATTAGCGATTCCACTTTCTGGACTACATTTTTATCGATCGAGTCGAAAATCGTAAGAATGGTAGACGAGTTGCATATACTAAGGCGTACGGATATGAATAAATCTGTATTTATTCGATCTTCGTGATCGTAATCACGTCTTAGGTAGTTTTTCGTGATCTAAATTCATGCTGTATAGATCAACGGGCCTTTTTTATCCGCGACAAGTCAACGGGGTAAAGAAGAACGTTCGTGAAGGTAACGTTTCAGCGTCTTACTGCCTTTTTACCGTACGATAGAAATTTAACGGGTCATAGATTTTCGATTTATTTAAAGAAATTTATTCGTTCTCGTTCATAGAGATTAACAGTATAATAAATTATACGTAATTTCGAACTATAATCGCCATCGATTTATTATTTTTATTCCAAAAACGAAGACGATGCAATATTAGATTGCAGATTCAGCGAAAAATGGATCAATGAATGAATGTAAAAAAAATTTTCAAAAAATTCCATTGCACCTTAATAAATGCAACCAACGTACCATGTTTTGCAACATTTTTTTCAAATAGTTTATAAACATGCCGTTGGATGACGCCGGTAATTATTTAAGTAAGTGGTTCTACCCCGGTGACAATAATGCGAACTAGTTTTGCCGCAAACAGGCGGGGCGGGAGTTAATACAAATCCTCTGCACCGTATAGAGAATTTGTCACTCATTGCTATATAGCGAATGATCAACGTTGATTCACAGTGCCGTTTCGGACACCGTGGTGCACTTACGGTATCAGTATAGCTGTATCAGTTCTACGAACTCTGCGTGACTCGGTTCGATGCATTTCGACACCAGGAATTTGGAAATAAAAATTTAAGCTAAAAAAACTATACTGCCTATTATTATCATCTCTGCACTGTTCCGACGATGAAATTTTGCTGCCCCTAACGTAAATACGCATTTCGAACCTAATTTCTCACAGAGAACGTGTTGATATGCGATTTTCTAGTCATTGAAATGATGATGAAAAAAAAGAATTAACAATAATAAATGTACCTAAATAAAAATGACTCTTTGGTAATAATATCACAGAAAATTGTATAGCTGCGACGAAAAATCCTACTGGACTATAGTACCTATACAGCCTGGCGGATCGAGTCCTTTGAACTGCTAGACTATAACGCGTTATGCTTGCGCCTGCGCTCTGGCATTCTCATTTCGCTACTTCGAAATTAATGACATCATGTTCTTCGCTCGGTAATTTAGTGAAAAATATCGTTGAAAGATTTTTAGAAAATAAAAAAGAATTAACGGGTTTGAGCCTGAAGATTTTTCCTTTTAGAATCGGTCGTATTATATATTGTATACTACATCTATACCTCGTTTATTATTGTTCCTGTATATTTCGGGTTGAATGGATCGATTGTTGACGCATAATTAAGCTAGGCGATATGATACCGAACGTGGTGTATTCAACGTGGCTTGATATAGTATTAAAAAGGCTTTTATTCACGTTTAGAAAATAATTATAATGTCATTAATTATTATAGTTTAAATATTGTATGAAATACATGGAATTTCCTATTCCTATATAAAACTTTGTACGAATTGTATTATAATTGTGTTCTACATTATGGTGTATGAATAATTTGATCAAAATTTTAAAGAAACCATACCCATAGTATATATATACATTAGTAATCTTATTTTCTAATCACAAGCAGTATTTCTATATATAATATATATATATATACCGTTATAATATTTTGAAGATGATTTTACTCGTCGTGTCTTTTGGTATATACTATACATTCGTTGCTATAGATATAATATGTTTGAATTAGTAAATTATGTAGAAACGCTCGCGCCCGTGCCCGCGCTAGCGAGAAATGAATAGAGGAGAACATCGCGTGGTGTGTGCAACACCAGAAAGACCGTTTCAGCTTGAAGCAGATCGTCTTTAGCCTCTGTGAGGTTTCCGGGCGCAGGTGAAACCGGAGGTTCCTTCCCTTCTTATACGATACGATACGATACGATACGAAACGCATAGTATATTATATATAAAAAAGATATGATAATTTATATTGGATATATTATCGTCAGGAATTGATCATTTCTAATAATAATATAATGAGACGGAGTCTTCGCTTTCAAAGTAGATTCAAATTTTTCCGAAGACCGGAAGTCGAGAGGGGGGGGGGGGGGGGAGATAGGGGGGGTGTGAAGAGTCCGAAAACCGGAACCGGAACCAAACGCCAGAAGCAGATCCGTTTTGGAGACTAAGAAAAACCGAGCCTAAGAACCGGAACCATATAGTTGAAATAGGGACTGCGTGTGATAGAAATTGAAAACTTGAACAAGTCCTATACGCCCGCGGAGAAGGAACGAAGAAAGCGTAGCGTTATTCACCTCTTCGTTGATACGCTTCGTGGCACCGCGTCTCTCGCATGTTTATTATAATATTTTTCAACACGAAACCCATATATAGAGCAATTTTCTTTCCTAATTTTCAAATTTCCTTACCAAGATAAATATAGGTACCATCATTTATTTTTCATTATTTTATTTTTATTTTTTTTTTTTTACCTCCGATGCGTCAAGCACCGAATATAAAAAAAAAAACAAAAAAACTTATAAAGAATACGACAAACAATCGAGGCATAACGTTCGTTTTACGCTAATTGGCACACGCTCTCGACGGGCCTCCTATACGGCGAACGATGGACAGCCTCTGATTTCGTAGGCTAGTATCGGAGTATCAAGTCTCGTACGCTTTTCCGGGGTATATAAAATCGCTTCGAAAGATTCTAAGATCGATATAAAACTATAAGTATACGACGGAGTCGAAGGTGATTCTAAATTTCCGAAAAAAAAAGAAAAAAAAAAAAAAAAACAAGGAACTAGTCGATAATTTCAAGAAATATGTGAAATCGAGGATCCAAGTATGACATTTTCGAGTTTTCTAAAATATTGTTTGATAGATATATAGTATAGGTATAGGTACTATATAGCAAAGGACGAAAATCCTCGCGTCAAAACGGTATTTCATTAAATTTTCAATGTAGGACCGGGACGCGACGGTGATCAGAGTCTCCCTCGTAGCTAGATGGATAGAAGATATAGATACAGCAGGCGTCTAAAGCTATACTAATACCGCTATTCTACTTGGTTTTTTATATATAAATAATATATAGAAAATAAGGGAAAATAACAGATAAGAGAATAGCGAGGCACCCAACTAGGTGCCTCTCTCGCCGTGAGTTTCATGACTAGCGGCGAGAGAGGCATCGGCAAGGTTACAAGGGTGAACAAGGACGTGGCTCAAACTTCATCCCTGTAGGCGGAGGGGAGCGAGAGAGAGACGGTCAAAAAGAGAAAGAGAGAGAGATGGAGATGGAGAGAGAGATAGAGATGGATAGAGAGAGGCGAAGTTAGGTTCGTAGGAAGCCAACGGAACCTCTATGGCAGAGCCCTGGGTAGGGCTGGGTACCGCGTCGAGGCAGAGGCAGAGGTAGAGGCAGAGGCAGAAGCAGAAGAGAAGAGACGACCGCTTGAAATCCCTCCTTCCCGCCTTTCCTGCCTGCTCGGTGCCGTCCGCCATGCCACTACGAGCGGGCGAACGTACAGGCTAGGCCGGCGCGGTCCTGTAGCCCATTTGGCATTTCCCCAGCTATAGCGACGGTCCTTTAGCCCATCGTTGTTATCGTCCCGCAGCTGCATAAAGTCGGCTCCCCTCTCGCCTGGCCCACCCCGTCACGCCGCGCCCTGCCGCGGCGGTCCACAAATTTAACTCCGACGGTGGCGCGGCTAACAGGGACGCCACGAACTTACGCCCCTCTTCCCTAGCCAACCTAACCTCTGCCTCTGTACGTACGGCGTCCTTGTCGTCCTATCGATTCTCGTCCCTGCCCCCGCCACGTCCCGGGGTAACCTTGGTAGAGAATAACCCGCCGTTCAATTCAAGGAATTATGACGGCCCCAGCTCTCTTTCCCACTCTCTTGCTGCTGCTGCTGATGCTGGTTGCTGCTGCTGCTGCTGTCGCTGCCTCTGTCGCTGCCCCTGTCGCTGCCCGTTGATGTTGGTGTCGTTGCTGCCGCCGACGCTGCCTCCGCTTCGTCAGGGTCGTAGAGATATTTAAGCGCGCGCACAACGCGCGCTTAGGAAACTATAAGAACGATTCTTAACTCTGCGTCGCGACGCGCGATTACTCTTTACTTGTAATCATTTTTAATATACCGCGATTATTATTTAGTATAAGAATATCATTCCTATACCTTCATAGATATATACGTTTGGATTTGTGGGTTTATATAGAACGTAAAATAAAATGAAACTCTGGATTATATATTTGTCAACGAAATAATTCAATGATGTATTACCCTCGCGAAAGACTGCAGGCGTTTAATCGACGCGTATACCTATTCCAGATGCAGATATATATATATATATATATATATATATATATATATATGTAACGCGGTTTCCTCCTTTCGCCATGAGGATATATTTATTTTCCTCCTTTTCCCTATATATATTCTGGCGCTATTCTTACGAGGGTATATCTTGTCGAGTATATACCCGGGCATAACAGCGACGTCTTGAATAATGATGAATCAACTTTTATCAACTTGATACGTCGTAAACTCATAACTTGGGTACTCGCGGATTACCGCGTTTCAGACCCCGGTGTTCATTATGGTGTCGGCCTTCTTCGAAGCTACGTTGCGCTGCGCTGTGATCCCCCCAGCGTACGTACGTAGTGTAGGTATAGGATACCTTTCGACCCACCGCTCTTCCTGCACCGTTGATCGGCCCATTTTTTTTTTTTTTTTTTTTTTCCTTTTCTTTTTCTTTTTCTCCTTTTCCTTTTCCTTTTTTTTCAAAACCAAGTAGTAGTGCACGTCCCACTTTCTCGTACCGGACAGATATACTGAGCTAGTCAACTAGCGAGATAAATTCGTATAATATATATATGATTAGATTTATGGAATAAAAATCATAAAAATAAGAAATAGTTGAATGAATTTTGAAATTTGAAATCTATAATATAAAAGTTCCGCGATATTTAATAATCGTGCAGACTTATATAAATACGAAAACCGTGGGGCTCTAGACTTTATCGTACTATACGCGACAGGATTTTCGGCCGTTCGTGGGTACTCGCGTTTTCGACTCGATACGATCCTCACGTTGAACTTAGAGGACGAGCAGAGCCAGTCCCGACTCTGTACATACACGCTAGTCTAGTCGATCGCGTACGTTAGCCAACATTCAACAAGTGAGTGATGCTGACGCACTACGCACGCGAACAACATCCTGTCTGTATGGAGCCAAAACTGTGTAAATACTTCACGGGTATGTAGAAAATATGAGGAATGAGGAAACACGCAACGGCTTGAACCAGCTCGCGTCATATATATACGCGGCTCAAAATCCAAAGATGTGATTAGGTGTATAATAAGGGAAGCCCGATAAATATGTATTTTTCTTCAAAGTCGGTATATTATATATTTCTTATGCTAAAGCCCGTATATGTATGGCGTAAGAGATTGACAAATAATAACCACCCTTTTCAACATCTATAGGGGGAATTATATTCGACGCCAGTTGTACCTGGGCTGGATTTTATTGCCGAGGATCTATTACCTGGGTATATTCTATCTACCTGACCCGGGATTTGAAGACCGTTTTTGAGTCTCCTGCAGTCAGTCCCCCCAGCTCTGCGCACCTGTAGGTTACAGAAATTTTTATCCCTTATTATAGGTTTGCACATGGTCTCATTTGCGGCTTGGAATGATATAGGTACGTATGTACGTACATCTCATATCACATATGTATATGTATATATATTACCCGCGCGTCCTTTCAGTATATAGTGTTATACAAACGTGGTGCGCTGTTTTTGACTGCCGTGTACACGGAGTAGTGGGTATCCGATTATGTTACGTAAGGAACAGGTAGTCGTACGTAATACAACTCGTTTGCACGATATTGTTGAAAGCCCGACCTGTTCTCTTATGCTCCTATATATATATATATATATATAATATATATACATACATATATATGTACGATTTTTCAAAAAATTTTTTCCAGTCTTAGATCCGTCAGTTATAAGTGAATCGAAAGAAATTTTTCTAAAAGTCAAATCGAATAAAATAAATAGATCAAAATGATATAAATATATATTGTCGAGTAAAATTTGTGAAACGTTAAAATTATCTAGTACGTCCGGTTCGTTCAGTGTGTGTGTATATGTATATATATATATGTATATATATATATAATATATATAATATACGTATATTCGTATATATATAAAGTTGGTAAACGCGAGAGAGGGTTCGAAGGGGAGTTTTTGTTGGGCTTATTCTCGCCCGGCGCCGAGGGGGCGCTTTTTAGTACCCTACCTCATGCCGCGAAAATAGGGTAGCAGAGGGGGTTGAATTCAAAGAGTCTGGCAATGCTTTGTGAAAATAAGATTTTCGGCTAAATTCACCAGTTATAATTACGACAAACAATAATACTATTGAACTACAAATATCGATAAATTCTGTTCACCAATATATTCGACTGTCTGTATACATAATATTATATATACGTATATACATACCTAAACCCATCTTCTCTTCTCTCGTCTTCTCAATTCTCTACAACGGTCTGCATATATAGCGTAACTCGACTTGTTAAATTCATTCCCCTTATTGACTCATACAATTGAAACAATAATATCTATATAACCGACATTACGCGGATGCTTAGTCATTATATAGCTGAAAGTTGGAAAACAGACTTGAAATTATTAAGCAATGAGAGATTTAACAACAACAAAAACAACTTTCAGATCAATATTCTTCATATCTGAGGAGATCGAATCGAATACTTTCTTTACCGATACCCAGCATTTAAAACGGACCGTCATATATGTAAAAAAAAAAAAAAAAAAAAAAAAAAAACAAGTATATAGATTGACAGGGCTGTATTTTCAGCTTAGAATCATTATAGCGGGTGTAGATGTCTCTATATATATATATAGGATATATGTTTCGGCGCGTTCAGATCCCGTGTAATCAACTCGTAGCCTTCGATTTAATGAGATTATATATATATTTGTGTATATATATCCTTTATTTCATTTTTTTTATTTTTTATTTTTTATTTTTTATTTTTTATTTTTTATTTTTTATAGAGCATCGAAAGTTTGTTACAACGTGTCAATGACGGGTATTAGACCAGGATTTTATCTTCCTCGGTAGAGGAAGACAACCCTTCTTCATTAACGACGGTATTAGAATAGTAATTTCACCCCTAGACGAGGGATGATTAACTTTAAAGAGGTCTGCCTGCTGATTCCGTGGTTCAAAAATCCTCGTTTGGTTCCATTTTTCTTTTTCACATTCGCGCATATCACCGCAAATACTACTGCTGCAGTTGCACTGCAAGCATACGATTTGACACTGTTCTCAACTGTAGCGTTCATTACCCGATGCAAATTATAATAATTAGGTCCTCAGGGTGTGCTTTCATAAATTCTTTTTTTTTTTTTTTTTTTTTTTTTTTTTTTTAATCCCTCTTTTTCCAACAAGTTTTATTTCAATTTTTATGTCAGTTCCCTTCATCTCTCTCTCTCTCTCTCTTTCTTTCTCTCTCCCTCATCCCTCATTTTTCTCATTATTTTTCGTCCAACTCATACGAACCTTGGTTAATGATTGGTGCCCCTGTTTGCTCTGGTATTATATTTCTATATTACTTTATTATACTGCGTATCAAAATTTTGTCAAAATTTCTTCATCTCCTTTCATTTTTCAATTTCATAGCCTAAGGCACTATAATATTGTTACAGTCGTAACTCGAAATGAAATAATCAAGTTTCACTTTATTTTCAATATTTGTCAAATGTGATAAATCTTATCCTTCAACACGGACAACGTCCTTCCTCTTCCTCCTCTTCTTCTTCTTCTTGATCATCTCAAATATCTGCAGCTCGCTAACTCACCGGCAAGAAATGAACGATTGCGATTGGTGCCAGCGTCATGGACCACCTACCTACAGCCGGAAGCTATCATACCCAAGAGTGCATCTTGGGAAGGAGCTGGCTCGGGTCCGCAGTAAAGAATGGTACCGGCACTGCGGACGTTCGATTCTAACGTAAAAACAGGATTCGCAAGAAATAAATAAATAAACGGAACGAAAAAATACGTTTTTCATTTTTCTCAGCTGCGGTAATAATTCAAAGTTTCTTTGAATCAAAAAATGTGTCATTGCAGAATTTTGATTCAAGGACTTTGTTTTTTTTTTTTTTTTTTTTTTTTTTTTTTTCAAACAGCGTTCCCCAACGTGTATCTGAGTCTATATGGGAAACTGTTTCGAGCCGTTTATAGAATTTTGTGTTCCGGTTTTAACAGGGCGGTAAAATTTCCCTGGAGTCAGAGTGGGTATACACGAAATGACATTAACATCGAGCAGCCTTCGTACTAATGAGAGGACGGCTCCAGGGGAAGAAGGTCGAGCTACCACCTTCGGCAGTCCTGCAGCAGTACAGTACCGCGCTGTGTTACTCCATAAGAGCGGCAGCGGATCGATTCACGCGCAAAAACTACCGCGCACAACTCGCCGAACCAATCCACGAGTTTCGCACCAAAAACTAAACCAATAATTTCACTATTTTATTTAAATATATTTCAACCTATATTATTTTTCACAACACAATATTCAACCAATCGATATTAACTATAATACCGCAAAGGTTATTAATTTCAAATTTTTTTTCTTTTCTTTTTTTCCAAATTGATTTTAATTTATTCCAATATATTTCGGAGTAGAAGGGAAAATAGGTGTTTGACAATAATCATTATAATCATCGACGATATGTTCAAGTTTTTTTCATAAGAGAATAAGGCAGTGGTGTAACAGTGCAGTTGTAACCAGGAATTTATAACAGTCTAAATGAAATGGAAATGCAATCTAAACAGTGGTTAGTACGATTATTCCTGCGGGCACCCAATATTGTGATAACGCTGCAATTTGGTTTATACACATTTGATGGGCAGCTAATATTGGACAGAAATGGGCACGCTCAAATTAGCTGACTGTTATATTTCATTTCATTTCATTTCATTTCATTTCGTTTCGTTTCATTCCATTTATCATTTTTTGCATCAATTTGTTCAACGATTCAACGATTTTTCTCCGTTCGTTGACCTTCGCATATATTTTCAACTTTACCTATTACCGCGTCCGACTGACTACCACGGTATTTTCGGATTGAATTAATTTGTTCAATTTTCTCTTCAAGTGATTCATTCAATTAGTCAAAATCTTAACCATATCGCATATATTTGATATATTTTCGTTAAAACTTAGGCCTACTTCGGTATTATAGGATTTTTTGAACACGGATCACACAGACCTTCAGAAAACTCGCACCGGTCAGACGAATCCGGATATCAATTTGCACAGCGCTGCATGGGAGTACGACGCTCCGTATTGATCCTGACCAAGTCTCATCGATCGAGTGGCCAGGGCGTCCTAGCCAGGAGTTGCTCAGGCTTAACCGGTCGTCATTCGATTTTCCTTCATTTATAATTTTCCGACTTTCTCCCGGCCTTAAAGTCCCGCAGGATTTTTTCATTAGCATTAACGATAAAAAAAAAAAAAAAGAAGAAAAGAGAGAAAAAAAATTACGGGGGATTTTAAGAATCGCGAAAATCGCTCGTATTGAGTAACTTTGTGCAATTGCAGTTGGTTCTCATTTTTTAGGATAAATTTCATTTTTCAACGCTTGATCGCAGTGCCGCGCATTAGTGCCTCCATCGCTATTTGTCCTTAGAGAACCCACTCAAGTTCGGCAAAGTTTTTTTTAGTTTTTTCTTTTTTTTTTTTTTTTCTTTTTCCTCCAGGTTTTTGGAACAACGAAGCCAGGCAGCCGACCGGCCGTTCGGGCGGAGACCAGGCTGTGTGTGCGAGGGGAAACGCGCGGGATTCATCGGCCTACGATTACGAAACTTTCTTCTTCTTGAGACTCGGAGAACTTTGGGCCGCTGTCTTCAGCGAGCGAAGTGGGGTGCCACGTGGACACCCTAAACGGCAGTCTTTGTTCACGAAAATAGAAGAAAAAAAGAAACAAAAAAAAACAAAAAAAAAAAAAAAAAAACAAAGATACTAACAAAATAACAAGATAACAGAATAGGATAGTCTCCCTTGTTCAAAATGCGCAATGCGCTTCACAGAGTGCTGTTATTCCTCGAGAATTACGCAGAATAGGTATACATGTATCTAGAAACGCGGCGTACCTATACGTACTTCGCTACTCGTTTCACGCAACGTGGCGCTAAAGAACTACTTCTATAATTCTGAATACCTAGATAGATCGCGACAATTGTCACGTAGCTACGATACAAGTGTTTCACCATAAAGCACTTGTTATTTATTGGTCAGTAGATCGTTGATGTGCTTTTAGTCACCTGGTGTACCTTCGATCTTTTATCTTCTTTATGTCATGATAATCGGAGCGCAGTTTTCGGGGTTCAAATAGGATCGGAACTATACGAGTATTGCACGAGTGGGTACCATCATACGGTGGCTGATCAGTACGGGAATTACTACTGGCGATCTAAACCGTAAGGAAAAAGTGTCGATATAAGAAACTTCCGAGTTCTTCCTATTCGAAACGCGTGCAGGTTTTTTTAATTATTAATTTTCGAATACGTTGAGTGTATATTATGAAGAAATTTACATCGTTATACAGTTTTCCGGGTTCGTTCATAGAGCGTAAAACTAAAGTAATAAAGTTATTTGGTGTAAATTGGCTTCCGAAACCTCCTGTCCAAATTGAATTCCTTCTCAGAATCCGTACGATCTCGTATCTCGTATCTCCTCTTTCGGCTAGGTCATTTGCAGTTTCGTTTTCAAATTGGTCTCTTATTGTCAGAACGTTGCCTCCGCAACGGCTGCTGCGGCAAGACCATACAAGAGATTCAACTCTTCGACTGTTCATACACGTAACACATATATATATATACGTTATATATTTCGTCTCGATGAGATGATCCGATATCTGCATGCTGTGCTGTGCTGTACGCGCAACCTTGTTTAATCCACCGAGATCAATTGTTCATATGGTTATCTGGGTTTCTTATTTTTTTTCTTCAATTTGTCTCGTTCGATGTCAGTTTAGCTCCATTCTCTCGTCTCATCTCGTCTCGTCTCGTCTCGTCTCGACCAGAACCTTATACATATATACACCCCTCGCGTTTCAACGCATATCTACGCTTCGATGTCGAGACCCAATTGGTAACCCTGTTCGTTCTGCAGCGGCTATGCTTATCTCGAGGAAACCTCGCGTCTATATTACCGACGATTTCTACGAATTCTGCGCCGAGCAGCGAATATGCGTTTCAACGCAGTGACATTTGAACGTACCGGCGCCTCTTTCATCTCTCTCATAGCCTCTCGCGTCGATCCGCTAACTCCAACCATCTCTCTCTCTCTCTCACTCTCTATAGCCTCTCTCCCTCGTTCCAATTCCCTCGTCGTTTGACTGTCTCTTTTCATCCCTCTCTCACCCGCCGTTTCCCCGATCCGTGGAGTCCCACTACCTCTCTCCTCGAAACTCGTCGAGTTCGTTAAACGTGGCAACACCGGGTATACCACTTGCGATAGCAAATATTGGCAACGCAGCAGTGACTCAGCACCGCCTCGGCGCTAGGCTGGTGTGCTGGTGCCGGGGCTACAACGAACCATTTACTAACGAGTCTTTTATATACAAGGAAATACTAACACGTTGGGGATATATTATCGTCGAGGTAAAAATTGTTTCGGTAAATATATAAGCCGCGATTTTTTATTATACGAGGTCTTTCAAAAAAAAAAAAAAAAAAAAAAAAAAAATCGACCATATCATTTAGAAATTTCTGCGCATTATTTTAGTACGATTAATTCATCGTTTGAATTTATTCACACTCGAGCGAGGGATCGACTATACCGAAAGAAAATAGAAGCCCCCAACGCTTCTTAACTTATAAACTTTCCACAGTATAAACAGTTCCCTCATTCAAACGGTCGTCGGCCTTCTTTACCGATGCAGCAGGAAGCGCAGACGTCATGTCATGTCCGGTATTTCCGTATGTTGGTCAATGAGGGAACTACTGTCTAACTATACGTATACATGTACAGAATCAGGGACGCGGTATGCGGCTGAGAACCTGAGGCATGAAATACGTATAAGTTGACTATCTCATGCACACACATAATCTTTTTTTTTCCGGGTTTAGTAGGCCGTTGATTAATTCATTCGAGACGAAGTCTCGGGCCTTTTTAACTCTCTAGAGTCTAGAGTCTAGAGTCTAGAGTCTAGACCTTCGGGTCGTCGATTTTTATTCATGTTTTATCGCAACAGGTGATTCGTTCGGAATCAAAAATCGATGACAGGAGAAGGAGAAGGAGGAGGAGGAGGAGATGGAAATCGAAAGGATTGGATTGATACCTACTCTCTGATGGAAATAAGAAACAGCTGATCGTTAGAGAAGCTGACGATGTGTTTACGCCGAGTTCGATACTGACAGTGAGCCACGTGGGGCGTATACGTCCGTACGAGCGAGCACATTATCTACGCAATTCCCACTATACCGATCACTCTTATCACGACCTACTCGCAGTTTTTACTTCCGGACTTATATGTGGGCGTCGATGTGATCGTGTATCTGGTTATGGCCGCACTAGGATCCGGTCCACGTCCTTGGATCCGCTATGCCCTTGCGTCATAAGTTTAAAAATAACATAACTCATGGACTGAGCTATTACGCCGCAATATTTCAACTCTACTTTCCCTCCTAGTTCGCGTCTCTGCGATTATGTTTTTACATTTTCTTATACTCTTTCTCAGCTGTTATATATATATATATACGAGAATTGATATAGAATCAATTATCCGTATATTATCGCCGTATAAACCTATTCACATATCACCTTGACCACAGTTATTTCTCGCCGAAACGACAGATGCGAGTAGCTTTAGCTGTGGCTGTGGCTGTGGCTGCTGGTGCGACTCACACAACATTCACTCATCGCCCTAGCCGGAGCTGCTATATGTACGCACATAGCAGCTACTGCTGCTCCTCGACAGCCGTCAGGGTGCAGGAGACGTCCAGACCGACTCCAGACCGGCTGCGGCGGTTGCGCCAGTCGTGCCGGTCAACGAAGCCGGCTGCTCACGCAGCTGTCGTACAACGTGCACTTATATTGTCATCTCTGGATGACCAGGAATGAAAATTTTTCGAGAGAAGACAGAATAAGAGACAGGAAAAAACAAAGTTCAGAGTTTTGTTTGATTTTGGTTAATCGACGAGTCTTTGAGGGAAATAGTAACACTAGGCACGAAATTCTCGTGTCAGTATAATCATCGTATATGGGGATTGAGCGCAGAGGAGACGATTCTGCTCCATCGTCTTTATCTTAGAATACTTTAGTCACTTGGCAGTGGATTCGCTGGTTATTCAACACAAGTTAACGCACGTCCCACAGGTACCAGTTGGATGTGTGCTTTGATACCTTATGGTGACATACCTGTTGCTTAGATATATATTCCCTTCTGACACCGGTTGTGTTGGATCACTTTAGCCACGTGCTATCTCGTCTCTTCATTCTGATATCCCACGACCTTCGTATTCATTCAGGTGTCAGTGTGTTTACCTCGGAAATCCCTTTCTTCGATCCTGCTGCACCGAATGGGTTCAGTATCACGGAGACGCGGAGGGTATCGATTCTCCCTTTCTTTTCCCTCTACTACTTTATCTCCGAATTATTAACGCGTAACTCAATTCTCGAGAAGGTTGAAACGAGTTTGGGTCGATTTTTCCGCAGCGCTTGTTCCGATCCGTTACGGAAGCTGTAGGGTCGTTAATTGGGTTGTAACTGTTTACGTAAGAACCCCGTGAAAACAAGCAAGTCGAATCGTCCGGCAAGTGGCGCCGTCGTGTCTACGCCAGACTGATCCCACCCCCTACCCACAAAGTTTAACATAAGACCGCCACCGACGCACCACTCCGTCAAAGATGGGCCATTCCCCGGCTGGTCCTGTATGGGTGTTTACGAGGTATGGGGGCTCTGAGGGATGGAGACGAGCAACAGGTCTCCGGAGGTTCAACGACACTGCCAGATGGAAGAAAATCATGTATGCGGGTTACTGGATTTCTCTTGTATTTTTATTTCATTTCATTTTATTCCGTACACTGTCTCCTCAGTCAACATCGTATCCAGCTGAGCCATATATTTCGCATATATATATCTTGGGCTGGGATTTGCTATAGATACCAACCATATATATATAGATCTCCCGATCAGATTGATTCGAAAATCGTAGGTAATGTATTATGTATTCATCGCAACGATCATTCCTCTTATGTTTGAGTTTTACAATTCGCTATAGTTTATACGGTATGTGTGTTCGGAACTGAATTGTTTGAGGAATTTAGCTCGTCCCAGATCGGAATCTTAATTCTTAGTAGCGCCCTCCGCAACTCTACCACTTTGCAAGTCACCCTCGGCGCCTGAACACGTAGACTAAACTTGTCCGGCGATGAAAACTTGAGGCCAAACACCCCAGTGACCCCGTTCCCTGCTGCCGCCAAGAGCAACAGCCAGGCATTAAGGCGGAATTAACAAAGGGTAGATAGATATACTTGCTTTGCCCCAGGTCGGCCCGTTTCTCACTGGGAACCGGACACTCGCCCTCCTCCCTCAACCTAGAAGAAGCAACAGGTCCTCAAGGATGCAATCATACGCTGCCCCGGGTACTCCTCTACTTCCGGTGTTACAGTTTCCTCTTCTATTACTACCGAATGGCAAATGGCACGTTCCCTTTCGTTCTCGCGTTATCTTCTTCCTTTCTCTTTATCAAAATTATTCTATATCCAATCCTGTTCGATGTTTACCTATACTGTCGTATATATACGTATATACGTGAAGAGCGAGAGATCTGCTCCAGTCTGAATATATAGATCAGTGAGAAGTGATAAATCATGCATGCGATCGCATTTAGCCCGATAGTAAATCTCGACGTCGCGACATTTTAGCACGTGGCAAACTAAAGCACAGCACAGCTGGTATCACGTGTTATTTGTAGTGTAGTAAATTCCTGGATATAACGTATAAATTTTCTTCCAAACGTACGCCGGGGGTCACGTGCAGCACACCATAGTATATACATATACATATGGGCGCATAGATTTACATATACGTACATCTACACCGCGTCACGTATGCACATACCGCGATGTATACGCATATATACCCTAGCCTGGCGCCTCTGCCGCCTGCCCTCTCGCCCACACGATACCTATGCAATGTACTTGCTTGCCGCGGGTTTATACACGAGCTCCGAAGCTCGGCTCAGCCCAGCTCAGCTCAGCTCGGCTCGGCTCAACTCAGCCAGCTAGCAGTGCTGTTCCGTCGGAGCTCATTGATTTCGATCGGTGATCGGCATTTGCCTTTGCGTTCGAGTTAGAGTTCGAGTTCGCGTTCCCCATTCATGGATATCTTATCGCTTTACAACCGCAACACAACCTCCTTCCATCTCTGTCCTGGCTCACCGGGTGAGGAGGGTCCCTTCCCTTCCCTTCCCTCGTCGCCCCGGCGTCGTCGGTGCCACCAGCAGTTCTACCCGTCCCACTGCGACCGACACTGCCACCGCCGCATTCCTACACATCTCACACCTTCCAAAGTTCCAACTCATGAATGAACGCGTAGTAGACCATTTATGCTTTCCACGCTGTATTGTGTTGTGTTTGTCGAGTTAAACGCGCTTCTGGTTCTGGCTCTGGCTCCTACTCTCAATGGTCAATACTATATCTGCCTGACTCTCGAATCACCTCTTTACCCAACTACCTACCGCTGGTGCACTTATACCACACCACCGGTGGATGGGGGCTAATCTATTCACACATATATATACATTCCAAAC
Source organism: Tenthredo mesomela (assembly GCA_943736025.1). Lineage (NCBI taxonomy): Eukaryota > Metazoa > Arthropoda > Insecta > Hymenoptera > Tenthredinidae > Tenthredo > Tenthredo mesomela. The sequence goes on along the minus strand of OX031019.1, from coordinate 28,169,076 downwards.
GCCTATACAAGTAGAATCGAAATACTTTTGGGGGACGAAATTCCTATTGATCAGTCTATAGACGAACCGCATGCATATACGGTATATACCTATATACTAAATATCTTATACACTCCGCATGAAAGCGATATGGTGCAAGGTGGACTGTGGTGAAAAGGAATGAACGAGTCGTAAGTCAACTTGACAATATACTTCGATGCTGAACTGTAAATTGCGGAAGACACGTGGCAGCTCGTAAACACACTCTCGTATAAAGGTTCTTTGTTGTGTTTGTCATACGTATTGAGCGTGTATAAGCCGCCGTGACACGTCGGTTCGTTGGACATACATATACAATATATATATACGCATACATACCACGATGCGGAGTTTTCATAAGGTATAGTACTAGTGTGGTCAAACGGTCGGGTGAAGAACCCGGAGTGTGGGGTCTTCCCATTTGTCGAGTCATGAATGGAGATGTTAAACTACTATTACACCGTTACTTGCCTCGCTTGGTGCGATACGGACGTACGGGGCCGGGCTTGGTTTCGGCCTGCTGGCGAGTGCCGATGTACTCGTACTGGGTACTGGTGCCTGTGCTTGTGCTTGTGCTCTCGTGCTTGTGCTTGTGCTTCGGTAAAGGGAAATGGAAAGAGGAACGAACAGCCGAGCAATCGGAGATGGGGAGACGCCGCGAGGGAACGAGGCAGAGGAAGAGCCGGAGGTGGAGGGAGAAAGGGAGGCCGATGGCACGTGCTGTGTTAATGGAGTGTTCTCGTTTTAGGGTTGACCGAGGTTAGTTCACGTTTGTGCGCTCGCTCGGTTGCACCACGTTGCTGCACGTTGCCGGTCCATTCTTTAAGTAACCGTGCGATAACGAGTCGAGTCTTCCTCGAGTGCATGAGATAAAATCTGACGTTTTAGCAAGTGAAGGAGTTCAGGATTTACACCCCCCTTCGTTCGACCCTTTTTTTTTCATTCAATTAACAAAATCTAAGAGCTTTTCTACTTCGGACTTGTATAATAACTTGTTCCTTTTTTAAGAAGACCAAAAATGATAAAGTAGTTCCAAACTGGATTACAAAATAAATGAGGAGATCAAAAGTTGGGAGTGCATCCGAGGCAGTGCCTCGGGATCTCATGATGCAAGGTTCATCCCCACTTTGAAGGCTTCCATCTTCCGTCTTCCGTCTTCCGTCTTCAGTAGCCCATTCTCGCGTGGCCCACTCGCCCATTGACGGGCCTCGCGTCGTCTTCCTTACTCTATCGCTCTTTCGCCCAGTGTAGACTGTAGTACTACTCTCGGGACACCCGCGCCCCAACCCCCGATCGCTCCTTTGTTTATCACCGCAAGCAGCGCGTGCCCGTGAGTAAGAGAGAGAGAGAAAGAGAGAGAGGAAGAGCGAGAAAGAGAGATTGAGAGAGGAGGCAGGGGGGGGGGGGGGGGCGACAAAGACGGGGTACTGAAGAGAACCGTGCCGGAGAAAAGGCAGGTCGCGCGTTGGGGCTCTGGGGTCAAGTTGGGGGGGTCGACGGCAATTAAGAGCGAGAGTGAGCTGAAAGATTTCAGTCATTCCACGGTCTAATCGCGGCACTGGGTCAAGTTCACGGAGGAGCGTTGCACCGTGCGAGGAAAACTCAACCGCATTATAACGATACGTGTAAACCATATAAACAACGATTAAAACTGTTTTATTTATTTTTTCATCAGCTTGATTTGGTTTTTCAAGGAAGAGTTATAGACGCTGCAAAGATATGCAACAGTTATATCAACCTTCCGATCCTTACTCGGATACCATATTACCGTACCGTATATCCTCGTAACTTCGTATCGCTTTAGTCCGCGAGTAACTCTCTTGGAGTGGGTCAAGTTCATAGCTCTTATGATAACTTACGAGAACGTTACCCCCGTCCTTTCCCTTCTCTTCTCTTCCCTTCCCTTCTCTTCTCTTCTCTTCTCTTCCCTACCCATTCCTGCCCTTCCACTCTGGCGTTTAACCACGCTCGTACTTCCTCCTCTGTGTATTGCTCTCTTTAAACTTTACCAGCTCATGCACCCCGCCTAGGTTAAGGCCACTATTTTTTACCCCTTTTTAAAAATTTTTTTATTGTTTTCATCTCCCGAAAGTTTGTCCGCGCGGTATATAGGTAGGTAGGTACTGAATTTTCGGTGCTTCATAAAATCCCGCAACTATACAGCAGTGCGTAAATAACTAGGAATCAAGTGATTTTACATATAGGATTATCCGACTCGTAGGTATATAGGTATACCTGCTCGGTGAAGTGAATTGAAGTTGACTAATTAGTCCATCATGTTTTGCCATCGGGTAAATAACTCCGCGTTCAACAAGTGCCTACTAACACTTTAGGGTATCTTTATATACCGCGGGAAGAATAATCGTTCAATCAGGCCGTATAAAGAGCGAGCAAGCAAGCGAGCGAGTCATTTTCCGTGTAGATATATCGCGTTTATCGGACGTACACACACAATGTATCCACAAGTTATTTTTTGTCACCTTAAGGACGTCCCGGTTTTCAATGAAAAGACAAACGCCGTCGTTAAGTTAAAATAAAAGAAACTTAACTCAATGCCTTACACGTGACAGCGACACACCTGACGTGCGATCAGACGCCGCGCGCGCGGCTTACGGTCCGCGAGCTATATAACGACAAAAAAACGTATCGCGTGCCAATCGCGGAGGTAAAGGTAGCCGTACTAATCGGTGCTTGTTCTGCGTCTTTCCGAAGGCAAGAAATAGTCAACCTTATATAAAATCTTCTACTCGTCTAGTTCGGGAATGCGATGCGGCTACGCACATGTGGCGCAACGCCATTTATATAGAGTATCAAAAAACTCGCCACCTTGATTAAGTTATTATCGTGTCTAGTGATGTCTATAACTATATACCTAGAACTCTGCACTCTCTCGCTAACTCACACGCTTCTTTTTTTTTTTTTTTTTTATTTCAATTTTTTTTTTTTTTTTTGTTTCTTTTTGTTGTTCAAATTCCCCCCCTTGCAAGTGATGATATAGCTACGCAGCCCAAATCCGATGCAACAACGAAAGGCTGCGCGATCGAGACTCGCGTCGACAACTTGAGAATCGAGACATCATTGCGTAAGACAAGTTAATAGACTTTCTCGAATATCCCCGCTATACTTACCGAGGTAGAAAATTCTTCCTGCAGTAATCCGCGGCTACTTTTCGCCTTAGCTATGCCTCGCGTTTCTGACGATAAATACGATTCTTTTAATAAATCGGAGAGATGGGAAAATAGGAAATAGGAAATAGGAGAATAAGCCTCATTTTATCTTTTTCCTTCTTTTTTTTTTTTTTTCTCTCTCTCTCTCTCTATCTCTCTCTATCTTCTAAACCCCACTGCCTATAGCGTGTAACGATGTGGTTAGATCTTCGGAGGAAACGAAACTCCACTAGCTAGCTCCCACGACTCGAGTTGTTAGGATGAGTGAGATCGACGAAGACGCAGGAAACGGTTTCATCTGGTGGCGCCGCTCTGACGACGAGAGGCCAAAGTCGATGTGTGCTACGAGTTTCACTAGATGAACTGAATTCAGTTAAAGATGATAGACGCGATTTCATATACGAGCATTATTTAGACGATATAAATATGATCATTAGTTTTGAGAGGAAAAAAGTTGAGAAAATAAATGAAAATTTCTCATACATTGGTTAAATTATCAGATAAAAATTTAACAGAGAAACGAACGAACCTCTATACTATAGTTAAATTCGAGAAGGTTAGCTTCTTCGAGATTAGTTTGTATTTTGCCGCTATAACCAGTGTCGAGAAGGCAAGCAACACATCGGTGAACGTATGCTATGATCTGTTCAGAAACCGTGCCTTGAGTTTCACCGACATTGCGGCTAAGAGAGAGAGAGAGAGAGAGAAAGCGAGAGAGAGAGATAGAATATACATATATATATTTATATATATATAAGTCCCGGAGTGAAACGTACGAGCAATTGAACAGGGACGGAAATAGGACGGCCACGCGACCGACGGAGAAATATTATTGGGAACGTGGGAGAGAGATGGAGGAATAAACTTTTATATCCACGACTATAGAGTGGTGGGTTGGTAGATATATACATAGACGTGCCCACGTACCGAGTGAAACAAACTATCGATATACCAACAATAACAAATCCTGCAGACTTCGTAAAGTCCGAAACTATTCTTCTTCTTCTTCTTCTTCTTCTATTTTGATTTTATCATTTTTCTTCTTAGTATATCCATCCTTTTATACCATTATTTTATTTTTTTTTTCATCTGCACTATGATTTCGATCGTGGAACTCACTCGAGTTGAGGAACCCTTCTCTTGTCAACGTCATAACATCGCGCAGTAGGTGAAAGGAACTCGGATAAACGCTCTTCTACTTTTGGCAACTTCTCGCACGTGACATTGAACCAGGTTTTTGACATTTCTTTACCTACTCCCGCGACTTTTCTGCAGTCAGCTTAAGCCATAAGGGAGATATCCTGGCTTTATATGTGAAAAAGATGACCAGAATAGCGGAGTTAGCCGCGCGTAAAGCTAACCCGGCATCTATATAAGACTCGTCTCGAACTTATCCTAGTTTAAATAAATAGAAAATAATTACCCAGTTTTAAACAATAGTTTGAAAACAAATTTTAACCTTATAATCATGAAACTGACGAATTTTCGGCAACCTCTCGGAACGAAAGTTGATCCATAACTTTGCAGTGTAGGTATATACTACATACATAACGCAACGCTACTTCTATATACACTATAATGTCTTATAGTCAGAACCCGGGCTGACTTGGTACTTTCTAAATTTAGGCGTCTACGAAGGCAGGTGGTGGACATTTTAGGAAGTTGTTATTCCCCGGTACGGTATTTTTCTTTTAATATTTACATTTTGAAAATTCATTACGACATATACCTCTATATAAGCGAGACGGTAAATTCTTCTGTTTGATTTATCTTCGATCGATTTTTATCATTTACCCATATTTTTTTTTATTTTTTCTTTTTTCTTTATATTCTTCTTTTTTTCGAAGTATAAGTACCTAAAGTTAAAAACCAAGCCAGAGACTACGCTGCAAGTAGAGAATAATACGTATATCACATACCTATACCTACTATACCGAATAGCGAAGACGGATAAACACGCGTCGACGAATAGTTCCTGGCGCCGAACGACGACCGTTCAACTAAAGTAGGTTTTAGGTCGATGAGACCAACGGCAAGGCCGCGTTTTGCCTCGTGCGCAATGGTCCGACAATTTTTCGTCCTACCACACGCATCTTAGGTGCGTTAAAGGAAATTAGAAGAAAATATATAAATATATACGAATAATTTAGTCGCCTCCTTTTATCTATCCATATTATAGTACTTATATATATGTATATTTTATTTCGCCGACTTGACCATATTTTATAATAAATTAATAATTTTCATTATATTTTAGAACTAAGCTCCTCCTATAATCTTGAACAGCCTGGGCCCAGGGTTATCGTACAGGCCAAGCCAGTACGTCATATCGCTCGACCTACCAGGCCACAGCTTACTGCGAAGTGTGATGACTAAACAGTTCGTTGAAGGAGTTTTCTTTTTTTTTTTTTTATAATAAAAAAAAAAAAAGCATCTTTAAATAATATCAATTTTTAAACTGCACCTTTTTTCGTATATCATATATGCATAGATGCTAACTTATATTTAATAAACTCTATATTCTCATGTCCATCCTCCAGTCACCGATGGACCGCTGTATCGACTATTAGGTATTGCATTATGTATCTGTTCTGAGTTTGAGCAATCTCAACAGCAGAGGAGGCAATCTAGCCATGTACGTATGTATGCGTCGGTGGCGCCCGGTCAGACGACACGATATAATGTAGAGATTCTCGTGTCTCTGGCCCACGTAGTATTGGTTCGAAAAAATATATACAATTTTTAAAGAGCCGCACGTTGAAAGGCATGGGAATTTTTACCTCGTATATTCTTCATTTACTTATTTCATATAATACATATATGGTAATTATACTGATGGTGGTGATCGCGTTCTGACGATCGTTTATCTAATCGCCTATAGGTATTATATATGGCGCAGGTATATACAGTCAGAAATTTAAAGCGGAATTATTTATCTCCAAAGCGCGTCAACTTTTGTTGTAAACATTTGTCAATTCCTCTAATACTCTCTCCTTCCTCAGCTACCGTTGGGACGGGAACGACGGGTCGTCAGGCAGCAGGGGTGAAAAACTTTGAATGGGATACTCTTCGTGTCTCCCTCTCGCGCATGCATATATATATATCCCTCTATATGTATATATATATATATATATAGGCATACATACATATATAATATATATACATGTATACACACACACATAAACCAGAATATATCTATACTACGTATAATATACGCATCGAGGGTAGGTCACGCGTACGTGCGACGCAGCTACACACATGCACGCGTGTTGAAACAGTAACGTAGCTATTGCGATATCGAAATCAATTGATTGTTACTCATTTTTCTATACGAAGAGAAAGAGAGAAAGCAAAAAAAAAAAAAGAGAATTGCAAAATTCTAAACAATTGTTAAATTTTTCTCATTTTTATCCCCCGTGAAATTTCTAAAAATCCGGATTACATCTGGTATCAATTTTTAGGACGGAATATATATCCGACGTCGAGTTCTCTTCTCTTATACCGAACGGGGCCTCTAAACGCTAGTTGTGTTACTGGATGGAAAAAGAGAGCGAGAAAATGAGAGAGCTGGAGAGCTGCGAAGCTCGCCTGTGCTGTGCCATGATGGTGGGTAGAGGAGAAACGGGGAGCAACGAGGGTGATGGTGATGGTGAGGGTGAGGGTGAGGGTGAGGGTGAGGGTGAGGGTGAGGGTTAGGACGAGGGTGAGAGCGAGGACGAGGGGGTATTTGGCGATATAATGGAAACTCCTACTCGGCGAGTGGCTCGTATTGCGCATGCCCGGGGGTTGGATAGAAAAAAATCGGCTGAGCCAGAGGGGCGGTGGTATCGATCGAGCTATCCGAGCATCCACAACGACGCCCGTCGCTGTGGTGCTGGATGCCGAGCCGACGAGGATGACGTCGGCGTGAAGAAGATCGTACGAGCTTACGAAACTAACTCGAATATAAGCGGGGATCCAGCCGCGCCGCGTATAATATATATATACCTATATATAAACTTTATTTTCCTTTATATTTTTGTTTCCTTTTCTTTACTTCAAATCTGTATATAGGTTTCATTTTATCCAGTTCTTCAATGATCAACTGATCATATACTCGAAGGACCCAAAAATCTAATGTTACAGAACTTTGAGCCTATAGCTATATATATATATATATATATATATATATATGTTCGTATAACATTATATACATATATACATAGCATGTAATATGATGTTTATACGGAGTAAAATCTGATCGTTGAATGAAAAAAAAAAAAAAAAAAAAGTATCCATACGACCTACGCCCGACCTCTAACCTCCTGAATGTGAAACCAGCCAGAACGACTCAACTTTAGCCACTGGTTTTGCAAGTCCTGACGCGGGTCCTTTTAATTTAGCGCCCACGCTGCGCCGACGTTGCGCCATCCCGCGACCCATTAGACGTGTGCACCGTGCTTGCTATACTACCTGCCTGATGGGCACAGGGTATTCCCCTTCGACGCGGCGTGCTGGTACGTAGTACGTTCTACATACATACATGTATACGCATATATATCATATATATATATATGTATATACATGTACGAACGTACGAATGTATCTATATATAGAGAGGGGGGACGTATATATATGTATGTATACATATATTATATATATATATATATATATATATATATAATTCGTATATATGGTAGACGTTGGGGGAGGCTGGGGCGTCGGAGCGTCGGGGACGAATGGGACGAAGGCTTCTCCCCCAGCGGAGAGTGCGCTACTGTGCCTTTCCCCAACGAGGGGGATCGATCCGAGGGTTGCGACATAGCCTTACCTACCTACCTACCTACCTACCTACCTACCTACCTACCTAGCTAGCTACCTACCTACCTATCTACCTACCTTCCTTACCCTACCCTCAAGACTAAACTCGAAGCGAAGCGACGCGAAGCTACCCTACCGTCGTCGGCCTCCTGCGCTTGCTACGCATCGAAACTACCTTCTACTATACGAAAAGAGCCTCCGCATGTACTTTTTCCTTTGGTGTTTCCGGCGGGCCTAAATCCTGAAAATTATCTCGAGAGAGAGAGAGAGAGAGAGAGGGAGTGAGAGAACGAGAAAGAGAAAGGAAAAGGGAAAGAGGGACGCGTTGTGGTTCTATATATCGTAGAAATAAAAATCGGACTAGTGTAGAACCGCGCGCATACATATATCTGTATAGGTATCAGTTTTTTTTTTTTTTTGTTTGTTTTTTCTTCTTCTTCGTTTTTTGTCGCTCTCTTTCTTGCTACACGAAAGAAGTACGAGTTTGCCGCGTGGGTGTGATAGAGATGAATTCAGCGAGTGGAGAAGGGAGTAAACTCGCATTACTTAATCAAGTAAAACGAGAGAGCGAAACGATGCGGTGTAGAAACTAGGAAGACTGAGACGGACGTTATGGCAGACAATGACAAAATACCCTGCCTCGTGATTCAGAGGGAAGAAAGTTGCCCGTTACCTTCTTCAATGCAGACTCCCGCGTCGGATGAAGAACCGTTAACTTCTATATCATCTTCGACTATTATCATTTTAAAAATTGATTTTGCCCGAGGTAAAAATCTGCGAAAGTGAAAATATGTAAAAACCTTTGGGCTTTGATGATGTAAAAGTTATTCAATTTGTTGAACCCGTAGCTCCCTTCTCTTCCTCTTACCTATATACTTGTTAGATACGATACTTTCAAAAAAGAAGGCGAATCATTATGTCGAAGGAGATAATGATTCGCTTTTTTAACGCGGGCGGTTAGTTGTATCGTGGTGTTTATTCTAACGATGAACCTTGTCGACGATGAAAATGAGAAGACGAAGGCGAAGGCGAAGCAGAAGGAGAAGCAGAAGGAGAAGGAGAGTATGGAAGGGAAGCGTGCCAGATGGATGTAGGATTTACGATCCCAGGACTGAATGAGCTCTATAAAATAGCTTGGAGAGCAGAATCTCGGCGAGAAGCGCAAGGTCGCCTACTACGATGATTACCGTGTCAACAACCTGGGGGCTACGTGACTTTTGTCAATGCCGGGTGCGGTTGTCGTCCTAATATACCTATTCACAACTGTAGTTTCAAACAGCTCCATTTATATAGGTTTTTCACCTTCTTTTTACACACATATATAAATATGGTATAGGTATAGGTATATATATGTGTATATGCAAAGAATCGTGCGAAAGTAACAGAAGCATATTATACGACGAGAGCTCTTGCGCGATTAAATCGAACCGGATGATCCGGTTGATCCCAATTCTTGAAATTTCAGAGAATAAATAGAACTCCGCGCTTTCCGTAATTGCAGTGCCTTTCGATGGGTAGGACTTCCGTCCGATCTCATCGACTCTTACTCACTGACAGAGTCATGAGAGAAGACCGCGCTTGCCGTATAGACTATATATGCATGTATGTACATATGAGCTTTGGAAATACAGTCTGAGACTGACGCGGCCAACGGGTGATTCAAAAATGTACATGCGCGGTGGAGCAGTGTAAGATTTGCAGTTGCACATGAAGAGAATGCAGTAGGGAGCTATCCGAGAGAACGTCATTCCATCTACGGCGCGCGCAACGTTGTGTGCACAATATTAGAGCGTTAGAAGATGAGAGGGGCTACTGCTGGTGCTGCGACGGTAGAGAATCGCTAGTCTAGTCTGTCGACGTTGAATCTCTTCGGATGGGAGGACGTTCACGTCCGAAGGATTGGATCCTAGCGCGCAGCGCAAAGCTCCTCGAGGCGTGTATATAACAGCTGTATACGTATATATATATATATATATATATGTTTCGCCAAAAAGAGAGAACAAGAAACATTACTGTCCTCTTCTTCTCCTTCTTCGTATTCTTCTTCGTCTCTTTATTTTCCTTATTCTTCACGTGCTCGCAGCTCTGCTGCTGCACATCCACCGAAAGGCAGAAATGGCGACGCCACACGAACGAGGAGTGTTGCAGGGATGTGGAGAGAGAACTAAATTTCTGACTCACACACGGATCGGTGAGCAACGGTGGGTAGGACGAGGAGAGTTAGGGAGTACGGGAATATACAGGAATACGGGAGAACGGGAGAACGGGCGGACGCTACCCCCTCCGATCGTACAACCCCTCCTTTATGCCGCTAACACAGATGCCGGATTGTAGACCCACACCGATCCATGTACCATCCAAATCTCTCTCCACCCCCACACATACGCGCCGACTTGACAGCCTCGAGAAAGTGTCCGTGCGGAGGTACCACGTTACCAGTTTCCCCTGTTCATCCCTTCTACCGTAACTCTACTACCCCTTCTTGTACCGCCAAGTCTTCGTTCGAAGCGCACCCTGTGCTATACCAGTACTAAGAGCAACGCCAAAGCTTGGGTGTATAAGCTACGAATAGCATAACGGCAACAAACGAAGGCAACTATAGTCCTATAGACGTATAAAGTCTATAATTTCTATTCCTTATTTCTTTCGTCCCAAAGTTTGATTTGCATCCGATGATATCATTCGGCACTATTATATATACGCGTATATACTTCTTCTTTCTCTGGGCAAAATCTAGCTTTCATCGTTGAAGAAATATGAGAAATATTTCGTATATACCTGCAGTGGCTATATAGTAGTTGCGCTCAGGCGTGGAGAAAGCGGAAACGACATACGGCGGTCTCACGACCAGAAACCGAAACCCTAGAAGTTAGTTTGAGGAAACGAGGCCCGATCCCACCGGTTTAGAGACTTAACATCGGCAGGATGTTGCTCCCTACTATAGTCGCCAGGCCCTTGCTGCAGCATTTTCAGTATTTTTTTTTTCTTATGCTCTCCTTGTCCCTCTCTTTATCGGTGTCCATCTTCAATCACCTATTTTCTGTCTTACTTCTCTCATTCTTCGGCAGGGCAAGGTAAGTTAAGGTAGAGTGAGGCGAGGTGAGGGGTTTTGTGCCCTAGAGGACGTGGGGCTTAGGACTAAGGTTGGTAGGGCGGGTAGGCGAGTTCTACCGAGCGTTGCGTTGCCTCGTCGGGGGTTTTGCACTCCCGACTATACGGTTCCCAATTTAGAACCGTAGACCTCGCTCCCTCCGTTCTACGTCAGAGACGTTGGGCGGGGAGAGCCAGGCACATCCAAAGGAGAAAAGGAGGAGTGGGAAGAACTGAGAGGGAGAAAAAGAGAGAGAGAGATGAAGCGAGCGCCGAAGAGGGAGAGACGAAGAACGTCAGAGTGATTACCGTCTCTCTCGCTGTTAGACAGGCTTCGAGTTCCTCTCTGAAATATTTCTCGGGGAATATCACCGGCGTCACTGACGACGACGACGCTGCTGCTGCTGCTGCTGCTGCCTCACCGCGGAACCTGGAATGTTATGTACAGTCGGAGTCTTTGAATTTTATATTTTTGTCTTCTTTCTTTTTAGATATTCTTTGAACGAGCGGCACTAGGTGTTCCGTTAGGATTATTCTCCTTCGTATTAATAACGAATAATGATCGTTGGAAAATTCTGCCAGGGAGAATACGGAGATTGGTAAGAGAAAGAACGTTTACGTTCTCGAAACACGCTTTTATATACGCATATCCTTCTATATATTTTATAAACCGGGAAAATAAGTATCGGGTCCGAAAGCCACGGCGCGCGGCTAGGACTCCGGTAACAAGCATATACCATGAAGAACAGAAGGGAATCTACCGCAGGGCAAGAACAGATGAACGCAGATCCCTCTCTCCCACCCGTTCGGGAAGCACCGGGCTCCCGGCTTCAGCCTTCTTGAGTCTTTCTCTTTTCCCTTCAAAGCGTCCTTTGTTCACTCCTTCGACGTACCCCGGGGACCCCCCCCGGCCGTACCGTCCTACGTATTTCTCTCTCGGGTCAGTCGCGTAACGAGAATATCTAGGACCTCGGGCAACCAACACTCAATTTCGCATCATTTCATTGCGCGGCGAATATAGGAACTTATATGCGTCTGTACTTCGTCTATAATCTATTTGCCTCTCTCGTATATACGCGACGAGAGGAGAATAGGAAGAATTTTATCTTCATTTATTTTCTGTGTGTTTTCAGTATAGTAGATGCGAGAGCGAGATAAATAAAAATTTGGCAAACTGAGTTGAACAAAAAATAAAAAATGAGAGTAAAGAAAAAAAAAAAAAAAAAAAGAAACAGATTTGATTGAAAAAAAAAAAAAGTAAAATAAAAAAGGGAAATTAAAAGATTAAACTCAACTCCCGAGACGGGGCGCGATCGCCTGTCCCTTCAACCCTGACACCGCTTCTACCTCCCCGATTCCCGACCCTCCGCGCTCAGTTCCCAGTTTCTTCCCTCGTTCGCCCCTCGTACTCCCGGGCTATCCCCACCGTTCTACTTCGAGCGAGGTTCGTCTCCCCTTCACCAAAGCCGATTGGACGAACCGGGGACCAATCCCAGGACGGTATCGGGCTCAGTGCGTTACCCGCACACGTGGCTGACGTATGTCCATATTCTGCCACCCGCGAAAAACGTCAAAAACTTTGGCCGAACGGCCGACACCGGCTCGCCGAGCACCCCGAACATCCCGAAAGCCTCTCAGCGACTGCAACGCGGCAACCACGAACGACCACGTGGGCTCTTGGGCGCCTGACGCCCGCTCTCGCTCTCGCTCTGTCCCTTTGCGTCCCTCTTTGACGCCTGCCTTGATGCTGCTGCTGCTGCTGCTGCTGCCGCAGCGCTCGGTCCGTACCTATTCCTCATGCTCTCTGGTGCACGGCGTAGAATGGTATTACATATGCGGGTCGGTGGATGGATAACGTTTATGTTATACGGAAACCTCAGATACCGACGCAGTATCGGTCTTGCTATACTGCAGCGATAGGCTCGTGACGTACGTGTATTGTACGAAAAGATACGCTTTATCATCATCATCCGCTTTTCTTGTGCGGCATCGCTTTCTCGATTTAATAATATAAAATGATCGCGAGATTTCAGAGCAATATAAGAATAACAGAGAGGAGCTAGGAGAACCCTCCCGTTATTGGTCAGACGGACTCTTCGCCCGCTGCTGCACTACTGCAACGCGATCTTTGCGCTAAGTAGTAAGGAACCGTTTCTTGTCCGACGAGATTAGACTCCCTACCGTTCGTAGTCAGCCCAATTCTTTGGCCCGCAGCACCCAGTTATATTCGCGCGCGGAGTAGTAGCGTAGTAGCGGACCGTTCGATGTCCGACGAGATAGACTGTCGCACGTTCGAATCCTTCCGTTCGTAGTCGGACCGATTCTTACGCGCTGCAGCAGCTATAACTATATATACTTGCGCGGAGTAGTAACGAACCGTTCGTCGTCCGATGAGATGGACAATTTTCTCCTGTATACGACTCGGAGGATTCAAAGTCTTACGGATATGAGATTTTTCCGTAATTCGAAGACTAGGGGGATGACGACCTGAAAATGGTATTCCCAGGGAAGGTTAATCAAATGATTTGACTTGCGTACAAGAAATGATGAGAAAAAAAGAAAAGAATAAAAAATTTTTTATTTTTAAGAGACAAGCAAAAGGTCGCGAGAGCGCGGGATAATTCTGAATTTCGGGTGCGCCAGTCGTCCTTGGATTGGCGCACGACTGGAAGCAAATATCCTTGGAGTGTACGAAGGCCGCAGGATTGCGAGACCCGCTTTGTAGAAGCCGGGAAAATTTTACGTGCCATATAGTAGGTATATGTAGGTACAGGTGGTGGAATATAAGGCGAGATTCCATGAGTAATAATTATGAGAGTTAAAAATTCCAAAAATGGAAGTTGAAAAAAGTTCTATTTATTAGTCTGTCATTTATTTTAAAACAAAGTTGGGAAAAAAAAAATGAAAAATAACAACAATGGATATTTGAAAATAGGAGCGCAAATTATTACTATATAGGCGAAAGAAGAACAGCGCGCTGCAGCGATAAGTCCAGAGTACAGGGAGTGGCTACTCTTGAGTCTTGAGCAAAGTGTGTCGCTGTTGCTGCTGACTATGACTCAGTCAGTCTTCGACTCACTCGTAAGTGTGCCACAAATGTTCCTTCCCTGCGTCGTAGCTTCGAGCAGCTCTTACGCCAGTGAGAAAGCTGCTCCCAAGAAATCGCACGAAGAAGATCGAGCGCGATATTATATTTATGCTATAGTATACACCGAGGGGTAAATCACGAGGCAGAAACACGTACACCACATCTCCCATCTCCCAACATCTCCCCCTAAATTTTGATAACATTTCTTTGATTTTTCAAGATTTTTCAAGATTTTCCAAGATTTTCCAAGATTTTCGGTCATTTCCGAACATCTCCCAGCACTTATCTCCCTTTATCTCCCTAAATTTCTCAATATTTCCTAAACATCTCCTGCATTTTGTACACCAAATCTCCCCCGTGATTTACCCCTCGGTATACACGTAGGGGAGACCGGGGCTAAAAGTTACAATTTTTTGAATAACTTGAAAAATTGATTGGAAAAAATTCGTCAAATATAAATATTATTGTTCTACAATTTGGCAAATATATTCTACTTTAGTATGCCTAACCGTTTTGGAATATATTCGCATAAGTTTTTTTGATATGATTTTTTTTTTTTTGCAACAAAACGTAAAGTAACAATTTGCCCCGGTTCGGGGCTAGTTGTGCATGAGCTGGGGCAAGTTGTTACAAGATTTATTGTGGGTATATTTCATTAAAAAAAAACAATTATTTTAGATTAAATTTATGTATTTAAGAACGAATTAACAATATTCAAAGAGTTTTCAATTATTTGTCGTGCATAAATTAAACTCAAATTGAACGGTGAACATAAATATATAGTTTTTTTTTTATTGTTTGTTATCCCAATAACTCCAAGTAATACTTTGAGATCAATTATTGTTTAAAATAATATATATTGAGATCAATCATTTTTAGAAATAATATAATATATTAAGATCAATTATTATCATAAAAGATATCGCGTCCCTAATGCCATAAAGGCATACGCTGTATATAGATGCTACCTAAGAGCCATAAAGGCATATAAATTTTTTTATTCGCCCAATCGCTTCAGAATAACTTGAAATGAATTTTCTAAAAAAAAATAAAAAAACTAATGCCAAAAAGGCATATCTTTTGGGACATAGGCCTTTTTGGCATTAGGAAAACTGATTTTTTTTTTTTAACTTTCTATGCGTTTTTCATGTTTTCAAAGCGATAGGCGAAGTTTGAAAAAACTATATGCCTTTTTAGCATTAGTATGCCATAAAGGCCTATAACGAAGATATGCCTTTATGGCATTAGGGACGCGATATATCATTGATAATATGTCATTTGAGTTATATATGGGGTGTTCCACGTGACACGCATCGGTTTTTGGCCGGAAGTCATCGAAAAAATAGGCAAGCTGACAATTTGATCACTTTTTTTTGTGCCTCTTTATGGTAATTTCGTTAACAATTCCAAGGCGATTCGTGTGACCCTTCAAGTAGAAAAAAGATGAATTACAAATTTCCAAAGTTTTACTTTTTAGCAATAGTTGTTAATTTTTCGCCATTTTCCTCACTTCATCTGGGGCTTTTTGCATGAGGCCTTGAGATATAGTTCCCCGACTTGCTGTTCTATTATAACGATAAGAATAGCCGCGGGATAAAGAAGGTATATATATAAGAAAAATTACTATACTCGGAATAATTAGCCTCGAGAATATAGGAAAAATAGCCTGCAACGGGTTAATGCCGGGACACCCCGGAAGTAGACACAGGCCGTCGGAAATGCGAGTATAAGCGGACGGGCTGCTGCTGTACCGCTATAAACAAACCTGCACCAGCGGAAATCCGACCATCAATGAAAGTTAACGGTTTGCGTGCTGCTCCGGTGTTGTTGGTGGTGGTGGTGGTGGTGGTGATGGTGCAGCACCACCAGCAGCAGCAGGAGTAGCAGTACGCACAGATTATTCCGTCGGATTGGTTGTTTTCATCGATAACCTTGGCCCACCAATCGACGATCGAGTCCCATCGTCCCATTTATCTTTACCACGACTATATATATATATATATATGCCGACGAGAACTGTAGCCGTTTCTTAAATCTTCGATCTTTTTTAGCGCCGAGAAATATAAGCGTTATAACATATATATATATATATTTATTTTATTTAATCAAGAAATTCATTTCAGGTATATGATATTTCGAGTCCCCTAAGTATAATGTATGATTAGATAAAATGACACAAGTATATACTATACACCGTCGTATAGTACGCTCGTATATAATAAGTCGCCGTTCTTATCTATCGCGTCGGATTTATTTTTCATCGTGCGCGAGAAATAGTTTCGTAAAACGAGTTGCAACAACTATACGTATATGTATGTATATATACGGATGTTGCTGCCTTGTGATATATAAACTTGAGTTCAAGTGGGGAAAAAAATAACAGGACGAAGATCAATTTGACGGTAATTTTTAGCTACAATTTAAAGAAAACTGCAGCATTTATTTATCTATAATTTTATATAATAATTGTATAATATATTATGTAATATATATACATGTACATAAATGTATATGCTTTTTATCAAAATAAGGCTAGAAGAAGCATACGAGTTGGAATTAGCCTGAGCAGCGAGAGAGGCTGCACCAAGTCCGGTCTAAGTAGTGAGTTATGTATTATAGGTGGGCAGGGAGCGTGAGCGCGGGACCTATAGTCGTCGTCGTCGTCGTCGTCGTCGTAGTAGTTGTAGTCGTCGTCGTTGTGGTGCCTGGCTCTGGCGAGTTGAGGCATAGAAGTGGCGTGCTGACTGGAAGTTGGAATGCGGCCGAGCCAGGCAGCCTTGAGCTGCCCAGTAGTGCGACTCAGCCTCTCATGTGCCTATACAGAACTACTGCAGGCACACACACCTATGCCTTATTACAACGTGACGTATCTACGTGTGTATACGTAACGCTGCTTAGTTTAGTGGTCGACTAAAAGATAGGCGATACATTCTAGTGGTATAACCACGCTGCGTGGTCAGACAAACTTACCATTTGAACAACCGGTCCGAGGAAGAAGCGGATAGCTTCGTGCTCGATGGATATCAACTCTGTTTTGCCGACCGCGTTACTGTCAAGGGCCGAATTTAAACATTTAATAGATACTCAAAGATCGGGAAGGAACGAATAATTAATAAGCCTATATATATCGGATATGAAATATCGAGATGAACGTTATACCGGAGCTATAAGCTACTGGAACCTTTTTTGTTTTTGTTTGTTTTTTTTTTTGTTTGTTTATACTTCGTCTTCGTCTTCGTCTTTTTATTCTTATTATTCTTGGAAAGAAGAAAAAAAAAAAAAAAATGAAGCAAGGAAGGGTGAAACTTTTCCATATGCGAACGGTATACATAACATATATGTATTATATATATACTCAGACAGAAGTTACCGAAAGACACCCCCAGCGAATTATTATTGCGTATTCAAGTTGTGTATTATGTTGTGTGACCGCTGCAGGCACCGGTCCCGCAACAAGTAGTCAGCTGAGAAAGAGTCGAGTACATTGGAATATCGATTAACGGGTATATCGAGAAGGATGCGAAGCAAATAAGACGACGCCGAATAAGCTGTGAGGAGTGAAGAATTGGAGAATTGTTTTTGCCGTTCTCTTTTTTTCTTTTTCTTTTTTTTTTTTTTTTTTTTTTTTGCTCTTCTCCATAAAATTGAGAGAGAAAAAAAAAGCATCTCTCGGCTTCTCCGGTTCATTCGAAGATCATGTATAAGTATATATATATATATAGGTACACATATTCCGTATATATATACATATATCGCGTACCTATCTACTGCGCAAGGATTAAGATCTAACAAGGAGGAAACTCGAGGGAAGATCGAGGCTAATCTTCCAAACATAAATTGCGTAACCATCTCTCACGGTCGCTTGCTCGTTTGTACCGGACCTGCCCCAATATCTCTGTCATCGTCTCTTTTCGCTGTGGCATACGTCCAACCATGCGTTACAAGGCTCTTAGCTCTCGGCTCTTATCTCCTTCTCACTACTTCCTCGCGCAACATCGGAGAACTCGTTTAATCAAGTTCCGTATAGGTTTCCGTGTTCCAAGACTGGCTATGGAAAACTGATCAATTCTCGTCTGTCTTTTAGAATTCGTTTATTAAGACATTATAGGATACTCTGCAGATTCAATATAATGCACATGCGCGTATATCTCTTATAAAGTATAGGTGTATACATATACCGACGTGTATATTCGCGTAATATAGAACGCGTTTGCCGTTAAAACTAAAAAGTTTACAGAGCTTGATCGAGTTCTGACCTCTCGGTGATACTAAAGCCAAAAATAAGCAAAGACGAGATTGCACGCCGCTCGCGTTTGTATTTGTACGTTCTGTTTACCGTGTCGATATCTGTGACTCATGTACGCGTGTTAGTGTGTACTTTCATTGCCGCATTATATGCGTACAGCCAACGTTACGCGTATATATATTTCGCGCGGGTATTTTAAAATAATGAAAACGGTCTTTTACATTTATTATTAATTTTTCTGCTTCTACCATCATTTTCTTTTCTTTTTTTTTTTTTTTTTTTTTTTTCTCGTTGTTTTTGAAACGTTAAATAATGTGGAACTATATGAAATAGAATTAAGAAATGAAAAATAACGCGGAAATCGGGTAGATTGAATTCCTCAAGCTCGTATACTTGTACGTTAGCTTCAGAGATAAGCATAATGTTGAAGGCAATTTATCGCTGATAAAGATGGTCTTATCGGTGTCGACGATATATACGATAAGAAGACGTCAGTCATAAGACTAGAAAGACCTTAGAGAACAAATTGCAAATTATTATATACGGACACACGGCGTTTATTATGTAAATATATAAGATTACCAGTTTCTGCAGGACCATTTAACAATAAGTCCGATTACAGACGACGACGAATATGACCCATGCAACGCGACAATCAACCCACTTAAATATATACATATATTATACCTATACATATATATATTTATACTGACGCGCGGCTACGTAATGTTTTGTTTTGATCGTTATCGGTCAATGGTCAAATCCACCGATCCTAATTCGATTCCACAAATTCTGATCATCCTACATCATTCATAAATAATCGTAAAAACGAGATAATTTATAGAAACATATTATTCATTTATTTATTCAACCGCGGAAAAAGGGTTAGTTTTGATATGGTCAACTAGTTACATTAAGAGATGAAATCCAAAGTTAAAAAAAAAAAAAAAAAAAAAAAAAAAAAAAAAAATAATGATCACGCTTTGCCGTTCGAACGACGTGTGAGTGTTGATATGGTAGGTAAGAAAATTGCGAGTATAGATCGTTCGGGGTCACGAAAGTAATCTGCATATAATATCCACGTGGTTTGACAAGAGAAGAAAAATAATTTCTAAAAGATGAAGAGAAAAAAAATTGACAAATTTTTTTTTTTTTTTTTTTTTTTTTTTTTTTTTTTTTTTTCCCCAGAGTTTGGATCGACCAATGAAAACCGTACGGCGGACTAAACCGAACACTCCGAAGCTACTGCGCAGTCAAGAACTGCTGAAGGTCGTTACTGCGACAAGCAAGACTCATTGTCGGCTAGAATTCTGTCGACGGCAAAATGAGGCGGCTGAATTAAAACTCAAGAGTTTATAATCGTATAGGAGAAATGAATATGAAATAATTCGTAAATAATAAAATAAATATATGATATTATAGAAAAATGTGATAATTTTTAGCGCGAAATGAAAGTGTTATAAAAAATAATATGGGCACGTCATCGTGCGTATACAATATGCGTGGATGAGGAAAATTCAAATTTTTCCTCCTCGATTACGCGGGTTATGCGGATATGTCGAAAAGTTACTAGAACAATTCGCGCTTGTAGTACATATTAAAGTAAAGAATTGTATCTTGCCGCGCGGTTGACTTGCAGCAGAGTACAGTTTAAGAAAACAGGATTGTTTGCTGCGCTGTTGGGAATAAGCGGGCCGGTTGCTTTTAGCGAAGTCAGATCGAGTCAGCTCGAGAGTAAGGGAATGACGTAGTCGCTCTCGTCCGTGGTAACGCCGGTATCTTTAGTCTGGTTTGCCGCGACTCATAAGTTTCTCCAAGGAATGAACGGTCTCTGTACGACCGACCGTTCCCCCATACATCTAAAGCCCGCAAAACTAAAGAATATTTTCAAACTCTTCAAGCTTTGGGTCCCGACTACCCGTGCCAGACGAATAACCAACAAGAACGGGATATAGGTATCTATATACGGATAAAAAGCAACAACGCTGTATCACATTCTCTTCATTATTTCAACTATTCTCTTATAGTCTAGTCGTACATATTCCCGCATCGAGTAGGTAGGTATATATAAGATATAGAAATATATATACGTTCGTTTCGAGGCGTTGCCGAACTCATGGTCGCGTCGTCGTCGTCGTCGTCGTCGTCGTCGTCGTAGTAGTAGTAGTAGTAGTCGTCGTTCCCAGTATAGCTCGAATACACTCTATCGCGCGTAATAGATATTCAACCGCGAGAATAAAGAAAATAAAAATAAAAAAAAATTCAAAAATTCAAAAATTTTAAATTGGAAAAAAAAAAAAAAAAAAATGAAAATATGACATAGAAATAATTGACGAGGAGAGTAAAAATAAAAAATAAAAATAAAAATGTAAATAATAATGTTAAATTATTGAACGAAATAAAGATATCCGTTTTATGAGGTGAATAATAATATCTGTAAACGGGGCGGCGTTTAACCCGTAAATAATAAAAATGTTTCCGATGAATTTTCTTTGGTTGTTCGTCGTGTATGTAACGTGACAGTAAAGGCTGGCGGGCGAGAGAACACCCGAGTTGTCTGTGAATGCTGGCCGTGAGCTCGAAGCATAGATTTACCATCGTATATACCCGAACGGGCAGCGTCGCGGCGTCGTGTCGGAGTGCAGGTGGGCCGACAAAGAACGGAAATCCCCGAACCGAGTCCGGGGGAAAACCGAGCCGTCGCTACCGCTGCTGCCGCTAGCGTCGCCTCCGCGCTGCTGCTGCTGCTACTCGGCGGAGAGAGACTGTTGTCAGTATTCAGTAATGCTTTGCATGGCTGGCTCGCCAGTAGTAGGGTCGGTGAGAGTTGTTTTTCAGTCGCGAAGTGATCGTGTGGTGTTTGCGTACCGTCGTCGCCGTCGTCGTCGTCGTTGTTGTTCTTATTCTTATTTGAGCCGTCACAACCACCACCACCACGACCATCACCATAATAATAACAATTATAGTTGTTGTCTTATACTGTGACCGTGACGCTGTCGAAAAAGATACCGCCTAAAAACTAAAGACTTTATACGGGCTATTTATCACTGAAAATTTAAGAAAATTCTGTTACGTATATGGTTAACGAACAGTCCAAGATGCTGTCACCAGTGCTAGCGAAATAATAATGTGGTGCGACGTTAACCAGGTGAGTTTATTTGTGAGATAAAAGAAAAACCTTCGCATTAGATACTATAGCATTACGAATTTGTTCTTTACTTTTTTTTTTTTTTTTTGCTAAAATTTAAATTTAAAAGCAAAAAAAAAAAAAAAAGAAAAAAAAGTCGCTTCCTTTCAATTTTCCTCGCTATATTATATATATACGTTTGAAATCATATTTCACATATTAATTAAATATCCTTATACCGTGATGATGATGATGATGATGATGATATACGTTGTTCGCGTGTGCTCAAAGTGTCACTTATACAATATATCGTTCGCCTGATACCCTGATAGAAATTCTTATTCGATAAATGGATAAATCTGAACTTAAGGGAGAGAAAAGTCTAGTTCTTATAGGAACGAATCATCACTGTATACACACATGGCACGATAGTATATACAGATAACGAGACAACATCGTATATTCCGATATATAATATAAGTTTCGAACGTGGAATATAAGTATACGACTTTGGTCAGTCAAATATTCCCAGACTTATTCGTGAGTAGCGTCATAATATCACGCCTGCGAGCGTATAGTTTTGTATATTATCGTAAAAATTGCCCCGAGGGTATGGATAAAAGTATATTAGTTCTATGGGTATATACGAAGAACTATACGTACTGCAGTCGCTACGACGATTAATATGCGATATAAAAATGGGGTAAAAATAAAGTAAAAACTAATGACAAGCCATTTGTTAGTATCTCGGCCGTAGTTTAGTCCACTCGCGAAGAACGTCAGATTTGACGCGTGGTAACCTCGTGTGCAGTTGTTTGAATTCGAGCGATCCCGCGTTTCCTTGGCGGGCAGCGGGCGAGGCGAGGCGGCTGCAGGTCGTCGGGCGCCCAATGGGTCGGATGGGGTGAGGCGTCGCGGTGTTGGGGGGACGGAGAGGAGGCAGAGGCCGAAGTCAGTAGTCTCTTCTTTACTTGGCTGGCCATAGAGGAAACTTAACGCGCGTCGACGAGCTCCGCAACCTATGGCAAGGGCCGCTGAGGGGACAAGGGAGACGGTAGTTATGACCAGCCATCGAGTCGGCGTCGCCATGGGAACGGGAACAACAACAATTCCACAATTCCTTCGGGCTCGTTCTTTTTATTTGATTTTTTTTTCTTCTTCTTCTCATTATTATTATTATCATTATCATGATTATTATTATTATTATTATTATTATACAGGGGAATATCTGCTTTTTCAGTTTCGAGATATAAAGAAAGCGTATAGTTTAAATTGTTGAGAAATTTAAATAGCATACAACGATTTATATATAATATATATATATTTTTTTTCCCTAGATTCATTATTTCGAAGATTTTTTTTTTTTTTTTTTTTTTTTTTTTTTTTTTTTTTTTTTTTTTTCAACCCGCGAATACACTTTAGTAAATAAGTGCATTATGAAAATTATAATTGTTTTACCGAAGATACTGATGCGTAGGCAAGATTTATGTGTATATAGGCATCCGCAATGCTCCTTCTTTTTTCTTTGTATTATATATATATATATATAATAGTTACGTAATCAATTCAGAACAGCGGTTCTCAAACGTTATATTAATACAGGATTGATCATTTCTGGGAAACTTTGACGAGTTTTATGATCATTATTATTGAAAAAAAAAAAAAAAAAAATACAAATTACAAACTTTTTGATCACGTTTTGAATTTTACATCGAATCGCGAAACTATCCGATCAATAATCAGTTTTACTCTTAGCGAGTTCTTCTATTGTTATGTGAAAAAAATCATCGAGCATAATGATATATAATGTATGATATGTAAGAGATTGACGCTTCTCTATTCAACTTTTGATGTACGCATTTTGATTTAACGATAATTCTGCGTACAATTCGCTATAGTATACAGGCGTTAAACGATAGACAAGAAAAGACGCTGCCCTGACGGTCATACACTATATATCTTTATACCACCACCGTGTGTCTCTGGAAGAGCGAGATCGTGCTGCAAGTTATGAATATAGTACATAATATATACATGTATGTATACATATATATATATCTACGTGTAGTAAACCGAAAGCCCATTAATGAGAGTTATCGACACACGATCTGTCAATAGACCTCCCCACCCTCCTTCTCCTCCTCCCCCCCTCCCCCCCATTCATAAATTGGCCAGACGTATATAAGCAGAGTTTTGCGGGTAAACACGTGGTCTTTATTTACGCGCGTTATACTATATATGCTTAATACTTGTTACAAGTTTGCCCGCGTTACGTTACGTTACGGTGCGACGTGCGGTGCGGTACGGTACGGGACGGTATACATTAAGCGTGTGCGGTGCACCAGCAACCTAACTTATATACGAGACCGATAATATAGTAGCGAGGCGCCGGCGGTGCCAGTTAGCTTTAGCCTTTCGAAGGATAAACACTATATACTGTCGCGTGCGTTAGTCAGTTCAAGTATTGTACTAATATACATGTTACAGAGTCTTGTCGCAGATTCTGTGTATAGCTGCGAGACAATTTTTCGTTTCAAGGAAAAAAAAAACAAAAAAAAAAAAAAAAAACCCTAAATTTTAATCACATATGGGTATATATATATTCTTTTTATCCTTCGAGTAGTACAGATATAATATATATGCAAATACCTCGCTTCTATATAATAAAGTCGTGTGTGTGTGTGTATTAGAACGACCACGCACGGCGCGACACCGTGGCAATTCGTCGAGGTTTGCGAGTAGGTTGCGAGCCTCCCGTAAACGTGCGTGTACGTTTAGTAGTACTACGCAATCGTACGAACGACGACGCGTTACAAACGGACATCGGGGCGCTGTGGGATGGTCCGCTGGTTAAAAAGTTTTTAAAACTCCAACTGACCCCGCGCCAAAAGTCCGTCCCGTACTCGTCAGACAGCTCGCACCATCCCAACGTACTAATGCGTAAAAGGTATCGAAAACATGTTTTGAAAAGAGAAAAAAAAAAAAAAAAAAAATGGAAATTATGGAATACGTCTTTCGGTTTTCTATTATACCAACCAATCGCGTTGAAATTTAGCGAAATAAGGAAATTGATGGAATCTTTTTTCGTTATATTCTATATTCTCATTCCTCTGTCTTGACTTGTGTTGGAATGATTTCATTTACATGCATAGATACCTATACATGTATACACAATGTTATCATCGTGGTTTTAACGGTATAGGTGTGTGTATACAGATTGAAATATGAGATTTTCTCCAACATCCACCTGTCCTGCATTTATACCCGTAGTATATTCCGTGCTACGCGCGATCTTGAAGTTATCCGTTCCGCCCAAGTGACTACTACTGTCAGTCGTCTCTCTAAACCTCAGAGGCACAAGCACGTGCACCTTCAGCTGCACACGTGCCAGTCACATTTCTACCGCGACAATACCCCCCCGCACACATACACACACACACATATAAAACACATATGTATATACATATATACTCGCGCGCGCAGAAAGAGAGCTCTTCGTCGCGGCAAGGGACGAGAGAGGGCCAAAGGGGTGGACCTGGGGGGAAGAGGAGACAGAAGCAACAGCTGACGATACCGACGTATCAGGGTGGCAGGGGGGGGGGGAAAGTTGACGGACGCTCTAACACATATACGCACACATAAATATATTACATGGGTATCTATAGGTATAGGTATATATAATATCATATTATACTTTATACTTTATATATATATATATGTACATGCATATGTGTGTGTATCGTCGAGTAGCATGGATAAACACACATTGACATAAATGCATATGTAACACGCGTAAGGCTAGGTTAGATATAGGTATAGGTAGAGGTAGATATATATACCCTCTTTCCACTTTTCCACCTTTCCCCGCTACACCCTATTCCGGTCTTTCTCTCTCTGTTCAACGCTCGCCAATCCCCCTTGTGCGCCCCCGTTTGCCTCACCTCGTCGTAGTAGTAGTGGTGGTGGTGGTGGTGGTAGTGGTGCAGCAGCAACGCTGAACGCAACGGACGATGCACTTTGTCGCTTGCT
This sequence comes from Tenthredo mesomela, assembly GCA_943736025.1. Lineage (NCBI taxonomy): Eukaryota > Metazoa > Arthropoda > Insecta > Hymenoptera > Tenthredinidae > Tenthredo > Tenthredo mesomela. The sequence continues at coordinate 28,143,511 of OX031019.1, read as the reverse complement.
TCCATGCGCTTCGTACAGACGCATGCAGTTCAGTCGGATTCGGTTCGGATACCGACGAGGTTCTCCTCTTCTTCTGCTTCTTTTACTCATCAAGCCTCGCGATGCTATGATAACGTACTCTGATGTACCTACTACTTTTTCACATACGAACGATTTCTATCTATCTTTTTATATACCTACCATATAGATTATACTCAAAGATTTACAGATTTTTAGATAAAAATGAAAAAAAAAAATAATGTATAATTCGCACAGAGGCAAAATGAAAGGTAAAATGAAAAATATAAAAAGGGTGTGCGCGCATTTGACGTATGAGAACAAACACGCACGTGGGTCGATTTACTCGCTCTTCGAAATATACGCATACTATAATATTTATCGCGTCATACCACACGTGTTCTTTTTATTCCTTACGTCATTTTTAGCCGATAATTTTATTTTATTGGGAAAGCTATTATACTAATTCTATCTATGTATCTATATATAATATAAATATATATATATGTATATCAGCTTGATTTAACATTATTATTATAATATTATCATCATATGTAGGTATTTCGCACCGCAGACTGCGCGGCTTATGATTCAATGATTTTTCCCTCTCTCGTCCGCTACGTTCGTTCGCGGATCGATCTTTAGCAGTGATCTCATCTTCTGACGGAGCTCGTTCCAGTTGCTCTGGAGAACACAGTTTTCGCTGAATAAGATAAATAATAGCTTGCTCAAGATCTTCGGGAGTTCTTTCTGAAGATCCGAGGAGAAGAACTTATATCGTACAGTCATATAAGAGACCCCGATGCATTTGATCAAGGCGAGGGAACGTGCTGTACGTAAATTTCGTATATAAGCATAAGCCTCCCGTACATCAAATCCATTTGGAACCCGACGCCCTCCGTGTCTGACAAATTAGTCACCACGTGCTTCGCACGGATCTCTGTATTCTTCTTCGTCTATCTTTCTCTCTCTGACTCTGACTCTCTTTCTTTCTCTTCAAGAATTCCCGCGTTTCCACACAGGTGGCACTGCGGCCCATTCCTCTCTCGTTTCTCCTTCTCTCTCCCATATTATACCTATACGATTATAAGACTTATATACTTGGGAATTGTGTATAGCGGAGCAAGTTGTATGATACTTATGCAAATTTGAGAAAGCCGCCTTTTTCACCCGTATATATATCTAGCTCTAGGTATTCATTCATTCTTACATTAGCTGTGACTGCAGCAATGATAACTGGTTATAATAATGAACAAAAGAAATGCTCGTGATATTTCATTTTCTCTCTTCATTTCTCATTCTCATAGCTTATATTTATTTACGCGAAATCTCTTGGCGTATGTATTCGCGTGCGTGTGTGTGTGTGTTTAAAATTAGGTATAAACGTATAAGTGCTGCAAAGATTAGAAAAAAAGTGAGATGATGAGGAAATTCAGAAATCGCATCGATCTTTTTGCAGTTCTTTTTTTTTTTTATATTCTCTTCTTTGCTCTCTCGCCTTATTATACACCTACCTTAAAATATTAAGCGAACCCCTCCCAGCGGCTGTTTTTTTTTTTTTTTTTTTGTTTCTTTTCGTTTTTTTTTTTTTTTTTTGCGTTTATTTTTTCGTTCGTCGGTTGGGGAATGGAGCGGGGGCAGGGTAGGAGAATCGAACGCATGCGCGATGGGTACATCTGAAACTAGAGCGCCTAGCGTAGGGGTTAATTGGACGCTGGCGCCGCTACGGCGGCTCGACGAAGTGGGGCCACGTGCGCCTGATATCGAACGACGAAACTCACCCCTCGCGGATACGCCAACCACTGATCCCTCCGCCTCCACCTTCTCCTCTGCCTCCACTGCCTCTCTCCCTACCACTACCAACGAGCCACCATTCCACGGTGACGTCATATACTTAGAAGCCTATACATGCGATATGCGACCATGCCTTGGAATTATCCGAATAGATTGCGCGTTTGTAAATGTACGACGTGGAACAACACGCCGCGGGAAACCGCCAAATGCGGGGATAACCGTACTATACCTAGGCTCCTAGAATTATTCTACTATCGATCGAATCGCAAATATCGATTTGAGTTACACCGCCGTAGCTCTGTCGCCGTATAGCCAACCTCGCGCTACGTTCGTAGGAAAATTCTCTTGTAATATATTGCGAAGTGGGGTTCTTTCTTTTTCTTTCGCTATGGGTTCAGACTAGCTGCAGCTTCTTTTTTCTTTGGCGTTGGTGTTTTTTTTTTTTTTTTTTTTCTTTTTTTTTTTATTGCAGCGTATTTCCATCACGGTTATCGTAGATTATTACACCCGCATGGATAATATATTTCTAGCTACGTATTATACGAATTCGTAGATCGTGTATTAAGAGAGCGAGAGAGAGAGAGAGGGAGAGGGAGAAAGGACATAGCGTCGAGTTCCTCCGAGCACCAAGAAATTCCTTAGAAACGCGCGCGCGCATGCGTGGACGCGCCGAGGACGTCACATCCTCCGAAACCAGTTTCACAGGGACGCAACTCTGAGCCTCCGTTCTGCGTTCTCCGTTCTCCACGATCGTCGCTCTTCTCTCTCTATTTCTTTTTTTCTTTTTTATTCTTATTCTCTTTCTCATTTACTCAACCCGCCGAATCGTTTCTCAAAGATACTGCCATTCGATTATTTTCGTATTATTATATATAAAACTAGATTAAGGAAACCTCTTTTTTCATACGAAAACCAAATTCAGGTATTATTTCGGATGAATTTAATAAATTGTTGAAAAAAATAAAATAAAAAAAATTCATATGTTACTTGAAACATGACGGGCATATATTTATTCCTCTCTAAAAATGTATATGGGAATCGTGTATAAATAAATGAATGTATGGAAAATTTTTGAGAAAATAAATAAATAACAAATAAATAAACAGAAAAAAAAAAGTACCATAAAATCTTGAAAAATTTTGTCCTCCCATCCGTTGCGAAATTTTTGCACCCATCTCGCGGAGCTACGCAGTGCGTATAAGCGGTTCACCCCACCTCGAATCGCGGGACGGGTAGGGAAGGTGCGTTTTCGGGGCGCCCGAAACTGAACTTTTCTCAACCTACCTTCTCCCTTGCTCTTTATCTCTCTCTCTTTTTCTCTTTCTCTTTCTCTTTCTCTTTCTCTTTCTCCTATTTCTATCTTTGTCTCTCTGCCGAGCCACAGAGCGCCAACGGAAAATCTATACGAGGAGGGGAGAGACCGAGCACGCCGGTACGCTACAGGTCATTTCATACACACTAATCAACGATATTATTCAACGCGGTTGATTATTTCAGGGGTTGGGTATTCCCGCTTTTATATATACGTAAGCGATTCCTCCTCACCCTATCCTACACTGGGGGATACTCTTTTCTTTAAACTCTGTACCTATATACATATATAATATAATGTAATGTATACATATATTTATACATATATATATATATATACATGTAGGTATATAGGTATACAGAAATAACAAGTATAATTAATTATACCGTATAATATGGGTAAACAAAGTGCGTAACCGCAACAGTTGCAAATAAAATCTATCGGATAACTGACCAGGGACAATATCATATATTACGTATTTCAACTATATAGATAATACACATTTGCATATATACGTATACTCGTATACTTATACATATATATATATATATATATATAGGAGGAAATTATATGCGTTAAATTTCTTTCATAACGGTCCAGCGAGTTTTATTCGATATCATTACCCACCGGCCCGTGATAACGAAATTAGCAAAACTTATATGAACAGCGATGATTAAGAGTAGGTGCCTTCAATTTTTACGACAAAGAAAATCAGTCCGATATAATATAACAGAGATTTTGACGAGTAATATTTGTTATATTATATAGAGTTCGTTATATGAAATACACCTATATGATTATATAAGGCTAGGCTTGGAAAATAATTTGAAATTTAATACCAAAGATGAAACACCCTGTACAGATATAGAGAGCGATATTATATATATGTATATATTTTATATTATATATATATATGTATATGAATATATGTATATATGTATACACATACATACGTACAGAAGGGGTCAGACAAGGAAAGGCATATAACTCCTGCATGGGGCGTTGCCATGGCAACCCCTACTCGTTTCACCCCTCTCTCATACTCCGTATACTCAACGAGGGAGAGAAACACAAACGGTATAGAGTCGGGGTTGTATGTGTTGCCGAGTGTGTGTATATACGAACGATGTGGAAGTGGGGCCTTTGCGTCGTTCGCTTCGTGCGCTGGCGCAGTTCTCTCTAACTTTTTGGAGAGAGGGAAAATGAGAGAACTAGAGGGCGAGTGAGAGAGCGAGATAACGAGAGAGCGAATGAGAGAGAGAGAGAGAGAGAAAAGGATCGACAGCTACGGCGGCGGGGTGTACGGGGCTAAAAGAGAAAGGGAACGAGATAGAGGAAGGCACGGCGCCGCTAGTGCAATCAACCCATTTCTCCCTCCTTCCCTCTATCAACCTCCTCCTCCTCCTCCTCTTCCTCCCTCTCATCCTCATCCTCACCCCCAAAGCCGGGGCGAAACTACCCCCTGAAGTAAGACAGGGACAGATATATTGCAGAGGGTGTTCAGCGAGGATATAGCTACCCACACACCCACGCGCATACACACACGCATATAATATAACCGTATACGTGTATCTATATATGTATATAGTATATATAGATATAGAGAGAGATGGAAAAACGGACAGAATTACAAGAGAGATTAGATGCGAACGTCCTGCAGTAATGAGAGACACCCTAGCTTCTTTATACCTATCTAGGATATAATTTAGCTCTATAGATGAAGCAAAAAAATTCGAGAGGAACAAAAAAATATTATTTAATTATCGAATGTGGGTATAATATGTAGTATGTATATATGGAATTGAATGCAGAGGTTCGTTTCGTTTTCCTCATGCGTATAACTATACTGCCTACGCTTACTATATATACATATACCTATAATAAATATATATATATATATATATATATATATACGCGTTAGACGATGGGTGGGTTGGCTCTGCGAGAGGGAGAATTTCTTCAGTATATCTACATACTCTCGCAAGCCTCTCTCGGGGATATTGCTAGTAAGAAACGAGCAGTTGCTCTATTCTATACAGAAACCAGTTTGCTGCTGCTGCTGTTTGCTGGACGATGTTGCTCGCTGCTTGCTGGCCGCTGCTTGCCTGCCTGCCTGCCTGCCTGGCCTGCTTGGCCTGCCACACAGCAAAACCATGCACGCACACGACGCGCGCGCCTCAAGATACCAGCTACGCCATGCTATGCTATGCTGTGCTGTGCTATGCTATGCTATGCTATGGCACACCGCGCACCGCACGTCAGCTAAACTAGAAAGTTGCCCGGCGAACAGAAGAAACATCGTATACTAAGCTAAAGCCTCGGTCTCAAGCGAGCCTTTCAAATTTCAACCGGGAATTATATTTTCTTTCACAATTAATTCTATATCTAGATATATACGTAATTTACTGGTTTTTTTTTTTTGTTTTTTTGATTTCTGTTCGTTATATTTTGTACAAATCTATTATATATTTATCACGTATATATTTATCATCGATATGCGTTGGAGTAAAATATTATATATATATATATATTGATGAAGAAACTATTAAACAATATTTGTATATATATATATATATAATGCATACGAGAGAGGAATTTTTGAGAAAGTTTGATATTTTCGGGTTGACACTGGGATTTACACCCTGTGTTGAAGTCGGTGTACGGGGGCAAACCCCATTCCATCGTTAGAAAGTCTGTGTGGAGGTTATTAATTCGTCGTTGACTCGAGAATCGGCAGCAAAAGCAGGACCTGCAATACTATAACAACAGCAACAACAACAGCAACGGCAACATTAACAGCAACAGCAACAGCAACAAGCAACAGCAAGAACGGCGTCAGTGGTAGTGGTAGAGTGGCAGCAGGCGAAGCTGGGAACGTGGGTATCAGCACGGAACCGTCTACAACGCATTTGCGCGCGGTGTTGCCACGTTTAATACCTCTCTTATATACTCCTATATGCCAGAGAATAACAGCCAACGTTGCCACTGCAGGCGTTGGACTGGCGGGAAATCTAGGTTTCGAAATAAAATATTTCTCTCTATATCCTATATATATACCTACAACGCGGATGAAGTATATACATATTATATATATATATATATATATATATATAGATGTATGATATACCGGGACTTTGAAGCTTCGTGAAATCGACTGAATTGAACAGAATAACTATACTACTATACGCCTGAAAAATGTCTATCAAATTTAGGTATTATCCGCGAATATCGATATATCCAAAGACTGAAAAAAGAAATAAAATTTCATTTCGACTTGATGTATCTTAATAAGAAAACGTTGCTTTATTTATGATGCGATTTGTCGTATAGGAGGTTTAATAAATTAGAAAAAAAAAAAAAAAAAATACATCAAGTAAAAAATAAACAAACGTATGAAGTATAGAACTTTGAAAATAGAAGGGCGTCGGGTGCAGCGGCTAGTGGGGTGGGGCGGTGGGTACTTTGAAAATAGGCACCGAAATATGCGCCCGTCGCCCCCGGCGTCTGCAAGGTAGAGAGAGCAGCAGCGCCGTAGTTGCGTCGTACCGGCGAAGCTACGGAGCTGCGAGAATGGCGGGAGGAGTGAAGTGAGGAGGAGGCGGTGGCGGAGGCGGCGGCGGCGGCAGTGAAGCAAAAGCAGCAGAGCTGAGGGGCGACAGGGAAAGAGGGAGGACGGAGAACGGAGGACGGAGGGAACGTACGGTTTTAGACTTCGGGCGGCGCGTCGGCGTCGAGTTAAAAATAACAGTACAGCCGGCCGTCCGACCGCCCGACCAGTCAGCAATCCAGCCGCCCGTCCCTGTGTGTGCTAGCTGCTAGCTAGCTAGCTGGCAGCTACACGTACCAACTCTGATAGTTACTGCTCGCTAGCCTTGAGTATGGTTCACGATGTCGAGTCGAGAAAAGACGACGTCCAAAACGTCTTTGCCAACCGACGCTAACGCGGTTGCACGCCGATTCGATTTTCAACAAGATATTATATAGTTTTATCTATTTAGATCAGCGTTTAGAGTTAGAGTTTAATCGTCGTATATGGTTATAAATTATAATAAAATCGAATAGAATAGATGCGAGAAAAGAAATAGATTTTCAGGCATCGTATAACGCGCAACATCGTAAAAATATTTTGAAAATGCTCTATACCGGTTCCGTTTCTTATATATATATAGGTGTACATCATACACGTAGAACAAGAACGAGAATAGAAACATGACGGGTAAAGATTATCCCGAGTTTTCGTCAAGTGGTTCTGCAGCAGCCGAGACGTGCCATTTGTCTTGCGCAGATACCTAGGTATATAGGTACCTAACCCTAACCTAACGCCGCCCCAGGACCTCCTTCGTAATTCTTAACGGATTATATCATACGCGGTATTAGCAAGCCTCGGTAAAGGGAAAAAGGAAAAGGGAAAATGAAAAAGGGGAAAGTCCTGACGATATCTTACGCGTTTCTTTTAAATTATATATTTGAAAATTTATCCCCATCTCTATTCTTTCTCTATTCAATATACGTTTTATTCGTTATAGTATACAATCCGCGATGCCTATACGCGTTAACTCGAATATAAGTACCAAGAAGAGTGTATAGTAGGAGTGAAATGAGAAATCTCCGTAACTAGCGGGACTGTCCTTACGTGAGCGCTCGGCTACTGCCTGGTTGCTTGCCTGACTGCGCGACTACCTCTGGCACACATATTTCGTTGCTTCTACGATTTCGGTATATTATCGGCTTCACGTTCACCATATAACGTGGATGAAAATTGTTGTATATTTTCTTTAGTCATTACGGAAAACCGCACGCTTCTTATATACCTACATAGTGGGTCTATTATTCGTGATGCGCAGTTTTCTTTCGTATATAGAAAAAAAAAAAAAAAAAATATTAGATCGTAAAGCAAAACGGCACGTTTCCGCAAAGGAGAAACTCCGTGTTTCGAAAATGCATATATCTCTCTCTCTCTTTCTCTCTCTCTTATATATATCTGTCTTATAGGCTTAGAAAAAAGTCGGGTTCTTTTAAGAGCAGGATTTCTGTTCACTAATTATTTCGGACCTGATACTAACCAGCCCTTTTCTTATCCCTCCGAACATGCGCTAGTCGATTTACCTTCTTCGAAACTATGTCGTTATTCTACGCGGTACCTTACAAGAACAGTTTACTGTTAGTTTCTCGCGTTGTCTAGAGCCGCACGACGCGCCGCGCCGCACCGCGGCGCCGTACATACGTACGTACGTACGTACGCCGCGGCCGCTCGCTCTACCCAGGGCCTGGTTCAGGGCTTTGGCTCCTGCTACCATACCATGGACTGGGTGTTGGTGAAAGGTGTGGCTTTACGGAGTCCTACAAGAAATGAGAATTCTCCGGCTGCAGCAATATCCCTCTTAGTAGGTTGGTCTCTACCGTATTTTTCACCTCTACACTTATAGTTGGGAAAATGAGCGCACCACTATATAATAACTACAACATAACATATCCGCAGATTGAATTTTTCCAAATCTTCATCTCCTTTTTCTTTTCCTTTTCCTTTTCCTTCTTCGGTAATCAGAGACTATTTCTCGATGACTACCACTGCGGCATATAACCCACGGATTTTCCTCCAGCAACGTCGATCTCCTCGCTAACCGGTCGACCCCGGTCGCCCACACAAAGAGACGAAGGGAAACCGTCCGCACAGCCATGCTTTGCCGGTTCCCGCATGGCAGCTTGGCAGCCTGGCAGCCTGGCAACCTCTGCCTGAAAGGTTCCAACCCTCGTCGTCTACCCCCGATTTCAACAATACAACGATGGGGTGGTCCCTTCAACTTTCAGGGATCCCTCTTTTAGGCCTTAGGGCTCGCAACCGACGCGACTTTGAGCGCTGTGTTGTTAGTCATATTAGAAAGGACGATGATTCTTTCGATCGGGATAATTTTGTGTCAGATTTTCTTTTTTAAAACATCGAGTCGAAGAAATAACGGACGACACTTTTTTCACCTCGTTTGCGTATCAAATCGTGAATTTCGTTTTTTTAATTATTTTCAGAAATTTTTATACGATTGAATAATTCGTTGCCACTATTTTCATACCGTATAGTTCAAACTTTCGCAAATAAAGAGAGAAATAAGAGAAGAGAAGGATACGTGAGGTTCTAATTATCAAGTAAATACCTAATCAAGCAGGCACTGACCTCAATATCGTTTCTTTGTTTCGTATTGTTTTTCGGGGTACGTGAATGGCCAGGAAAGTCAGAGAACCACTGTCAGTTATTCCGAAACGGATGGGCCCGAAACGACAGCCTAGGGAACCGACGTCGGACCCTCGTCAAGGGTAAAGGACTCGGGCCCGTTTCTACCTGGGTCCCCGAAACGTCCAGGTAGGATCCTAGCCGTTCTGTACTACCTATTCTCATTTCTCGTAGGGCCGGGCGGACCCGAGTTAAGAATCGAAAATGTGGATTAACATTTTTTGGGGGCTTAGTATATATGTATATAGAGGAGGCATAAACTCGGTTGAAAATTTTCTAACCAATCCAAAGTTTTGGCTAAATTAATTCTGTATTTGTTTAGGTCATTTATGCGGGGGTTGTTCAGCTATACCTATACTACCATACAATAGGTATATATATACTGAAGAAATATTGGCCTCTGCGTCATCGTGACACGTGTATTACGCTGTACTCGATATACGTCATCGGCTTTCCACAAAGAAATGCGGTTACGCGATACACACAATTAATCTGTATAATATTAATGCATAGCTTTTGTCATAATTCAAACGTCCTTTCCATATAAGGAAATAAACCATCTTATTTAATATGTATCCGTGAATTCGAACCCCGGTATAATTATTGGCGACTGAATTAATCAAATATTATTAAAAAAAAAAAAAAAAAAAAAAATTGATTCTCAAAAATTCTGCTCCGCGTTGTGTACCGATGCGGTATAGTTAGTAGCATAATATTAGTATGTCATATAGTGTGACCACGTGTGATCTTGAGTTATGACGTACGTCGTCACGCACGTTGCTTAGATTTCATTCTAAAATCGAGGTCCGTCCGAGTTGAGCATGTGTATATACATTAGGCCGGAGTGAAAAAGGTCAATTTTCGCGGATCGTATTCTAATAGTGCGGGAAAGTTATGTCTTGGCATCACTCAAAACTGTGCCAAAGGAAAAAATTTACAATTGATATCTTCTGTTCTGGCAAACACCCCAAAGTTTTGAATTTTTTAACACGGGGTTTAAATGGAGAAAAAAGGCAAAAAGACGAATTGGCACTGAAAAATTCGTAAAAACTCTCTGGGTGGGCCGATTTCAGTCTTCCTACGCTTATTCGAGGCGGGAAAAATGTAGCTTTCGTTTGACGTTTTGAAATTCAAAATATCTTACTTACTTTAGAAGATACAAAATTGAAAAATAGCGTTTTTTCGGGAAAAACTCGATTTTCAAACGCGTGTATCTTTGAAACTAAGAAAGATATTCTGAATTTCAAAATGCCAAGCGAAAGCTATATTCTTTCCACTTCGAATAAGCGTAGGAAGACTGAAATCGGCCGACCCAGTGAGTTTTTATGAATTTTTCAGTGCTAATTTGTCTTTTTGCCTTTTTTCTCCATTTAAACCCCGTGTTAAAAAATTCAAAACTTTGGGGCGTTTGCCAGAACAGAAGATATCTAGTGTAAATTTTTTCCTTTGGCACAGTTTTGAGTGATGCCAAGACATAACTTTCCCGCACTATTAGAATACGATCCGCGAAAATCGACCTGTTTCACTCCGGCCTAATATACATATATAGGTATAGGTATTCTTTAATCACAGAGTAAAACAGTGCAGCTAGGATGAGTAGATTTAGCTCAATACTTGACAAACTCGTATATTTCTCGACTACTCAAATGACGATCGCAGTTTTCGCGGCAATCTTATCCGCCGAGTTAGATAGCGTGGGTTAATTTATCGCTAATCTTGCCGCGCGCTCGAAGCCTTCAGTTACGATTTTTTTTCAATCGATTATAAATGCGTTTTGACTGTGTGTGTGTGTGTGTGTGTGCGTGTGTGTGGGTGGGTGCAGCGATTGAAGAGAGGGACAAGAAACAAAAAAAGCAAAAAAGACAAACTTAAAATCACAGCAATTCTGCAGTTGTCAAATGTTTCTGCAGAAAATGTTCAATTTTTAATATTTATTTTAGAGAATATCTTTTGGTATAATATAAAATTATTATGACATTGAGAATAAATATTCGGTGTATACATATAATTCGAATTACGTATACGGTTTTGCGGATCTTATACATATATATATATGATAGCCGCGTGGCAATCGCGTTTTACTTATATGCTATTGCTCCCTATATACATATACCTATAATGTATATATGTATTATTTATACGTCAAACGGTTTTCGCGCGGGATAAGATTATTACCACCGTCGCTATCTCCAGATTTTCAAGTTTCAGGATCTACCCGCTAGATAACACCTCGGGCAGCGGGCGCGACAGTCGCGCAGAGTTGTTGTAACCAACCATACGTGCGCGCGCGCGCGGCACGACGACGCTTTCAGAGAACACGAATACGAAAATGAACACGAACAGATATACCTATACACACACACACACACGGACGCAATCGCAATCGCACACTACTCTCAGAGCAGCGGAGTTGCGAGATATCTAGATATATATGTGTGTTAGAGACATTCTTATATATGTACAAACATATATATATATATATATATATATATATTAAACATACCTACATACTATATCGGTATAGTATATATCCATACGACACCACGTTTGCTATAGACTATTATATATGTTATATGTATATATGGACGTATGCGGTATATAGATATAATATAGCTATGAGTATATCTCTCGGCGGAGAGTGTATAGTATAGTGTTACTAAAATACTAACTAACCGGTCTACCAACACGAATCTAGAACTTTTATCTTCCTGAACCTTACCTTACCTCCAGAGCTAACTCTTCCAGCAGCCGGATACCTCGACGTCTACAAACAACATTACCTCATCGTATAATGTGATCGAATGATCTGATCTTTCTCTCTCTCGTTCTCTTTCTTTCTCCTTTCATTACAATTTTAACTGTCTTAGATCAATTTTTATACTTTACGAACCAAAAACTATATTATGTTCATTCGAATTAAGTGCGTCACATATTATGCACATTTATGACGCTTTGACCTTATAGGAATTTTTAGATTTTAAAAAAACTTTATTTTCGAAGATATAATGAAAGAAAATAAGAAAGAAGTAAAATTAACAGAAAAAACAAAAAAGAAACTTTATTCTTACCAAAAAATTTCCTACAATTTGCCCCGGTTTTATAGACAGCCTTGAGGTACGGTGAATATAATACGTATAGGTAGCTATGTATATACTAGTGTCAGGACATCAAGGACGATATCTGGTAGTTTCGAACGTGAAATCTACCTACTCAATATTATTAGAGAGAAATTCGCGCCTTCTGCAAACACGCGGTTTGATAATTTTTTGTTTTTAATTTTGTCTTTTTTTTTTTTTTTTTTTTTTTTTTTTATATTATATAAGTAAGTTTATTCGATAATATATTTCGGATTTTTACTATTGTTATTCCCGTCTATCATCCTGCTCGACTCTGGCACACGCGATGATTCCTTTGTTCAAAAACCAACGAGGCCGTGACACTCATGGCCCCGCGCCTTGTAGTCCCTATAATTTTCTAGTAATTTAAGTTTTTTTTTTTTTTTTTTGTTTTTTTGTTTTTTTTTTTTGCTTTGTTTTTTAAATAACAATAATGATAATGATAATTTTAATAAGACGCAAACGGGATGTCTTTCTTCAACTTATATATCTGTTATATCAAACGCAGCTACTCGATGAATAACTTTTTTGGTTTTTTATATAAACGAGGGGAAAAAAAAAAAAAAATTAAACGAAAAAGAAGGACAAAAAAAGTTGGAAATTTCATGTCGAGAATTTTATGTGCGGGGCGAGCGACCCGCATGGTGTATGATTGAACCCATGAGTAACCGAGTGAGTGGTAACTCCCCTACCAAACTATTCCGATGGTGGCTTCTTCTATGATTAAGGGGAATTGCCGAGGGAGGAAAGGGAAGAGGAGAGAACAGAAGAGAAGAGAAGAGAAGAGAAGTAAAGAGAAAAGAAAAGAGAAGAGAAGAGATGGCAGGAGGGAAGGGAAGGGGGGGGGGGGGGGTGACGTCATTGCCACAACGCTGTCAGCGAGCCGACCCAGTGAGTCATGCCAATGCTACTGACGCGACTCTTACGCTAACAGATAGTGTGCAATAGCTAACAAGGCATACATACATATGTATAGGAGAAGACTTTAGAGTCTGCTTTGAGCAAATTGACCCAACGTATAATATATATCGCCTCATCGTCACAATCATCCCTCGAAAAACTATGATAATTAGTAAAAAAAAAAAGAAGATAATTAATGAGAAATATTTTGTTGTTTCAGAGTTGTGCAATGATGGGTCTGCAGGCCACAGCAGGAAAACGAAAGCTTGAGGGAAGCGTGGGCTGCACCGAGTTCGATATGGATATGGGTGAGAGCCCGTCAAAATTGGGACGTGTCGAAGGTAGCTGGTGGGCTATGGAGGACGGTTACACACCGCCTTTGAGTCAGAATCCACCGTCTTATTACGAGATGGAAATATCGTCGCCCTGCGTACAGGGTAGTAACCCCTGTCAACCTGCGCCGAGTCCACCCCCGCCTCAGCTGCATCATCCACAACATTATTACCGCGGTCCTGCTGCAGGCAACAACGGTTACAATCAACTTTCTAGGCCCCAGCCACAGTGGGGTACGCCGCAGCATCACTACGAACCGCCAACGATAAGGAGGGAGGAAAATGGGAAAAGTTACTTGGAGCTTGGATCGAGTTATCGCGCGAATGAACGGTGCTGCGAGGGATCGAGGACGAGCTGGTGCCGGAGGGGCAGGGCCTGCTACAGGCAGAGGAGGCTCGCCGTCCTTAATATATCAATGTGCAAACTAGCTAGGTATAGACAGTTCCCAGATCCAAGTTTACACCGGTCTGTACTGATCTGCAACACGCTTAGGCACCTAGAAAGAGAAATGGAAAGAGACAGAAGTCCGCCCCCAATGGAACCAGTTATTCCAGCTCCTATTGCTCAATTACAAGCCCCGGAACAGGGGCGGTTGACACCCTTCCCTCTGCCACCTACATCGTCGGGTGAAACCGACGCCGATTCTGGTATCGGCGACAGCGACGATAGCAGATCCATTAACTGGGGCAGCGTACTATCGTTGTCGAGTCAGTCGCCGTTGGACCCTTTGAACAACAACGAACTTCTCGATGTGGACATCGGCCCCGATCTAGAAGACTTTATGCCCGGTTGGAAGCTCACGCCTCTTTCGGCCGACGATATTCTTAGGAGTACAAACGGAATACAAGAGCAGGCCTCATCGACGAACGGTGCCAGCAGTAACCACGAGTCGTTGATGTGCGTTGGTTCATAGCCTCCGATATTGACGTCGTTGAGTCATCTCATCGATTTTTATCCCTTGAGTCCCCAAATAACTAATCTCCCAAAGTCTTTAATACCTTCTTAGATATTTCCAATCTATTGTATATAATATACGAGGAGGTCATCCAATCCAATCCAATCCAATTCAATTCAATCAATCAATCAATCGATCGATCGGCGGAATTTATAGTTTATTATATTCATGTCAATTATCCATTAAATTATATATTATAGTTTCTTTTTTTTTTTTTTTTTTCGTTTTTTTTTTCTTTTTTTTTCTTTTATATATTATAATATATATGGACATAATATATATATATATATATAAATCACAAGTTTAAATACACTGCATCCATTGATCGTCATCATAAATTCATATATTCGTCGTCGCATGATTTAGAGAATTGTGAGACGAGTTTATACGCCGCCACAACCTACGGCGCTCGGATATACTAAAAGAAATTTGGTCAATTTTTTATACACCTAGAAGTAAATGTGAAAACAACTGATTTTTCAAAAAAAAAAAAAAAAAAAAAAAAAAAAAGAAAAAAAAGAAAAAAAAAATAATAACAATTAAGCATTATATTTACGTAAAGACTGCCAAGCATATGTAAAAAGGCTGTTTGATTTTGTGAAATGAAAATATTTCATTACTTTTCTTTTCTTTTCTTTTTTTTTTCTTTTTCTTTTTACATTCGAATTGTATTTCTTGTTTCGATCAAATCGGGTTTAAAGAGCCGTGCGATGTGGTAGGGCGTGTTTTTGAGGACGATAATAATATATAATATAATATGTCAGTTATTGTTATAATAAAACCAACGCGAGACGTTGGGTTTTGACTATCGATTGCCATTGGCTGATATATATGTATATATATATATATATATATATGTATGTATGTATGTATGTATGTATACATATATATGTATATACCCTGGTGCTTTTAAGACTTTGGCCCCCGGGCCGGCAATGTGGTAGATAAGAAAAATAATGCCCAAGTCCTTAGTATCAATTTTCAAATCCTTATATAGTTTAATCGACGAGGCATTGCTGGTCTAGCTGGTTAGTGTTGAAAGCCCAAATACTGCAGTGCATAACGTCGAGTAAGAAATCAATCTATTTCATTTCTTATACGACAGTTATAAGCGACTAAATATGCCCTGGCAAATATATACAAGATATACACATATATATCTATATTGCATAGACACACTCACACTAACACACACACACACACACACACACATATGGTGCTAGGATATTTAAACCTGGTGCTTGTGACAGTTGTTTCAAAAACCGTGCGTACGTCGTGCTTATTTCCCACCCTCCAACTATATACATCAGGTATATACATATATTATACATATATTATATTATCGAGGATCGCAGGCGATGATTTTTTACGACAAAAAATGAAAAAAAAAAAAAAAAATAACAGAACAAGGTAAACGATAAACATAAATAATAATGCAGGTCCTTTTTAAATTTTGATGGTCAGTATAATAATATACTGCGGTTTACGATTATAATGTTAACATATATACTATAATATATAATATATATATAGATATATGGTGATAAAGATAAAGTTTCAATATAATCATTTTCTTAATTGTTTAATCGGAAAAATCGAATGCGTCCTGGATAATTGGAAAATGTGGGGGGGGATTTTTAGTACGACGACACTTCATGTCCATAGTTTTCCAGAAGCGCAGCTATACTTAATGAAAAATATTGAAAAAAAAAAAAAAACGAAAAAAAAAAAAAGAACAACAGATAAATCTAATAAATAAACAAACAAATTTAATACGATAAAAGCTAATTAATGGACTTGACTGATTACTTAAAAAGAAGAAAGAAAAAAAAACAAAAACAAAAAACAAAAAAAAAAAAAAAAAAAAAAAACAAAACAACGTAACTAATAAAATTTAAGTCTATTTAAAGAAAAGAAATTAAAAAAAAAAAGATGTAATTAATTACATAATTATAAACAGAAAAAGATGCTAGGTACTTCTTGTAAATAAATACATTTCTATATAATTAGGTCTATAATTAATATGTAAATTCAGAAGAAAAAAAATTTAGATATTGTTTTTTTTTTCTTCCTTTTTCTTTTTTTTTTTTTTTTTTTTTTCTTCTCTTCTCTATATTGTCGTAGCATCGACTCTTTCTTCAAATCTCAGATAAAAGAAAAGAGAGAGTGAGAGAGAGAGAGAGAGAGAGAGAGAGAGAGAGAGAGAGAGAGAAAGAAAGAGAGAGAAAAAATGAAAGAAAGAAAACTATTTCGTTTTTTTTTTCCTTTTTTTTTTTTTTTGTTTCACACGAAATGACGAGCAATATTACTTTTAGCAACGACGAGCGGTTGAATAATATACGCGTCTATAGGTACGAATAATGAGAAAAAAAAAAAATTAAAATAAAATAAAAAAAAAAAAAAACTGCAGTTATTATACCGCGCGTACCGCATCGCGGTGTTGTTTTATTCTATAGATATTCGAAACTTGAAGAATCGAACGGGCTGCACCGGTAGCATACCATATAATACCTACGTCTAGATAAACTTAACTTCGTCCATAGCGCCTGCTTGATAAATTTTTTTTTTTATTTTTATTTTTTTTTTTTTTGGCGAGAATTATTAACTAATTTTTTGCTAGTATGAAATATGTCTTGTGCGAGACTTCGGCTCGGGGAAGAAGACACTTGAAAATATCCTGCTACAAAGATATAGTATCACGACGGTTATGCGTATCGCGTAGATATATGTTTGATTGTTTGAATCATTCTTTAGCAATATACCTACTCCGGGAGAGTTGAGAAAAAAGAAAACACAAGACATATTTTTGATTGAAAATGCAGAAAATGAATACTCTCCAGAAGAAGAAAAAAAAAAAAAAAAAAAAAAACAGCAAACAAAAACAAAACCACAAAAACAACAAGAACAGCAACAAGAACAAAGGAACAACAATAACAATAATAAACAAATAAATGAATGAAAATAAAAACAGAAAAAATAAATTAAAAAAAAAAAAAAGAAAAAAAAAAAAGAAAAATGAAATGAAATCGAAAAACAAAAAATATAAAAATTCATCGGCACAAAGAATATATTTAATGAGAAGAAAAATAAAAAAATGAAAAATAAAAATAAAAAATAACAAAAAAAAAAAAAAAAAACAAAAAAAAAAACAAAAAAAAAAAATAAACAAAAAAACTATTGTAATATATAGAAAAAGGCGAACGTGTGAGAATGTGTAATTGTGGTTATTATTGTGCATTCGATTGCATAAACAGGAGAAAAATAATAATAATAATAATAATAATAATAATAATAATAATAATAATAATAATAATAATAATAATAAACAAACAAACAAACAAATGTCTGAGTGATTTTGGGTAATTGGTGAATATATACAAACAAAAAAGAACATTGTAAATAGTATAAATAGTACGCAAAGTACATTTAAATAATGAGAATAGGTATAAAATGAAATATACATAAGATATTATTATATATTATATATAAACAAGAAGTATATATATAAGATTATTATATATTTACCTTGGTAAGTGATACAAGGCAGCTATGGTTTCGCTTCTTTTACACCCAATAGAGTTTCTTATACCAACATTAATTCTGTTGAAAGAAAGAAAGAAAGAAAGAAAGTAGAAAAAAGAAAATTTATTTTACCGGTTTTACGTATTTAACAAAAAAAAAAAAAAAAAAGAGAAGAAAAGAAAAAGAAAAAAAAAAAAAAATATGAAGCAAATTAATATATTATTTGATTATACACATTATACGCGAGCCCACAACGATGCATTTACTTCTGTTATCATTTAGATCGAATGAAATTTTACTACTCGGACTTATTGCGATCAGTAGCTCTTATAGATCGCTTTTGATGACTAGTTTTTTCAACTAACTCTGAGAAAACTGGACCTCTACAGGCGCCATCCCTTATCCAATCGACAAGTTTTAAAAGCTCGTTGGCTGGTGTGACTATTTGTACGATTAAGTTCCTATTATTGTATCTAATCGCAAGAATTATTATCCGTTGTCTGGATTAAACCGAAGCGTAACGTATACGCCGGCCTAAACGTAGTTATACGCATACCTACACAATATAGTCGGCAGCATTTTACCCATATCTTTGATTCATTGATTCATTGATTCATTTCTTTCCCTCTTATACATAAATAAATAAAATAAATAAATGAAATGAGATGAAATTAAATAAATAAATAAATAAATAAATAAATAAATACATATACTATTTTTTACGCGGCTCTATATGGGTGTATAAGTAAAGCGAGTCCGGCTGTTGCCAAAATTTAGGGCAGGAAAAAAAAAAAAAAAAAAAAAAAACACTGTACATTGTAAATACTAGAGCAGACGACGATGGTTACAGAAAGACAGAGTTACAATTATTCCGGAATCACGCTCTGAGCATTAAATGATAATACGATGGATTTTTAAATAAACAGATTTCTATTCTCCCTCGAATTTTTTTAATTTTTTTAAAATATATATATATATATATGTATATGTATATTTACAATTTCTTTTCAACCACAAAAGCATGTGGATCGATTTGATTTTCAATCACTTTTTAATTAAAGCCAATTATACATATATACCTATAACATAGATATATATATAAATTATAGTCGAAAAGCGATAGTAGTACCGTGAATAATATGAACGTTTTACATTCGTATATGGAATTTTAATCGCAAAGCAACATTTCAGCAATGTCGGTTTTATTACAATTTTTTTTTTGTTAGTTCAATTTTCCGCGCTATATCAATTCATGGACAGAGCGTGAATATTATATAAAATACAGAAAACAAAAATGTTTCGAAACGTGACGTAGGATCTCTTAACCGGGGACCAACCATCTGAACTTGATGATTAGATTTTTATTCATTATAGTGTCGTAGTTTTCCAACCGATATACAATATAGAGTATTGTAGATAAAAAAAAAAAAAAAATGAAAAATAAAAAATAGAAAAAAAAAAAAAAAAAAAAAAAACAACAAGAAACGAAAATATATAAAAGAAAAATAAAAGTTATGAACAAAATTAATATTAATAATTATAACGATACTTTTTAAACACGTTAATTTATAACGAAGAAATAACTCTAGTCGCAAATTGTACGGAAAATATATAAAGTAAAAAAAAAAAAAAAAAAAAAAAAAAAAAACAAAACAGATGGTTGGATATTGTTCGATATAGAAATCGTACGTCGTGTACCGCTTTACCAAAATAACCGGAGGTGCAGAACGAATACTTTGAAGAAAAAGAAACAAACAATATGGACAACAAGAACTATCAAAACAATAAAGAGTATTATTCTATATATAACAATGCATTAGATTATTTCACAGATTTATTACCCCACCCTCTACATCCATCACTCATTATATATATGGTAAAATATAATACTAGCATAGTCTAGATCACATCAATCATTATGCACGTCTATATACCAGCACAACTTTTCGCGCTCATTTACCTAACAAATTTTATAGAATAATTTTACCTAAAAATATCAAAGAGTTAGCGTTACTTTTCTTGAAACGATATTATAATTATCGATCGGAGAGTTACTATTTCGTAGCTCTAATATTTTGTTTAGTTTTAAGGCCAAGAATCCTGAGACCATTAATAAAACCGTATGCGAAACTCGGGTGGGAAAGGATCAACTATATCCATTTTTACCGTACATCAATATATTTCAATAGTAATCGCCGCATCACATTATAGGACGAAATACGCCTGATAACATGCAACCCGTATACCATATTGAAAAAAATGTTAATTCATCTAAGACGGCGCCACTGAACGGCCGAGAATATACCGCCATCTCACCAGCTAGGTTGTAATTCACGTATTTCTAACTGGTACGTCAGATATATTAGGATAAATAATATATTTCCATTCAAATCGATTATATACTGATGTCATTTCGTTGATAATAATACGCCGTCATCATTTGGATTTTTTTTTTTTATCAAATAGTATAGCGAAAAATAATGATTATACTGTCATCGGTGAAATAGCGAAATCAGATACAAGGAAGGAGGCGAAATGCGCCGGGGTGTTAGACGATCGCGTAAGTGTGTCGCATCGTAGCGGCTGCTTCTGTAACTTGGGTGTACGATCGCATGGTACCATTTGTCGAGCGCGATGTTTTACCTACCGTTCGATTTACCGCGGTAGTTTTTCGTCGGTAAAAATCTAAGTTGGCATTACCAACTTAGGAATCAAATTGTAATAGTGGTCGAATGCACTGTTTTACCGCGATGGTTATTTTTAGTCGGTAATGAAAATCGCAGCAATTACAACAGAGTGAAAAATTAAGACTACCGTTTGCGGATACGGAAAAAGACGTGTAGCTATAATATTGTATACCTGAAATCGTGAAGAGACGAAGTACCTGTATGTTTACAGATATAAGGAGAAAAGTTTCTTACGTTTCGTTTACGGTTAGTCTTAAAAAATAGATAGAGGAAATAGTAAAGGCACATATAGGTATAATATGAATTAGAGAATATTATGGTATAGCGTGGCGGTCGGGTTCCTCTTCGGGCGCAGCTTCCCTCTGACCTCTGTACCCCACGTAAGTAGAGAGGTACAGCAGCGAAGCGTATTGCCCATTCAAGTGATCAAGTATATTTCTAGTATACGCGACGATCATGGAAACAACAAAATATTATCTAATTGAAAGTAAAAAAGATGATTATGTTGGTATATATATATTTTTTATGAGAGATTTTATTCACGATTCTATTTTTCATTACGGATTTTATTTCCGATATTATTTTTACTGAATCACTTGATGCTGTGGATTTTACGTGAAAAATAATGCGAAATTGTCCTAAATTATCGCTTCCTGCCTGCCCCACGCCTTTATCCCACTAGTTCATCGAACGAGGAGACAATATATTAAAAAAAAAAAAAACACGCAACTTGCACCCAAGCACACTCCACCTGTATATAGTAATGAACGCCAAATCTTAGAAAAGTAGTTACAGATTTACACCAACACAGATATCCTTCGTCATTCAGACCGTGGTAGAGACTTACTATTTCATCCTTTTATAAATTGCGTGGCTGCCGATGTAGATGTTGATATAGCTGCGAGGAGAGAATGGGTTAGTTTATATAGAGCCCTGTTCGTTTACGGATCACATGATCAATGGAATGGGATGAATCGAAGGATCGAATGAATATTTTAAATTATAAAGAAAAATCGTAGTGGTTTAAAATTAAAGTTAAAAATTAAAGATGCTATTGAAACAGGAATTAAAACATGAATTACTTT
The DNA here is from genome assembly GCA_943736025.1 of Tenthredo mesomela. Classification (NCBI taxonomy): domain Eukaryota; kingdom Metazoa; phylum Arthropoda; class Insecta; order Hymenoptera; family Tenthredinidae; genus Tenthredo; species Tenthredo mesomela. Next base: position 28,121,587 of record OX031019.1, on the reverse strand, counting down.
TTTTTATTATAATGAATAGAATCTAGTAAGTAAATATGTGAAAAAATATAATTTCATCTTCAAATATGATAAAAATATTTGATTTACAGAACTTGTGCAAAGTGAAGAACGCGAGCTATAATCAAATGAAATACATGTACACAGGTAGTAAATGTTACCGCCACGCTATGCCTTGCGTGAATATATACATATATATATATGTATAATTAAATGAAGAATAAGAGAAAGAGTAAGAGAAAGAGGATAGATCTTATAAAACGCGGACTCTTTGTCGGCGCTAACGCAAATCGTTAAGTAAATCGGTAGTGGAATCGAAATGTTTTATACTGTATTTTATACCGAGACTCACGGTCTTGTATGATGAATGTATGTATGCGTATAATAATAATCCCGATTGGCGATGAGACCTAGAAAAAAAAAAAAAAAAATACACTTCACTGTAAATATATTATATGTATGGTTATTCATACTAAGGGAATATTTATAAAAAGCACTGTACATATAACTTCACCATCACATTCTGATCATATTATAGATATGTGTATTTCACATAACGGGGGATTTGATTTAGAGGAGATTTCACTCGCACTTGCACTTGCACGTTTAATTCGGGTGAAAACTAGTGGAACTATACACTTCACTGTGAATATATTATATGTACGGAATTCCATACTGCGAATAAATTTTTAAAACACTGCATTTTTATTACCACACATTCCGATTATGTTACATAGATGTATTCCACTTGCGGGGGGGTTAGATTTCCAGAAGGCATTTTATCATATTCTAACACGTAGTAAAATTGAAAATATAATATAAATTGAACAGAAAATACTCACGTCGCGGCAGAGAATTACACTTTTACACTTTCGTATGTCTCCGAAAAATTCGCGACAACAATAAAATATGAGAGAAAATGATACGCGGGGGGGGAGGTGGCGAACGCGACGGTTAAACAGACTCTGGTGCGACGATCGTCAACTGTCGACTGGTTCAAAAATCATACGACCAATCAGGAAGCTTGGATAAAAAAAAATTGAGCTGAAGTGTGAAGAGATACAATGGCTGAATAATTGAATATCGAGATTTTTTTACTTACTCTATAATCACTGACTTTAATCAACACACGATTTAGTCGAACTCACGATAAGAAAGCCCGAATATTTAGTATGAATTATGGATAAATCGCTTCTATAATTACAACACGAACGAAGGGAGTAAAAGACGGACCGGTACCTGCCCCCCTTCGAGAAGATAACTGACCGTTGATTGGTGCGCCGTGGGTGATCACAGGATGTATTAGCCAGATTATCGCGCTTTAATTTTTTTACGAGACGCCATAATCAAATTATCTACTTATTTGCATAAACAATATATGCTGATTAATGATCGTTAATGACAAAACAATAAACTAAAAACATATTTATTCACAGAATTTTATTACTAAAAATAAAAATTATTTTTATTTCATAACGACGGACTGCATAATTGATTTACTGATAAACGATAGATTTTTTTAAGTGGCCAAGGCAGTAAATAGTCCTGTAGTTTATTTAGCGCGTAATTCAAATTCTTTTTTTTTTTTTTTTCTAGTCCCTACCCTCATTTAGTTCCTCGTATTATCGAACACTTCTATACCTCCGAACGTTTTTACCTGCTATGAATAATCGCGGTGAAGATGAAGTAGTTTCTCTTTATACCAGCGCCTTTGTCGACGCTATAGCTGTCGCAGTAAAGGCAGAATTTAGGGAAAACTGCTTTGAGGGGCAGCCGCTTCAGAGGCAGCACGAGTATTCGACCGTCTAGAACCCCGGCGTGTTTCATCTCCCTCATCAGACCTAACCTAACCTACCAGCGCAGTCTTCTTTATTATATATCTGCTGTTATAATTCGATGAAAATAAAGTTTTTTAGATCAATGTATACCCTATTTTCGTTACAAAAACAGAGTAAGCAGTATAATCGAATCACATCTATCATTGTCGAAATTAAAAACCGAAGATTTTCACAGGTTATCCACGCATCTATAGCCATATTAAAAACATGAGTAGTCTCGTCGATGCAAAGCCTGTCGAATCGTCGATCAGATCTAAATTGACGAACGCTTTGAGCCCGGCTTTCATTGAAATACTCAATGAATCTTATATGCATAACGTTCCGAAAGGGTCCGAAACGCACTTCAAAGTCATTGTAGTTTCTGAAAAGTTTAACGACCAGCCACTCATCAAGGTGACTGAATAGACTTTATCCGCGCTAAAAACAAACTACTCAACGCATCTTTGTGATATTGAAATTTATTTTTCTAGAGGCACAGAATCGTGAATGATTTACTAAAGAATGAATTGCAAACTTCGGTTCATGCGCTTTCTATCGTGGTGAGAAAATTCTGATTCTAAAACTATTTGAGAAAATAATGAGCCGCATGTTTTTCATAGGCAAAAACACCTGCGCAATGGGAAGAGAGTTCGAAAGTCGTAGAATCTAGTCCAGCGTGTAGAGGTGGCTTTGGAAAATGATGAAAACGCATCTGAGTCGACGAAGAATTGTTTTAAAATGGGCTAAGACTGCTAAGAGAAGATTAGGAAGTCCTTAATCACTGATATTATAAGAAATTTATTTATATATACTAAGGAGTTAGAATTTAAATCAATATTACGATCAATGTACAATTTAATGATGGAGAAATAAAGAGATTTCATTAATGTCACAACGAGAATGTGTCCAGTCGTAATTTTCCCTCGTTTTCAGCCAGGTAGAGCATGTCTGCCATTGATTGTTCTGATATAGCTTCTTCCGCCTTGTCTGTCATCTGTTGATCGAATGTATTGAAAATCAGTAAACAAGAATAAAAAACGATAAATAAAATAAAAAGGGGGAAGATAATTACCCCTCTGTAAGACACGTCGGTAGGCGGATTCTTGAAATTTGGACCAAAGTTAACGGACACTGTAGCACTTTTGTGGATAGAAACGGTCGGGAAATAAGCGCCTGAGTTTATTTCGGAGAAAGCTTCACCCTGAGAGATTCCATTCTTGTAAAATATGATCCTACTACCCTTCAGGGATTTCAGGGCCTTCAGAGCCTCTGGTACTTGGTCTTTTTCTTCGTAGTATAAATGGCTCTTGAATTTGACGAGAGGCTGTAACATTGTTGATGTAACATTACACAGTCTGAAAAGCATTTCAATCGATGATCGATAAACCGAATCATTTTCTTACCCTGTCTTTATAAGTGTTTGGAATATGCGTTACATAGGACGAATCTGGTAAAGTAATGAGAAATCCGAGAGTATCTCCCTCGCCGTAAGACGGACTGAAGTGCTTTCCTCTGCTCTCGTGGAATCTGGTCCCTTTCCTATCGAAATCCGAAGTAAAAGCATTCATTAAGTGAAGTAAATTGCAGGAATCGTTCTATCTTTATTTTACCTAGATCTCCAGGAGTACCCAAATTTGTCGTAGCCAAGGGGTGCCTGTAGATTTGCATATTCTTGTCCCCATCCGATTCTGGTCGCAGATCCTTCCGGCATTTCCTCAATGGTTGCTTCCCAGTACCAAGTACCTCGGCTCACAGCTGATCACAAGGACCATAAATAAAATTGAAGACGTTTTTTCATAAACTTTTTCAAATTCACTGCAGGTTTTTATACTCACAATGAGTAGCTCGAACCATGCAGTACCCCTTTTCCCCAGTCACAGCCAATCGATCTTCAGAAACTCTAAGTTGCGGTGCTCGGTCGTGTAAAGCAAGGAGAACGGTGCTTGGACTAAGAGCTCGGTAGAGCCAACCAGGTATTGGTTTTCCTGCCCAGTCGCTGCTTTCGTCGAATTCCTGTTTTAAATAGCGATTACTGAATTTATATGCACTGTGTTCGTCACATTGAAATAATTCTGCTATCTGTAGGCGATTTACCTGTCTGAAGGGTGCGTGAGGGTCCGGTTCTGCTAGAATATACCTATATCCATCTTTGTTGAAGGGATGTTCGAGGGGATAACCATGTGCGGGTAGTTTAGGGGTGGTCATGTCCGATCCACGACCCTTTTTTCCAGGGCCAGTCCCCGCCCCTTCTCCGGGAAATTTGCGTTTTGCATTTCTGCCTCGAAGTCCGGTGGTCAATGGCACTGGAGATGGTAAAATTTGTGATAGTTATTGATAACGAATGATGAATAATAATCAATTGCATATTTATATTACCTACACCAATGTTGCATTATAAATGTTTACGAGTAAGTTTCTATATTTAGAGCAGAATAAGTTGCTTCAATTCTTAATAATCTGTACTATAACTATGAAGAACTGAATTTATTAAAACTAAATGATTTTTTTTGAAGAATAAAGCTGTCTATTCTGATAATAGTCTCTTTTTAAAAATGCAATAATGTTAACTAAAATAAAGATAATTGATAAATACATGTGAATATAATATATATTGAATGGACCAACACACCTGACTTTAACATTTTCATCAATCAAGACAAGTCTTAGATAATAATGTCGAGGTACTTATTTCTCTGATAAGATAAGGGGACACAAGTATCAAGGTGTAACTACGTATTCAGTTGAATTTGTCTTAGTCATATTAGTAAGGTCAATTAATGTACAATTTACTTTCAATTTTTGTATCGAATCAGATAAACGATATAATGAGACTCCCAGATGAGTAAAAAGCAAAAAAAAAAAAAAAAATTTATCTACTGTCTCTGCGAAATTTCTATACAAAAGAAGATAAAAATTTACCCGAAGTGAAGAATCAGAAGGGAATTAATACATGGAAAGCCTGCCTCTCATCAATTCAATGATTCGTATGACTTAGAAATTCATGTGAGGTGTTTAAGTTATCATAAATTCTAACTCTCTCTTCATTCTCATTCAAAAATATGATAAATGAGTCCCAAATTTTCTTACCAACATGTTGTACACCCATTTCAGTGACTTTAAGATGTCCCCCTTTGATCATAGCCTCATAATTTGGTTTCATTAAAGTCAGATCAGGAACTAACAGCCCGAACATTTGACCATCTGTGTTATTTTCATCCACAGTAAACAAGCTACCAACGTCTTTCATCAGGGCTCTATGAATCTAACAAAGACATCAATAATCGTTATCCCATTTCACTGTAATAAAAATAATCTACCATATTTCATTTAAAACTCAACTAACAGTAGCGTGCCAAGACTGTGTCACCCTCCGTGGCATAGTGGTCATACTTTCCCAATGGCATTCTATGAAAGGAATAATGTCCTTATCCTTATGGAAAGAGACTCTCTGTTCTCTGTCTTTCATACTAGTTTGTAAAAGGTTGGCTATGGCTGTTGCGCACATTTGTGGAAAGGCTATATTAAATAAAAATCAAAGATATATTTAGGTGTCTTCTTTTTCCTCAAACTTCCTCGACTATCAGACAAACGCTGTATATACTCACGGGCTTGATTCTTCTTGAAACTCTCCAGCCCAGTGGGTGAACAGTTTTTGCACATGAATACATAGTTCATCATAAATGGCACCAGCTTTCCCAGCTGATATCCGATACAAGATTCGTGATACCATCGTGAACAGCTTGCGCATAGTAGTTCTACGATGTTGAGATTACGCTCCTTGCCACTGAGAAATTAAAGAGTTTGAATTAAAAGTAGAGTGAATAACGGGGGAGGGTAAGACGGTTTTCTTTAAATACAGGAATAACATACCAGTAACAGTTTCCACTGTCAGGATTGTTCGCTTTGTTTGATTTCTCGACGGACTCTTCGAGCTTCGTTATTTTCGGCTTTGGTTTATCTTCGATCTTAACGCTCGGCTTTTCGTCCAGAAAATTCGCTATACCGCCCTCAAGCCTCTCCGAAATACTGTGCAGATTTAATAAGCCGTAAGTATACGTGGTTTGTTATTTTCTTATATGCATTACTACTTAACCTATAAACTAGTATGAATGAAGCCGAGCTTAACCTATAAACTAGATCGTTATGACTTAGCATTAGGGATTTTGGCGGGTATTTAAACTGGGAGTAAGCGTGAAATTAATCGTGTAACGACACCGAACACAGCGATGTATTCTCTTCGCTTATTTATTACTAACCCTTCTATCTTTTGATCGAACATTTCCATCTGTAAAGTGTAAACAACGCTTTGAACACGACCGGCGGACTTTTGCCGAAATTTTGCGTCATTGGCTGGACTGACGCGCTACGCTATCTGCTACTTCTGACGGCATAGAGGTGAACTAAGAAGAGCGCTTTTCTAGCCGGCGCGAATTTTATGAAATTTTTTTTAATACTCTTCATTCTACTAGGCTGATTCCTGGAAGATTTAATCATTGGGATTGAGAACGTTGCGGACACGGTTTGTTCAGTCGAGTTTTGTTCCTAAATCTACGTTTTGTAGTATTGATTGTATTATTTATTAGTCTTAATTCGTCTTTGTAATCTGCAAGCTCGTTGTTTTCAGAGAAATATTGATTCCAATCGATTTATTACTATTACAACTTCGGAGTTCCTCCATTCTGTTTTATTGATTGATGGCCTCAAAGGATGTTCAATCTCCTAACTTCATTATAAATTCTGGATTATTCATGACAATATTGAGGAAATAAATACCGTTGTGGTATACAAGAATTAAATTCACTTATGCGGACGAATTTAATCGAGAATATGATGCAAAATGTGCTTCTCGGTTGCGGGAGAGACAAATGATGAATAAAAAGTTGCATATAGAAATGAAATTCATATAATTAAACATTTTCTTACTAATAATGAATGACGATCAAGTTTAGACAATTAGTAATTGCAGTTAGTTAGTTTGAATTATTCTAGTGAAAAAAAAAAAAAAAAAAAAAAAATTAACGACGTAGAATTCGGAGAAGAAGTTTCCTCAGGCAGTTGGTTTTCCTGGGGTCTTTGAGACGCCTGCGCCTCTATGACGTCGCTACGTAAGCGTCGCGATGCCGCGAGCTGGCGCCGCGACGGCCTCGGACGACACTCTGGGGCTAGCGGGGGCGACCATTTACGTCAGGAAAAGCTCCCTGCTTATTGGTCCCAGTCCATTGTTGCGTATTGATTGCTGCGGAGTGGTATGGTTGTCGGTGGTGAGACATTTGGTCGTCGGTGGCCGTTGCGGTGCTGAGAAGCAAGGTTAGCGCGATTTCTGTGCTCCCGTAGTGTGTTAGTGAACAAAATAATCATCGTCGTCGTCGTCGTCATTATTGTGTGACAAATAAATTTTATCCACAATATTATAATAAAACTGAAGAAAAAGAAGTAGAAAGAATAAAAAAAAAAAAAAAAAAAAAAAAAAAAAAAAAGAGAATTTCACCCGCCCGTATCCACCCTTCCGCATATTTGACTTAATAATAATAATAATAATAATAATAATAATAAAAAGGTAAAAAGGAAAGAAAAAAGAAGGGAAAAACCGTCTGCACGATCAGCCTGCAACCTCCGCTGTTTATTAATTTATTTAATTATCCATAACGAGGCTCAATATAATTGGGGAAACATTAGTTCGTACGAGTATAATGAAGCGCATCAAATGCTGCAGACATTTGGCTGTTCAGTGCCGGTGAATGTGTCGCCAGGAGGCAGAGTTCTGCCGGTATGACGTGCGACGCGGCCACCGAGCCGCCTCCGGCCGACGACTGCCTCAGGGTACGGAAATGGTGGTGCTTCGTCCTGTCCAGCATCTTCACCTTCCTAGCGGGGCTCCTCATCGTCTTACTTTGGCGGGCCTTTGCCTTCCTCTGCTGTCGAAAGGAGCCAGAGTTCGCTCCAAATGACCCGAAACAGAAAGAGCAGAAGGCGGCCCGCCAGGGCAAGGAGTTCGAGGGCACGTTTATGACAGAGGCCAAGGACTGGGCCGGTGAGCTGATATCTGGACAGACAACGACAGGACGAATTCTCGTAAGTTATACCTAGTACTTTAGTACTGACGAATTACGAGGCTTTTTTCAATCCATTAGGGTATATAATAAATCGTTGAGTTATGTTATAATTTACTTAGGACGCGATTCAGCACACAGATACTTGTTGACATATGTCAGAGTATTTTCCCTTACCACATGAACCCGAACTAGCTAGACAATGGTATCAACAAATGACGCGACCTCTGCGATTTGGCTGGGAATACGAGTAATCTGCGTATTTATTTACGTCTAGTATATATTTCACCGTCTTTTGATTCGATTTCAATTTTAGCCTTCGCCAAGATCGTTGAGGTATCTTAATTAACTGTAACCGAAAATTTCCTGGCAAGGTTTGCGACTGAAAATCATGAAAAACTTCGTTGAAGCTCGATTTTAAAGCAAATGTGCAGTTAATCTGTTAGATACATGAGATCGAAGACACCGTACAAGTTTTCGGCACCTTTTTAGTTTTCCAGTTTCTTCTTTAGGGGTTTTTCGTGTACGTCTGTAGAGAAGGAGCGAGTTTTCATGCTGATGGCTGATTGGTGACCTAGTTTCACCCCACGTAGCCAGACACGTTGTCGGCGTTCGCAGATATCTTCTACGCACTGCGTACGCGGCTCGGCGCGACGTGGCGGGTTTCAACCCCCCGAGATATATCGTGAAGGGAATTATTATAGAAGGACGTAGGCCAGTCAGCTACGTCGTACGTCCTCGATTACCGTTTATATTGCCTAAAACGCAGGGGGAGAGAAGAGGTGCCGATCTTTGCTGATAGAACACGCGGATAAGACAATTCCCCAATCTCATGCATAGATGCTCTACAATCTTCTTTGTTCTTCAAGAACGCAGCGGCGCGGGCGCGGGAGATCTTCGCCGAAGATAAATAACGAAAATTTCGGGAAATTAAGGGAAATGGGAAAAAGATTATCACACATCGAGATGGTTTTACGCGTTTTACTTAGACCGCGAGAAATATTCTTCCCATATTTCTATACCTATATTTTTCGTTGTTAATTTTCGAAGGTGACATCTACTCTGCCAATAATCTTCTTCTTCTTCTTCTTCTTCTTCTTCTTCTTCCTCACCCGTATTACCACGTCATTCGACGACTCGCGATATTACATCACGCGGTGAAACTATTAATATATAAAAAGTTCAAACCGTCGTGTTACAGAAAATTTGATCTATGCTGAACAGGTGTCAGGGCTGACGTACCGCTAAGAGTTAAATATTAGGTACATACATCGCCACGTTTCAAATTCCCATCATATTTTTTACAGCTTTTTCACCACTATAGTAGGTTTATAAATTTTACGTAATTCGGTATGTAATAACGCTCCGACTACGTTCGGTTATATATAGATATATATATTTGGGTAAATTCGGATATCATACGGACATCATCGATTAAACTAGCGGCTTAATTGCTTGGAACGGTTTTATTACACAACGTGAATTCTTCGTACCTATATATGTATACCTGCCCAACATGTAATACCGCGGTTCTTCGCTCGCTGATTTTGTCAAAGTAATTAAAATTCATTCTAGTCCATGTCCTTTGTACTTAAACAGTCAATTCATTCGATTTTTTTCAACAATATCTGATATTGAACCGAGAAAGAAATCGAAAATGAGAAGAGAAAAATGGACAAGGGATAATAAGGGAAACGCCGAGTTGTTTAATACGGATTTGATGAAATATGATACAAGACGACATCGTTATCTTGAAATCAAGAAAAAAACTGTTTCCCTATACTCTGAGGACTTTGGCGGATGTATGTCGACGAGTACTATTTCGCATCAATAATGTGCTCGCATTATTGTTTTCGTACGTATAACGTTCGACGAAGCATTGTTTACACTTTCTTGATCAGTCCTCGACCCGTATACATAGGTATACCTACATACATGCCCATACATACACAGCTTAGAGATTTCTTGTCTGAAATTTCTCGTCTGGAAATATCCGGCTCTGTATGGTATGTAGTTCATTGTAAACTGCAGTACATAACGATGAAGAAAAATGATTAACCATAAAAAAAAAAAAAAAATTAAAAAAAAAAAAAAAATGAAGAAAAAATGATTATAAATATCGATTCTCCTTTCTCATCCCACGTTCTATGTACCCTCAATATCGTATAGCGAAAGCGTCAGCTAATTACGAGCTTCGAAATACCTACCTCGCGACACTCGCCGCAGCGTTGCAGATGAGGAATAAGAATAAATTCATTTTTTTTTTTCACCGCAAAGAAAAGGAAATCATGTGGTCGTCGTTGTACTGTTTGCGAAAAGCTGAACCGCGCGCGGGTCGTTAATTAACGAGCGTTGAAAAGGGTCGTTTACTGTGTATATATACGTGTATAATATGTATATGCGTAGCTATACGCCACTATGGGTTTCGGTTTTAAAATTACTCAAAACACAGGCGAACCACGTATCCGTACAATGCATAATAACGATGAATATCGATTTGCATCCCCGCTTCGGTCAGATGGTTAGTTAATTTTCAAGAAGGGGTTGTCACCCTCGAGTATTTCTGAAGCAGCTCTAACGATTTTAGAAAACGTTTTCTGCAACGGAAGCGTCTGTCTCGTCGAGTCAATATATGTATATGCCGGTGACGTCGCGACGGTGATCTACGTCGTAGTAGATGTATGGCGCCACGTAGGCGATATCCCCCTATCCCCTACACCCTACACCCTGCAACTAGGTACATATTTTCAGAGTAGGTGCTGTGGCACAGTACCCTGTTTATTCGAACTATCGAACTCCGATCGAGGGTCTTTTACCATCGCTGTACGATAGTGATGTGTAGGTATACGACGCGATACGTAGGTTTGGCTCGACGCCCTAGCTGCCGATTCCAATTGCCATGACGCGGACGACGATCGAACGACCCTCGTCGAGTACCAAGGCGCGAGGTTGCTAGCTACTAGCTACATTTGCGTCCTCGAGAATCTAGAGCGCAACGTAGGTATGTATGTAGGTATGTATCTACTACCTGCCTGCCTGACTACCTAACAGAAACACGAAGTGTCCGTCAACGCCGGCGCTCTGATCCGTGGAAAATTTTTGATCCCTTGTATATACGGCGTCCGTTTCGTCCTACGTATACCTCTGTTCGATCGAGAGACGGATTCGCTTATCCAGGTCTAGAAAAAAAAAAAAAAAAAAAAAAAGAAAATAGGAAAAACAAAGAGAAAAAAATTTGTCGTTTTACAACGGTGATAGCAAGCCGTATCACAATGCTCTTGATTTCTATCGTTGATAGGGAAAAAAGAACAGCATTTTCCAGACACGCATGTGTCCCAGTTGGTATATATATATGGCCGTCAAGGTTGACATGGAAACGACCGTTTAGATATCGACCAATAATAATATAATATTCGTGTATAGACGACGAGACTCTGGAGTCTAGGCGAGGCACAATGTGCCAGGTAATACATAGATAGACACATGAATACGTGGATACATGGATGATACACACATGTTATACCTATATGGATCGCCTCTGGGAGGTGGAAAGTGGCACGAATGAGTGAGCGAGTTTGTGTGGCCGCATATTATCTAATACGTAAACCGTTTACTTCTCGGTTCCTCAGTTTTACGTTATGGAGTAACGAGATTTAGATCGTAGATGACAGAGTCTCAATTGATGCAGGCTCGAGGCGCGAGTATAAGCTCTAATCCCACGTTATTCGCGATCTTGTAATCCCGGACGTTAGAGCGGAATCGGGTTAGCGATATGACAGTAGGAAATAAAGAAATAAAGAAAATAGGAGAATAGGAGAATAGGAAAATAGGGAAATTGAAAAGTATACGAAATTTGAACCAACTAACGAACGTGCCTTAACTAGTTGGCGTCAGGACGTTGAATTATCCCTGCGCGAAAGAATTGGTGCGAATATATTATATATCTGTCTCTCGCAAATTTGTGATTTCTATTTGAACGAAGAAATTTCGGAGAAGCGAAACGAAACGAAACGAAACGAAACGAAACGAAAGGAAACTCTCGGGGCGGAGATCTCATTACTGGGAAACGTTCTTTGATAATCTTAATTGGAGTTTGGCTTCTAGGTAGTACACAACGGGGGAGGGTGAAATTTAGTCGCACCTCTACCGTTTGTATAAGTATATCGTTACTACCTACGAAGCATGTATTAAGAAATGAATGTGCGCTAGCTAGGGGGATAAAAATACGAGATATAAAACGAAAGTTTCTAGGTTTATTAAAAACGCAAAATGTGGACGGAACTTTCGTCTCGCTACGGAAACCACGTACGAACGATAAAAGCCAGGGAGAAAAGGGCCGAGGGAATATCGTAAAGGCAAGAGAGACAGAGAAAGAGAGGGTATGGTGCGGGTTTAGCTAGAAACCCAACTCTTATTCCAGCATAATTTTCATTTTAGATTCGCCTGTCAGATGCACCCCCGAAGAATTTCATCGAAAATTTTGTTTGAATTTCTTCATTTATTGAAAAGCCTGCACATAAGAGTCGAAAGCACCATTGCACATAGTGTAGGACGCTCATATACATAATACCTATACGAGTGTATGTAAATTTTTGTCCAAAATTCAATTCCTCAAATTTATTATAACTTGGTAGGAATTTTTCCGACTATCAAAGCTGACGGTTCATACGATGGATGGTCGGCCGAAGCGACTCGTAACCCTCTTTATCACTCGCGAGTAAAAATTCCGTGTAACTTCTATGAGTTCGTTTTATTATTTCTGTTAAATAAAGTAGAAAATGGCAAAGGAAACTTTCCTATCTCTATATAGTACTTTTTCAGGAAACACTCGCTCACGATAGTTTCTAATCAGTCAGGGGTTGGATTTTTGCCATTTCCTCGAAAGGGGTGAACTGGGACGTAGCAGAGGTCGTAGAATTCGTAAACCGTAAGGTACGGCGCTCCGCGTACCGGGTTCAGAGTTATATCCCCAAGAACAGAAGATGCTGTTTGGTTTCGTAAGCACGTGCCGCAGAGCTGATAAGATACAGATCGATGTTATATATGTATACGTATACGATCCCTTAAATAGTGTTTAAGTACAGATTTTACAGAGAATTATATAAACGGGGTCCTGACCATGGCCATGAATCCTTAGATTACAGGAAACGAATTTCGCGCTGATTCTTTCTGGACCATAAAGAACGAAGGTTCTCCCAGCGATTGTCGATGCAGTACGCGACTGGCACCCCAACCCTTCAGAGCTAAGATCGGGTTATACGGGTTTCCGCCTCTGGATTTAAGGGTAGAAGAAAAATGCTCTTTGATCATATGAAGACAGAGTGCAACAAGTTCGGGTCATCTTTGATTCTTTCGATATTTCGAAATTGCGATGTTTTCGGTAGCACGTGGTCTTGATATGCGATGTCCGCAGTTTAACAGAAGATATAGAATGAAACGAGGGTAAAAGATAGAAAAAATATAAATGCAACCCCGACTGCGCCATTCCGTAGTTACAACAGCCGCTACCAACCGCGGGCAGCTGGTGCAAGGGATTAGTGCTTATAGCCGTAATCGTGCCTATTTAGCTGCCCGCTATAATTGGAATTTAACCTTTACTAGTCGTCCAACCAGGTGACCCGACAGCCGTGAGTCGACCTACATAACCAACCCTCGCCTCGTCCTCTGTCACCGTCATTCAATAATTCACTCCAGTTGCTCTTTACCTCGCACCTCTCGTTCGGCTATCCGTACAATTTATTTCATTCATTTAGGAAGATGAATTAAGGTCAGGTTGACAAAGTTCTATTTTCTATACTTTTTTCTTTACATTTTTTGTTCTTTGGTTCTCCTTGTCGTTGTTAAAGATCAGAGGTGAGGTGAGTTACCTACCATTTTTATTTTCATATAATTCGACATCAATCAGTTAGTTTCGTAATTTGTGAAATTTTACAGATAGAGCTGTGGATATCAATTCGGAGGGTATAGATCATATTTGGAAGCAGAATGTCGTTAACGAGTTTGGCCAAGCGCCAGTCCTCGGTTCTAAACTAACTATAACGAATTTGTCCTGTTACTATATACCTTACTATACATGGAGGCTATGTGCAGCAAAAGGAATTTCTAATTAGATTTCGTTCAGAAATTCATTAACTTTTATCAAATTGAAAAAGAGTTCCCTGTCTTAATTTATACGGGTAAACGTTTTATCCGAATGTATCTACCTATACAGGTACACCTATCTGATACGAGTTCGCGCTTCGTAATTGAATTTAAAATATCTAACGACAAAATTTCATTATTTTAAAACCCGGAGTTAATAACTCCGACACATTCTGCAGACTGGTATTATTAAACCGACTCGAAATAAAGGAAAAAAAAAAGTTGAGAAAAAATGAAGAAAACAGCGGAATTTGCAGCTCCATAAATTTACAGAAATTTGACGAAAGGGTTTACGGCTCGTCGACCACCTTTCAACGAATTTAGGGAGTCTAGATTGCCAGGAACAAAAAAAAAAAAAACAAAAAAACAAAAAAAAAGAAAAAAACCTCTATTCTTGAAATAGTCCCGAGTCCCGAGTCCCAAGGCGCGGGGACATGATTGCCCGCGCTCTAATTTATTCGGTTGAAATCCCACCCGAAGGTAAGATTTCCATTTATACCAAGATATACAGTGTAACGTTCGTCTGGCTATCTTTACTTTGATATTTTTCTACATATATTTATATTAGGGGTAGGAGAAAACGAAAAGACAATTAGTTCGTTCATTCGTTGTTACATAGGTATATCTTAAAGACGTAGGGGGTGTAATACCTACATCGCGAATCGCGTTGCATACACACATATAGTACCTGTATCCATCGTTGATAAAGTGTCAATTTTTACAACCCATGAGGGACTAAGAAAATGCGACAAGCCAAAAAGGTCTACTTCAGTTATGTACATTTACGAGTATTTCGGGAATGGGTATGGGGGTTTACGTGGTGGACAGGTAGGTAGGGATATCTATGTCTGCAGCACCACTGCAGAGAATCGGGGAAACTAGACACATGAAGAATATATGATCTTTGTTTTATAGGGCGCGTTAGGAGAACGTCCTCAGAGCCAAGGGCATAGAGCTCTAGCATTTTGTTCGTGTCTGGGAAAAAGATAGGAGGAGCAATTTAAGAGGTTCTTTTAGTCTGGTCGAAGTCTCGACTATACAAAAGTACAGCGAGATGTGTGTGAAATCTTGTATATCTACACGGATAACAATTCGTGAATATACGCGAATATCAAATGAGAAAATTGTCCGGATAGTGAAGCCAGCTTCCGTGTTCGAAAGCCAACTAAGAAACCGCGTGTTTATTGTCACGCGAATACCCAGCTACCTATAGTTGCGGTCATAAATGAAGTTAATCATAAGATGTACGAGCTACGTCGACGTCCCGGCGCCTTTAGTCTGTAGACGTCTTATTCCACGACACTCTGATGGCGTCTGTCCTATAATCTGTAACATATTTTCGACCAGCTTTGGCGCGAGATGAAGATTTACAGCTTTTTATTTATCGACGTTTTTCAAGTTCCTCGGGTCTGTGTCTACTTTGACTAAAATTTCCGACCCATCTACTCACCGTAGATTTTTTTACAATAAATATCGTTTCACTCGCGAGACAGATATATATACTTATAATATCCATCTATTCAACCATCTAATAAAAGCCGAGAGGGAAAGAAATGAATGAAAAAAAAAAAAGAACAAAAAAATAAAAGAAAACGAAAGGAGGCAATTATAAAATTTACAAGAAACTATATTGGCGGTAATGAAACTTGAACTGAAATAATAAACAGTTCGAAAGATGTTTGGCTGCCGTTTCGGCGCCTCATAGCTGCCTGTGTATAAGAAACAGGTGTCTAACCATCTATCGTACCGGGTCCGGAGTCTGCGAGTGTATAAAGTAACCGAAAACAAACAGTGAAACGCGTGCCATACTTAAATCTTTATTTTTCTCTCTGTGTATTATTTTAGGCAGAAATTCACGGGGATGGGAGCTTACTCAGAGTCAGAACAAACTGGATCAAAGCTAAGAGATAGCGTGAATCTCATATGCTCCTCCTGTATGCGTCTTAATTATTTTTTTTTTTTTTTTTTTTTAAGTTTTATTCGAATAATGGCGTGAACTCTATACTTCGTAGAGAATCATAGGGGTATTGGACACGCACAGTCGAGCAGGGGACTCCTCACTCCGGACTAGAAACCCCGGAGTCTTGGCCTAGGATCTGTTTGGTCGGGCGTGTTTTATAAATAGCTGTAACAGCTTGCGGTTAGTCGTGTTGTCGGAGACCCCCACTAATTCACACGCTAAATAGAGACCACTATGTTTTATTTATAGTGAAATGTGATTGGGGTTCGAGTAGGTACGTCATCGGGCATTGGTATAGGTATAGTTATATCGCGAAATTTGACTAACTAAGTGCCAGGATCACGCGGGGTCTAGAATAGGAAATCTCTGGGCCGTTTAATAAACTATAATTAAACAGAAATATCTCGATGTATTTCTAGAGCCAGCCGTACGTCTGGTTTCTATTTTACCATCTCCATGCATACGCGATTCAGTATATTATACTGATACGATAAACTTTATTGTCGACAAGAGAAAGGATAAGCAAAAAATAAAAAAAAAAAAATAAAAAAATAAAAGAAAAGAAGTGCAATTTGCGAGAAGCCACGTGCTAATTCAGCGCGTTCTTCTTATCCTTCGCTTCTGTTCGATGATTATTTTCCATTTGGTAAATGTGTATTTTTGTCACCGGGCGTAGACCCCGCGTGAGTTGAAATTTATGCGCGTATCATTTAGCACGCCCACGATATTTCAAGGATGGCTCACTCTTGGAATATACGCGCATACACACGCGGGTAAATGCGGCCGATGATGTCGCGCGGCGACCCGCACGTGACTCTTAGCTCACGACCCTCGCCAGCCTCTTTTCCACATTGCATTATATTTGGATCTTGGCCTTTTTTTTTTTTTTCATCTGACGTACAAAGCAGCCTTATACACGCAGCTTTGACATGCGAGTGTACCCAATTTCATTATATTTTTTTTTTTTTTTACAAAATTGGGTAAAAATATTAATAAATTGTTGAATCATCGCGTTATATCCTTGAAAGAACGCGTGAGTAGGTAATTTAATTTACTCTCACGTCGCTTTGGATTTTCAAACGTGGATTAGGGAAAATATTCATTTATATCTACATGTATGTTAATTTTCTCGAGAGGTGACCTTTGCTTTATCAAACGAGGCAATGAAACGTTCTAAGAACACCAGTAGCCAATAGAAACAGCGTTGCGCAACTTGCGGTATTTTTAACATTTGTTGTCTCGCGCAGACGCGGGAGAAAAATAAAAAATTAAAATTAAAAAAAAGTAAAAAAAAAAAAAAAAAAAAAATTACTTAAGGGCCTAAGAGGAATCGTAATAGTAAAAATATAAGGTGTTTTTTTTATAGTCCGAAGCCGTCGCATAAACAGATAAAAAAAAGGTACCACAGTGCGAAATCCAGCAGATATAGTAGGAAAAAAAAAAAGAATAAAAAAAAAAAAAAAAATCTAAACGGAGATTCAATTTTTGGTGAAATTTCAAGAAAATTAAAGAAACAGGGAAAATCCGAAATACACGTATGGCAAGACGTCGAACTTTGCTGTGGGAAAATCTGACACAGATAAGAGCGGAAAATTTGGGCCAAACAGTATCGGAATGGTAAATGGTGAGCAGCCAAGGCCTTGACTTGGTTTAGCCACAGTTCTCGAGACTCGACGACGATGAGAGTGATTTGCCGCGACTGGTAGACCGTCACACACGAGCTACTACCTCCGCCTGTTACTATTGCTACCTGCAATATGCTTTTGTCGATTTTATCGCTGGCCCTTTTCAATTGGTTTTCTTTTATTAAAAATTTTATTACCGACCCATATACCTAGTTCTCCCTTCATAATTCATTCCCAGCGATTTACCAAAAAACGAGAAACGGGGTGGAGCGGTTTACTTTCGACGTATCGATGCTCGAAATTTGGCTTAATTATCTCGTATGATAGTCATTTAAATCAAAATGGGGAAAGAAATGAGTAGAATATTTGCCAATTTGGGGAAAAAAAAAAAAAAAAAAAAAATGAATTATTCTCGCTATTATAGTTATTTGAAGTTATATAGTTCGTGTGCGATCATCTTGAATGACACAGTTTTTGGCTGGTACGATTTTTAGGTCAGTTTAGTTGGATATTTGGGTTGAGTTTTGGTACCAAAATATTGTATGCTTGACAAAACAAGAAGAAGAAGAAAAAGAAGAAGAAGAAGAAAAGAAAAAAAAAAAAAAGACAAAAATCGGCAAAGAAATAAATTTCTTTATTTTTCTGTAAGTTTTCGTGAAGATTCTAATTAAACATGGGTTTCTTTTTTCTATTTTTTTAGCAGTCTAACGTTGAGAATTTCTTAATTATAGTATATATAGGTATTACACGGATAAGGGTTTACAGATATTTGTATAATGTATATATTTACGTACAGCAAACGTCCAGATGAAACTATCTAACGAATTTTATTGTGTTAAAGCTGCGGGTACCTAATGCATATATACGAAGCTTTTTTTTCATTCGTTAAAGGTTTACGATTTCGTTACGTTCCCGTATATAAACCTCGATCGATCGGACGAAGTTAACGAGTGATTTTTACTATGTTTTACTTCAGCAAACATTCAATAGGACCGAAAATTGACTGCCCTAGGCCAACAGGGAAAAGAGCTAGGGGTAGGTGATCCGTGATTAAGAAGGCCACGAAAGCTCGGATATAGAAAAAGCCACGTCAGCACTTTCGTGAGCAGAAAGAGAAATGAAGGGATGTATAGAGATTATACGAAAGAAATATCTTCGCAATCGGGTATTATATGTGAAAGAAAGAAATATTTTCAAACTTTCATCATAATATACAGAACCCTGAATAATTGCATATAATAATTAATCGATCAACGCGTATATAGTACGTATATGCATATTGTATAAGTATATATATATGAGAACCGATCGTGACATCATCCGCATACGTAGTATCGAGATCGAAATACATATATACCTACATGTATGTACCTATATAGGTATACGTAAATAAAAAATGAAGAGGTTGTATAGGAGCCTACCAATCTACCAACAACTTACGTTGGGTACCTACCTATCTACCTATCTACCTTATACCTCCGTCTGTACGTCGTCCCGCGATCGATTTCAACTTGGCGAACGTCCAGTAAATGGAATGCCAAAATTTCTACTCGTTTCCCGCGTTTATATTCTTTTCAAATAATAAATATATAGGATATTATATTATATTTGATATGTAAATATATATATAACAAATATCTGTCGCTATAGTTTTTATATATTTATATCTCAATAGAGTAAACAAGAAAGATTTTCATTATCATACTCTTCGATTAATCATATAGCTCGTTCTTTATTTTTTTTTTTTTTTTCATTTTTTTTTCTCTAATTTTTGTTTCGCAAAACAATTAATTTACCACTTTGTCTATACCTAAGTCGATTTAGAAGACAATTAATTACTGTCAACGGGGGGAAAAAAAAGAAAACTTTAAACATCGGGAAAAAATAACCGTGTAATAACCCCCGCCCCAAGCTGTATAGTAGACGACCGCGGAATAATATCTATATGTTGACTATTTGGTTTCGGGCCAAAAAATGTCTTTTTCTTCTTTTTCTTTATCCTCTCGTTTCCTCGGGATTAGTTTAGTTTCTTATTCCGGGCCGGTGTTTATAACAGATCGAGTAAAAACCCTGGGAAATTATCCGCTAATTAAACTATACGCTTATTAGGTATATATGTACGCTTATATGCCATTTATTTACCCTCGCGTTTCCATTATTCCCGCTCATACTATAATTCTGGAGGTACTTAGCCTCGATTTCACGATTCCTCACTCCTTATTCTAAAATCCATTCCAAATTGAATATGCAATTTTCATATCCGTAGTATACAACTACAGGGAAACTTTTTTGGCTCTCTAATTATCAAACTTTGCCAGACTTTCGGTATAAAAAAAAAAAAAAAAAAAAACGAAAAATTCTCAATTATGTATTTCAAACTCGAATCACGATTTATGGAAAAAGAAAGACAAAATTTCTGTCTACAACATAACGAAGATAATTAATTGACAAACTTTCGTTAATAATGAAAAAAAAAAAAAAAAATACAGAAATGGAAAAAAATCAGGTAATTCCTGGATTTTCTTAATGAACCTAAAAGTTGATCCCTATATTTTCGCTTTTCTTTTCTTTCCCTAATATACATGTCAGGTAGGCTGCAGTATGTATACCTACATGTACCTAAACGTGGGGGTCTTTAGGTTGAGCGATCGAGGTCATCAAGAGACCGAAGCGAAGCGTTGTTCGTCAGCATTCCTTTCGCGGGTTATATAGCATGTGCGGGTGCCGTTCGCGTTCGTCGGTCGAAGGCTTATCTTCTGCACTCTCCGTGCCACTCTAAGCCGTCGTACTTGGACCCGGGGGTGCACCGAGCCTTTGAGAAGATCTTCTGCTCTTGGCAGACTACCGATATCGATTTCCCCGTCACTGTACATACATATATACATATATATAGCTACGCCTTAGCCTTTACTTCGAAGCTACACACGTATTACCTTCAATAGCCAATGTCCATCCTGGTGCAGAGATTCGTTTGTGAGATAAGCATGTCGAAAATATAATAATGATTACGATAGTGATAAGAGAATTTCTTAAATCGGGAAAAGTATGTTTTTTTTTTTTTTGTTCTTATTCTTTTTCCGGGTATAAGTATATACCACTCGGTCAACAGTCAAAGATTATAGTATACTATGTGAAATTTCGGAAATACTTTCCCCTCCTGGCGATCTACCAGACTTTTCTTTCACCGTTTTTCACTATCTCAGCTGTCTGCAGCGGACCGGAGACCACGTGGCAGAGAAAAACGTAGCATCGAACTTCCCTGCTACGATGATAATAATAGTAATGATAATAATAATAATAGTTATACGATGCGGTGATGGTGAAACATTGTAAAATGGACAAACATGTATTTTCTTTTATTTTCTCTATTTTCTTATCTTCTTTTCCTGTCTTCCTATTTATACTCTCTTTATATGTATACACACATAGACGTGTATTCTGTTTATTATATTTATAGGGTTATTTTCATGAGACCGTAACCCGTCAGCCAAAAATATATCGCAGGGCATGTCGGTTATGCTATTTGCTTGGCTGACGCGGCCCCACGTTTATACGTAGGTTGATATACATGATATATAAATACATGTATATATCTATACTGTGTGTACATAAGCTTGCAGTAAATGCAGCACGAAGTAATCGCCAACTTGATTCCAACTTCTCCTCCTCCTCCTCCTCCTCCTCCTCATTCTGCTCCTCGGTACCCTGAAAGTCTGAGTGTATTTTAGTCGTTAATCGCATTTATTATTGTCACACCTTTCGGAATACCGCGAGCTTGCAGCAGAATCAAAATCAGAATCAGAATCAGAATCAGAATCAGAATCAGAATCAGAATCAGAATCAGAATCAGAACCCAGAATCAGAGGGAGAGGATTCGCTTGGTGTATTTTCGGTACATTTTTGTTTCTTCTTCAAACTTTCATACGTGCATTTAATTTTATTTTATATTTCGAAAACCCTGATTTGCTGGTGCAGCTGCACTTCGAACAAATATAAACGTCCGTAATATCTATACCTAGCTTAGATATTAAACCTTAATTAGAGGAATAATTTACATATACTTGAACTCGTGCGATCGTATATATACCCTGCGCCCGTCCCGTTTCGTTCCGTTCCGTTACGGTCGACGTCTTTCTGCAGTGTTCATAAAACGGGTGACGACGCCGTCGCCGACGCTGCCGACGGCCCCTACCAGACACGTATTGATCTGACATGACGACGCGCACGCACAGACCTCCCTCTCCGATTAAGGTCCGTTCACAGGACCCCCGCAGGGCCAAATATTAGTAAAGGGATGATAAAAACATAAAAATTGTATAATAATTGATCAACAATTAAGGTTTGAAATTTTAATAAATTAATCACAGATCATATAACCGAACTTGCATAAGCCTCGCTTCGTCGAAAACGATCATTATTTATTACCCGAGGTACAAGTGCCCCAATTTGTCGTTTTATAATCTCGTAAATTTCCCAGGAGCTGTTAAACCGTCGAATTTAGGCGTTTCAATCGATGATCAAACCGCGGTTAATGTCTCAAGTGACTCTTAATTCTCTCCCTCTCTATCCCTCTCTCTCTCTCTTTTTCAATGGTTAAACACTTATAATTTCTATATGTATAATACTTATGGACCGATAAGTAAGCCTTGGATCTATATCGATCTGTCGTTACAATATCAACCGTTTCGTATATTCTATAGAATTTCGTGGGATTCTGCGGAAACGGGTTAAAGAAATTCGTTGATATGGTTCCGATGACTGACTATTCACCGTCCTGCACTTTATCAACAGGTAGATAGAACAGAATGACTCTATCTATTATATGTTCAGCTCGCGTGCAAGCCTATAGATATATACGATGGGAGGCTACAAGCTTTTGCTGCAACATCGATGCCAAAATACAACCCGATCCGATCCCTCAAACGTTTCTAGCTACGGGTCACGTACTGACAATCTATACAATTCACATACAACGAGTTTAAATAGGTTACCGAAGATAACTGCTGCTGCTGCTGGCACGTCGATCAAAACTTTATAGCGTATATATACCGATCATCTTCCCTGTTCTCACCCCTAGGTGCAGCGAGGATTTGGCAAGATTGAGAAAGGCGGAAATAGCCCTGTATTCAAAAATCGAGAGATATGTAAAATATTAACGTCGGTAGATTTCCCCTCATCAATTGATATTCTATAAGCGGTTTACGACAGAAGCATTATTTTCGAATACTGCAGCAAATCGATTTGGCAAATTCGTTGCATTACAATCGAGGTTTGATAATAAATATAAACCGGAGTTGGATCGATGTTCAGGGATTTGTACGAGATGGGGGTGTCTATCTCTGGTTTAGGCATGTTCACCAATTGGTACGAGGAAACTATAAAACAATCACGAAAGACACGGACTAGTTGATAACTTTTTGAATTAGTTGCAGAGGGTGGAAAGAGGCAACGCTCATGCCAAATCCACCGTTTCTATCAAGACACGCGAATAACGGGGGTGATAGATTGCTCGGTAAATCCTATTTAAAGAAAAATCATTACTTCTCATGCTATACTGGATAAAGATTATTTATAATCTTACACTGACAGTCATTATTCATCGGTGGATATATTATAATGAACCGATATAGAATTTAATTCGACCATTTATTCAACGACGTTACATAGGTATAGGGCACGGCTATTATATATGGTATAGGTATATGAAAAATATATACCAAAGTTGGTATATTTCTATGCCTGAAACAGGAAATATTCTCTACCATTTATTATTGTGTGCCTGTAGAATCCGGGAGCGAAAAGACTTTATAGTAGCTTGCTACTGTGCCAAGAGGTAGATACCTATTTGGTTGTAGGTCAGACCTTAAATAAATAAAGAGCCCCGAAATATTTGACAATACAGTTTATCCCAGTTTTTTGGGGAAAAATTCTTACCCTAAATGGGAACCTAATAATTGGTAATATTTTAGCTTGTAAATTTTGCGTTGAAAAGATAAGAAGAAGCCCTGGCGTCATGACCTGACCTGACCTCGACCCCTGAACGATAAGTCGACCCAGAACCAGAACCACACGATTTTAGAAACTAATACTGCGCCGTCGTGGCCATCGGCGAGGCGAGGCGAGGCGCGGACGCGAAGCGAAGAAGCATACGTCACTCTATGCTAGTTTTGCTATCTGGATTTTATGAATGATTAAAGACCGCGTTCGCATTCGCGGAAAACACCTTAACAATAACATATATACGGATGAGATGAGAGTTTTACAAATGGGAAATCGTGTTCCTTTACATTTTATCGTTTCAAATGTTTCATTAGACTGACGGGGGATTTCTTATATTCGCTACTGTGCAGGAATTGAGATGAGGTAAAAGAAGCGAGAAATTCGCGTTCATTATTCGGATATTGAAATTTATCACCTCTTCAAAAATTCGAGGAATTCATTTTCCCCCACTTCTCATTCTTATACATATCCATCCTACACGAAATTATCTGCGTGGATAGGTTTTTCCGAGGACAGATTTACGCCAGTCACACGTCACGTGCGGCATTCGCTTATATAGTTCTTCTTAACGCATTTACGAATTGAGTTTAAATAACGATAAATTTTCTGATCGAGTCCTCGACGAGCTTATTCATATTCTTATACTTACGTTTAACTGAATAAACGCGAAATTCGCTTTGTAGAACTGCGAGGCGATAGTAATTATTATCGTCTCACCACCGCTGAATACAGCGATAAGATTTAATTGCAACTAGACGGAAACGGATTTTAGATACCATCGAGGACTTGGGTTATTAAAATTAACCAAAGGATATACGTCGCGCGGTTGATACACACGTTTGTCCTAAACCACGGAGAAACGGAAATAATAACGCACGATAAAAAGGCGCTAATTGCTCGCTTATGTGTAGTAGGTACGCGCGACACGTTGACACGCACCGCTTATCTTCACATATGTGCAAACATACATGTTTCATTTAATTAATTAGCTGCCTCGTATCCTACCTATACGCACCTACGCATTTATTTAATTATTCAGCTTCTTTTTTTTTTTTTTTTTTTTTTTTCTTTTTTTTTTCAAACGACTCAAAAAAAGCTCGAAGATTTATCGCGATATTTATTACTCATGACTGCTAAATTTTTTCGCCAATATTCACGCATCAGAAAATTGTCTAATTCGTGATTTTCTCGTTTTCAGGTGGTCCTGGTCTTCATTCTTAGTATAGCATCGCTTATAATATACTTCATCGATGCTTCCAAGTAAGTATCAAATCCGAGATTATTTATCGCGATTCTTTGCTACTGCGGTGAGACTATATTGGTGCGTCTACCACTGTGACGGGGTTGAGTATGAAGAAAATAATTGTTACATTAAATTGTTCATTCAACTATATATATGCGGGAGACAAACTAATCGACAAGTTTATTTTTCGATTATTATTCTGGACAGGAGATTTTGGTTTTTAATTATTAGAAATAACTTTTCTCCATATGTTTTAACAAATTTTATCACTGATTTGTAACATTTGCTTTTATATGACTGTAGACTTTATTTTGTATAAATATTTCTCACTACTGTTGTTCGAGTCGCACATCAAGTGCTGATCCATGGGTCAAAACCAATGACTGTTTGAATTAACGTCAAGATTGATTCGAACTGTTGCAGCGAGAAGGTGGAACGGTGCCAGAAGTGGAGTAACAACATTACTCAGCAGATAGACTTAGCTTTCAATATATTTTTTATGGTCTACTTTTTTATACGCGTAAGTACTATATATCGTCACCTATACTATAATAAAATTTACGTACAAAATAGAAGAAAAAATAGAAAAAAGAAAAAGAAAAAAAAAAAAAAATAGAGAAAAAGGAACGGGAAAACTTGGCGAATAAATTTACATTTTATATTTGAGAACCGTTGCATTCGTTTCTGCAGCCGCGGTGAATATCAAGGCAGTGCCTTTTTCATTTGATAAACAAACTGGCTGCTGACGAGCTCTTGGGAGTTACCTATGCACGCTACTTTAAGCTTTTAACTTAACCCCGGCCCGAGCTAGCATACGCGAGCTTCTCTTTAGGGATGAGCGTAACGAGCCTCGCGCTCGGCGCGGTCTGAAGCAGTTTTCAGAGTCTGGTGCAATTCGCGCGATGACGATGACGATTACGATTCAGCGTTGAAAAGAAAAAAATTATCACGTTATTTATATTGAAAAACATTCATATTGCGTACTTTTTCTATATTTTTTTTTTTTGTTCTTCACTCGAAAAAAAGACAACAATATGTTCTTGCTGTTCTTTTTATTTTTTTATTTTATTTTTTCATTTCTATAGTTTATCGCCGCCAGTGACAAGCTGTGGTTCATGCTAGAGATGTACTCGTTCGTCGACTACTTTACGATACCACCGTCTTTCGTGTCGATTTATCTGGACCGGACGTGGATAGGACTGAGGTTCCTTCGAGCCCTTCGACTTATGACAGTTCCCGACATCCTACAGTACCTAAACATTTTAAAGACCTCAAGCTCCATTCGTCTAGCCCAACTCGTATCCATCTTTATATCCGTTTGGCTGACAGCTGCAGGGATCATACATCTGGTAAGAAGAGAGTTGGGGGGGGGGGGGGGGGGGGGGGGGGGTGTAGAATAAATTATTCAATACATTAATTATTATATCGAGTGAGGGAAGAAAGAAAAGCACATTTTTTTTTATTTTTATTTTTTGTTATTTTTTTAATTTTTATAACAACGATGTTGAACAACGACCCACCAAATTCTTTTCTTATAATTTCAAGCTCGAAAACTCTGGAGATCCGTTCGAGTTTACAAATCCACAGCATCTGTCTTACTGGACATGCGTTTACTTCTTGATCGTGACAATGTCGACGGTTGGTTACGGCGACGTCTATTGCCAGACGATACTTGGGCGCACATTCCTAGTCTTTTTTCTACTCGTCGGTTTGGTAAGCGATTCTTTTCTACTTATTGCACTTTTTAAATTAAATAATAATAATATAATATATATATATGTTTGTCCAATATACCTCTATATATCCATCATCGTATAATACACCTGTCAATTTGTCAGGGGGGAAGCGATTATCCTCTGTCTCTCCGACAATTATTATACATATACCTAATATAAACGTTAATTTCAATCTCTATCGCTACTCTTATATATTTCAATTATAATAAATCTTTTCGTTTTCAATCAATTTTCCATCGATCGCGCGGCTTTATTATCGCTGGTATTTCTTCAACGACGGGAGACAGTGATGATAGCTTCTTCGAAGAGCTTTAAGCGATTCAAAGATATGAAAGAAAGACAGTTTAGTTCCATTAATTTTTTTTTTTTATTTTTTCAAATTATTTTTACACATAGGTATAATTATATATCTAAATTGTACTGCGCAGAGGTTGAGGAAACTTTACTTTTCACCTGTTGGTGTTTTTTTTTTTTTTTTTTTTTTTTTTTTTTTTCAATTTCTTTCCTTTCATCTCTTGAACCCAGATGATCGTCAATTAATCTTCATCTTATGTATACCTATAGGTATATTATATCTGCAGAGAGAAATGGAGAGAAAAAAAAAAAAAACTCATTCGCTTATATATACTTGCAGATAATTACCAGCTACTCTGATCGTTTTCACTCTTATTCATTTCTTCCATTCGTTTTTACGCTCTTCTCGCCAAGTGCCTGATAACAAAAAAAAAAAAAAAAAAAAAAAAAAAATATATTGAACAAAAAGAAGAACGCGTTTTCTAGTATTACAACATATATCGATTGATAATTACTGTTATCGTATCAATAATACACATTTTTTTTCCCCGTTTATAAAGCCTTGGTAAAATCTAATGCAGTGATTAGTCGCATAATGTTGAGTAATACTGGTAAACCCGATCTCTCGCAGCCCGAATATATATTACCTTATGAACAACAGTCATCCCTTGGTAGAATGGATCGTAAAGGGGGAAAAAAGAAAGGGTTGCATAATTCCAAATTTCAAATTCGATATAAAATGTGGGTCTTTTTTAAATTTTAAATTATTTTTCAAACCTTTTTTTTTTTACCACAGGATGCCTATATAGTTCCTAACGATTACCCACTTTGTTTGAATGGTGATGCATGGTGTATTATGCACGAGTATACTGAAAAAAACAAAAATATATATATAAAAAAAAAAAAAAAAAAAACAGTAACACTCCGCGTGTTCGTCCTCTAAAATCCATCTATGAATAAATTACTGAAGTTATATATTAACGTAGGATTATAGAATTTTTTTTTTTTTTTTTTTTTTCCAATATATCTATATAGTCTTTAAATATCTATGTAACATATTATAACTATATATTATTACATGATATTAGAAGCTGTGCTGAAACCGAAGCTTTTCTTTTATACTTTTTTTTCTCTCCCACAAATCACAGTATCACCGTTCAAACGAAAGCTCTTATCAGTAATATATATATATAATTTGCCAATGAAAAAATAACAAGAGTGATATGATAATAATATTTTTCATCTATTATCATAAAATTATATAAATATATATTCTTTGGCAGATTATATGTGACAAAATATGCATATATATATCATATACCCTATATATATATATATATATATATATATACATATGTACTATATACTTAAATAAAGCTATATGATTGCTCTGATAAAGACTTTGTTCGGTACTAAATGATTCATTCTAGAATAAATGAACACAGAAAAGACACGTTAGTGGACTTTGATAGTTTAATTATGACTTACAAATGGGTACGATAAATTGATTAATTATCCACGAATCAAGTCTTTATATAAAGTAATAATTGCAGCTTAAGAGACAGCTTCACCTTATTTCTAATACCTCCGTTTCCCTTTGCATTACATCCGGTTGAAATTCCGTCAGCTATTGAAGTGAACTCATTAATCATTACTGTACAAAGAAAGGTTTCTGATGATTAATACTGTACAAAAAAAAAAAAAAAAAGCAAAAAAGTAAAAAAGTAAAAATCAAAATATATAACTACTTTTCTCGATTCTATTAGTGTGACCGGCTGGCTACCTCTGCCTTATGCCTATATATCTCTATTAGGTCGCATTTGGTATCTGTCGTGTATGATTGACGAAGCAAATATACCTAGTCGAAATGATGATGAATCAAGTGAAATTAATTATTTATATTAATCGAATAAGAGAATGAAAAATGACTGGTACCAACGGCGACTGATATATTGTACTCGAACCTACACGCCTCACTCTATACCATATAAAAGCGTATATATTTATTATTATAGCTGGCATAGCAAAGATTACTATTATTCTTGTCGCAATAATTCTTCGATATATTAAATACTATATACTATATTTTATACTGCCCATACTATATAACTGCAGTACCTACCTACTGACGAGCGTGAATAAGCGCAATGCCCAGTCTAAATAATTTTTTATATCACAAAATTTGGCAAAGTAAGTATTATAGCGTCTGTTGAGAAGACGAGGGTCTATTCTCGTGTCGTATTTTCAATAATAATTAGACAAAAGTCTTTTTTTTACAATATAACAAGTCTTCTATACGTACTCGTATTGTTGAATTCTATTTTTTCACATTTTTTCGAATCGATACAATTTTTGATAAATTGAGGTAGCGCCTTTCCATCTAATTGGCAAATCATGCAATGGAAAGAATATTTTGAAGAACGAATTTTTACTTCGAAGGAAAAATTAGTTCTTTCCGACTAGATGGAAAAGCACGAGTTAGAGGGGCCAGGTTGAAGTTCCGAATTCCAAAAGTCCCTAGCGGTAATAATTCCGAATTTGAATATTGTTGATTCGCAGTTTTTAGAAAGGGTATTCGAAACCAATATAAGTGTGATCAAATTAATCGTCTCGAGATTTATTTTTTGGAAAATTAAAGCTATCGATCGAAGTAGATGAAATGGATTTCCGTATAAGGATCAGGGTATCGATTAGAATGAACTATTTTTCGTCTTCACATCGAAATAAATAGATCGACATTTTTTGAATATTTCTTATATTTCGAAATCTTTATTAACCGTTCTGAGTTTTGAAAATTCGTAATGTCAACCCGGTCCGGATTTAAAATCATGTCTAATTATTTCCACTTCTGTTTCTTACCTGGCCCCTAATAATGATAGATGCTTATTATTTCGACTGTGCATGTAGCGCCTATAATACACGTATATATATATTCATAAATATATATATATATATATAAATCTACTATATACTATCTTACGGCTTAAGTCATATAAAATAGAGAAAAGAGTATTTTCCCTATATAGTTTCTTCTATATTTTTGTTCGCTCAACGTCTCTCGGCATAATCTATATCTATATATGCATATTCATGCACAAGGCCTAATTAATATATACCTATATATTTATTTCTAATATCTCATTGCCTGCAGACCGCGATTATATACATACCTATACATATATACTATATATCCAGCTGTTAGAACTACTCAAGATCATATATATATATATATTATATATATACTAGATAGACGAATCGGCGATAAATAATTGACAATTAGATCGCGTTTATCTAAAATTAGACCGTTAAATAATTTCTCCCATATAATATATATATTATATATACTATATATATATATTATAATGACCCGAATTATTTACCCAAAATGTTCTATATATCATATATTCAAATATTGAATCACCTCGTGCTATCATATAATATAGGGAAGTACAGGGCCTTGCGGTCCAGTGACGTGTTGGTGTCTGTGCGAGCTTGATTTTTGACTGCGTATATGTCGTCCGTAATATAAATATATATATGTACCTATATGTGATATATGTTACGTATATATAAAATGTTGTTTGCTGTGTGTGTTTGCGTATTATATATGCTGAAAGCTGCTGACAATTGTATATAATATATAATATATATGTATATAATATATATATACTATACTATATATTTTTATACATAAAATACTGTGTAAACTTGATAATCATCTGGCGCTTAAACACCTATTTTATTTTTACTTCATATATATATTTTTTTCTATCTTTACTCGTCGTCGTCGTCGTCGTCGTCGTCTCTTTCTTCTAATATTATTAATTAACTTACGATCAATCAATTTCAGTAAAAAAAAAGGAAAAAAAAAAAAAAAACAAATTTGCTGATTTTAGCGGAGGAGGAACATATACATACATATGTGTATATCATACCAGACGTAAATACATATCTATATATATATATATATATATATATATATATATAGAGAAATTTAAATTACAGTTTGAATCTACTGCATAGTGTATTATATGTTATGCTATCGCTTAGTATATTTATTTAACTTATTAGTCGATCTTAATTTTTCATCAATAATTTATTAAAAATAATTATATCGGCAAGATACGAATATATATTGAATATTATTTATTTATAATCATATACTATACATATTAGGGTGGTCCTTATTTAGGGCTCGGACGAATTTTTTATCAGACGCCCCCCAAATCGACTCCAAATAATTCAAAAACAATACCCTAATTTTTTCAGATTTTTATCTAGACTCTAACCCCTCCCACCGAGAGGGTGGATTTCCCCATTTGAAATACACGTGTTTTGGCCATATTCTCAGGATATATTTTATTCTAAAATTAAAAACTTTTAGAAAAATCTGTAACTGCGAGATTTTAGTGTTCATTGGTGCTACTATTTGAGAAAAAAATCACATTATCATACGGTTCAATCTAGACGAATCGCACACCCTTCATTTGAGAAAAAAGAGCAGATTAAAGGGTGTGCAATTCGTCTAGATTGACCCGTATGATAATGTGATTTTTTTCTCAAATAGTAGCACCAATGAACACTAAAATCTCGCAGTTACAGATTTTTCTAAAAGTTTTTACTTTTAGAATAAAATATATCCTGAGAATATGGCCAAAACACGTATATTTCAAATGGGGAAATCCACCCTCTCGGTGGGAGAGGTTAGAGTCTAGATAAAAATCTGAAAAAATTAGGATATTGTTTTTGAATTATTTGGAGTCGATTTGGGGGGCGTCTGATAAAAAATTCGTCCCACCCTAAATAAGGACCACCCTAATACATATATATCTAGACATATATGTATAGATCTATCAAATGCTAAATTATATTATTTCAATTAGTTTTTCGTTCTTGGTTCATATGATATATAAACGTTGTATATATAGTACGGCTTTATATAGGTACAGTTGATTTTGTAATCGTAGTATCTATATTATAATTATATACACGGTATAAATTGTGTACTTAATTTAATTAATGTATAATATGACGATCAAAAGTTTTTCTCATAGTTTATAGCATATTAGCTAGTTTTGTTCTTGTTTTTTTTTTTTTTTTTTTTATTATTTTTATTTTCTTGTTACGAAGCATGAGAGCTCTCATTCGAGATATGGCACGCTTCAATATAAATCACCTATATTATGTATATATGTATACATAATTTTTTATTAAAATCAATAGTCACTCGTTTCTGATCACGTATAAATTATATATATATAGCGATCGATAGATCGATCGATAAATGCATCTAGGTATGTTTCCGAGCACGCTCTTCGATTTGTGATTGAAAATTTTGAAGACAAAAAGTAAAGAAAATAATTTTTTGATTAACAATAAACTTACAAATTTGTTGAAATTAACGTCTTCTCGTAAATAGGTGAGCTGTTATAGTAACTATTTCAACTATCGATTGCCTCAGGTCAAGTTAGCATCGTATAGTATTTTTTCCCTCGCGAAATTTCCCATTAGCAATTCGCACGTCGTACCAATGCGCGGCTATATAGGTATATACGTATTATAGGCGCGTTGCGGGTGACTGATTAATTTTAGGCACGTGGTGACGTGGGGCCTACCGATTCCCCAAATCAGGAATACATATAGACGAGCTATGTAAAGTGTACATACGAATTAACCAAATCTCTGTAACCGATATATATATATATATAGTAGGTAGAAAAACGTACGAGGTAGACGCGTTATCTTTACTTGACTAACAATTTTCTTATTACCTCATACATACATATTACGTTATATAGGTATAGGTGCTCGAATGATTGTTCATTAATTATTACACCATATTATATCCGAGGGGAATGATATTTGGAACCATATTTAATACGGGAATCCACTGGTCACTCAACGTGCTCGGAATGAAAAAATAACAAAAACGATAAAGAAAATTAAGAACTGAATTAATTGCAAAGGGATATTCCGCACACCCGATTTCTTAGTTATAGGTATTCAGTCCCAGTAATTTACTAAATTTGATAATCCAATTTTTACGTAGAATGTAGAGCGAAGTCGATACCCCAGGTGATTAGTAGTCTATAATAGGGAAAGAGAGAGATTTTTTTGAAAATCATCTATTTTTTTTTTTTTTTTTTTTTGTTTCTGTCCGTAGCCTGTGTGACGTGACAATTATTAATACATAATATAATATATATATAATATTATAATATACCTATGATAATGTATGATAATTATAATTATTACGTGAACCTATAGTATAGTATATATATTTAAATTTCGTCGCATGAATTATCTCATAATTAAGCTTAGAGTATCAGCTTTTCGAGCAACAAATTAACCATGTTTATTATATCTGTATAATATTATATGGTCGCGGGTTTAGCTATCGATTTAATAATTTTACAAATTGTTTGTATTCGTTATCGATCGTATTAAATATTTTTTAAAATTTGCAACAGGAGGGGTAATTCTAGTTGCTTGAAAATCTGATTCATACACGTCAATCATATCGCTTATATTATACCTACACGGAGAGAAAAAACTGGCGATTAACGCGTGAACATTGGCCACGCTTCAATAGCAAGCATTTCTCTTGGAAATCGCAAGGAGCTTCACGGAAAAAGTCCGTGAGCTCTCTTGGAAATATCCCTCGGACAACTTCACGGTATTAGCGCAAGGCAGCATTACTATGAATCCAACTGATTCTTGGCATCTTCGCATGGGCGCTGGTGCATTCAGGGCAAAAGGGTATGTCGCGCATTAAACCCATGAGGTCCTCTAGCAAATTGAGCAAGAGACGCTTGCGGTGTTCGCATAACAAATACTCCGCGTGTGAATCCCATGAATTCTCTTGCATTAAACCCTAGATTTTTCTCTCCGTGTATATACTATAAGTTATACCTAAAAATCAATATTTAAATTTATATACCTCTTTTGCTTGCAAATATGCACGAGCTTTAGCTTTATATACTACATATCGAGCTTTGTACCGTTTTCGCAGCTATACTATTATACGCTTTGCTTAAAAACTCCTAACTACTACACTCCTCGTTTGTATCTGTGAACTTCACTCTACTCTCTATATTATTCTATATAAAACACAATTAATATTATTTAATCAATAATAATTAACACGTTATTTCACTTGCGCAGTACACACAAAAAAAAAAAGAAATAAAAGAAAATAAATGAAACGTGAAACAGAGAAATTTATCGCATATATCAACGATTTCTAATTCAATCAATGATTAATCTGATTAATTATCAATATACACGTGTTCCACCCAGAAAACATTATCTATATTCTATATATTATACATACAAATACTATGTATAATGTATATATGACGTATAAATTATCATGTATAATATTTTCCTTATGTTTTATATGAAAGAAAAAAAGAAAGAAAGAAAGAAAGAAAGAAAGATGTAACGAAAATTTTGAATCCTGCTGTAAATTGCAAGCATAATTAGCTGGATAGTGATGCATAAATAGTGGCGTAGTGTTTTCCAGGTTTGATTTCTATTTGCAGGCAATTTTTGCCAGTAGCATACCAGAGATTATAGAGCTCGTAGGCAGTAGGTCCAAGTACAGCGGCGAATACAAGCGGGAACATGGAAAGAGGTATTATAATGCATAAATCATCTCTTTGTTAATATACATATCTATACCTGTCTACCTATCAACCCAGTAATTTGATCAATTCTACCATAGTTATGTTCACCTATGTAATTATTATTGTCAACTATCATGTCATGGATGTAGAATATATCTCTTACGACTTAATACGCGATCACATTGCGAGTCGGATTTCGTTCGCGAGAATGAAAAAAAAAAAAAAAAAATTTAAAAAAAGTGAATCATCCCCTAAAAAAATTTTGAATTTGTTGCACGAATAAGCCAGATAATTCGCGAGATTCTAGTTTCTATAATATAGATTATCTCGTTCCTAATGGCGTTATTTTCTTATAAATAGTTTCATATACATAATAACGTGAATATGAGAAAAATTTTATCCAAGGTCCTCGTGCATTGAAAGAGTATTTTTGCGATGGTACTGCATAACATAAAACTGCACTTGAGCTTCGTAATATATTTTTATTTATTAATTTTTGATTTTTCTTTTCGTTCCTGCATGCGAATCTGAGATAACAATTATAATAGCAACAGTAAGAGAAAATAAAATAAATTAAATAACATAAATAAAATAATAACGAAAATAATTGTTGGTTTTGAAATAAAGTGCCGTTATTATATGTATATATATTATATATATATATATATAACATGGCATGATATATATAGTTGTAATATGTAAATAAATATACCCCTAATTATTGTATACATATATGTGTGTGTGGCACGAATAATAGCACGCATTATTATCACTATATATATTAGACAGCACCCAAGATATCCTATATAGCTAACTGAATATATCCACAATAATTAATAATTATATATCATTTGTCTTTTGACACAATATAATTATATAATTATCATTATTATTATTATTATTATTATTATTATTGTTATTATTATTATTATTATTATTATTATTATTATTATGTGTATTTAATATATATTGAGCTAACAATAGTCTTTATAATGAAATGCACAATACCACTTTAGTCTGCTACCGAAAATTTGTGATGGTTGATATTATATATTAAAAAAAAAAAAAAAGAATATTTATTATTATATAATACACATATTATATACTATTATACGTACTAATATTATATACCTATATACACTGCAGGCTTTTGAACACACGCAAGAAATAATTTTTTTTTTTTTTTTCTCTTTCTCACTTATATTATATACATCTAGATTATGTATATTGGTGACTGTAAGGGTAAAGTGGGACCCTGCTCAGATGAAATTGATGAATATATTGATTTTCTTTTTTTTTTTTTTTCCCCCCCCCACTAAAATTGATCTTTATCTTATCGAAAATTATGAATAAAATTTCAAAGAATAAAAATTTTTGAGGGAAAAAATTTTCTATTCTTCTGTTTTTTTTTTTTTTTTTTTTTTTTTTTTCATCAATTTTCAGCTGAGCTGCTCA
Organism: Tenthredo mesomela; assembly: GCA_943736025.1. Classification (NCBI taxonomy): domain Eukaryota; kingdom Metazoa; phylum Arthropoda; class Insecta; order Hymenoptera; family Tenthredinidae; genus Tenthredo; species Tenthredo mesomela. Next base: position 28,085,641 of record OX031019.1, on the reverse strand, counting down.
GCTTATGCCTCAGTGTCCCCAATGTATAATTAGCTGCATATATAATCGCTGCAGGAGATGATCGCGGTCGTATAGTTATAATTAGGTATATTAACGCTTTTAGATAAAATATAGGAAAATTTTTATTTGCATATAGAATATAATAATAAAGTAGTGAATTTATTATACATATTTATATATGTACCAATATATAGGTAGTTTATAGAGCAGTAGAGAGCAAACTTTGATATTATTGGAAGATCGGGAAATTTATGATTTTAATTTAATGTTGATTTTATTTATTTTTCGTTCTTAAATATTGTGCCAGAAATTTATCTAATATATAACGAAATGTTTACGATGAAATGCAATATAGTAGGGCTATATGGTACTATTGCACACGAACATGATCAACGTCATCGTACACATTTCTGAATTGTTAAATAATATTGTGTCATAGAATGAAAAGGACTGTATACGTGTGTGACGGAATTAGCTGATTTATTTGAAAAAAAAAAAACATAATAAAAAAAACAAAACGCATTAGGATTTAATCGAAGATAATAAAAGTATTGATAAAATAGGAAAAAAAAAAAAAATATCAGCCAGATATGGGTATAGAGAAATAATAGATATCTTAGGTCTCGGCTAGGTCCTACGTCTTAAATCTTAAGTCTTAGGTAGGTACGGTTTGAAGTTTAAAGGACGGACGCGTAAAGCTGTAGAAAATGACTAAAAAACAAAAAAAAAAAAAAAAAAAAAAAAAAAAAAAACAGCCTGTTGAAAAATTAAAACAAAACTAAATTATAGGAGAAAAGAGAGAATCGTGTGTTAATTAAAGTGTGACTGCAGTATAACAATTAGGAAATGCTAATAGACTAACTGAAATTGCGGTGGTGTTTAAATACGTAATTACAATTGTTTAGTTTTTATACTAGTATATAAATAATATACACACATATATATTTATATATATATATATGTGTGTGTATATGTGTATATATACTTATATTAACTGGATAGATTAGTATAATTAAGAGGAGAGCTTTTATAAGGCACGCTTAAGGCACGCTTAAGCGGTAATTAACGCAATTATAAAGGATAGGGGTATTGTTCTGACGGCAACGGATCATTGTGGGTGTGTAGGCGGTGTTTGCCAGCTGGATCCCAGAGATCACCGAGCTCGCCGCGAACCGATGCAAGTACGGTGGACAGTACAAGCGCGAGCGAGGACGAAGGTGGGCGTACCATTCATCTACGTGGAGACCTAGCCCTTATATTAACCATCCCCAAGTAGAGAAAAAATAAAAAAATAAAATAGGGAATCAAAAAAAAAAAAAAAAGAAAAAAAAAAAAAAAAATAGAGTTTGAACGGCGGTAAAACCGTCGACTGGTTTATCCCCCGAAGCGAATTTCAATTTTTTATTTATTCCATCATTTTTCTTTAATTTAACACACCGCGCCCCTCTCTTATCTTTAATATTTCAATTCGAAATCGTGTCTGTTTTGAATTACAGAAAGAGCTTGAACATTTTTTTTTTTTTTTTGTCCTTCTTCCTCTTCTCACCGGGATTTAGAATCGTACAAGGGATGAAGTGGATTGGAATGTTTTTTTATGTTTTATTTGTTATTTCTTTTAAAGCGACATGCGAGGGTAGTTTTTTTTTTTTTTTTTTTTTTTTTTTTTCTGTTTTCCAAATTTATTCACTTTTATGTTCGAGTTCTGCGAAGGGGTGTTACCAGCTCGTAGTGTTTACCGTCCGTAATAATGCTCTTAGCTAAATTCCCAACTATACCTATATACATATCTTGATTCAGTATTTTATAATCCATTAATTATATTAACTTAGAGATCGTAACACGCATCCCCTCGATTAAATATATATTAACTAATTATCGTTAAATCCTACCAGAGAGCTGTGCCTGTGTGATTCACTTATAATTACCTAACGCTTATTAATGATCACTGCATATACTTAATTACCAATTAGCAAAAGTCTTGTATATGAATATAATTATACTTATATACATATATACAGGGTGTCCCAGAACTAAGTGCAATAAATGATAGGGGTGATAGAGGGGGTCGAGCTGAGTAAATTGACCTAAAGAACATGTGGTCTCCGAGTCCGCGTTCGCGAGATACGACCGGTTAAAAAATCGCGTTGGGCGCCGGCATGTAGGCAACCGCGGACACAGCAGCCAGCGGTTAGCAGTCTTTTTGATAAGCGCGATCTTTCTGATGCGAGTCATAACACTTTTGAATTCGAAAAATTTAAAACAGAAACACTTTCGACATTGATTTTCCGCCAAACACAACAACATTACTCTTATTTCCATACTAAAATTTGATGTCAAAATTATTTTTGTTTGAAATTTTCGAATTCAAAAGTGTTATGACTCGCTTTAGAAAGATCGCGCTTATCAAAAAGACTGCTAACCGCTGCCTGCTGTGTCCGCGGTTGCCTACATGCCGGCGCGCAACGCGTTTTTTTAACCGGTCGTATCTCGCGAACGCGGACTCGGAGACCACATGTTCTTTGGGTCACATTACTCAGCTCGGCCCCCTCTATCACCCCTATCATTTATTGCACTTAGTTCTGGGACACCCTGTATATATATTATACACGCTTGGATTTTTGGTTATTGTTGTTGTGTTTCCTTTTTTTTTATATATATATATATATATTTATATAAATATATAGAGAAAATCCCATATAAATCGTAATAGTAGTTGAGAGAATAATAATTGCATTTTTGAATTTGACAATCAACAGTTTTCTATAGTATATATATTCATCACGTCTGATTGATATTTTATGAATAATAATTCACGATATATGATTATTAGCATATATATATATATATTATATATTATATAATTATTATCGTGAACGTGTAATTTTGCAGATTTTGAAATTTTCTTTTTGTCTCGAAAAAGAAAAATCAAAAGACAAAAATTATTTTCGTACCATCAGAAAATTTTCCTCTTTTTTTTTTTTTTTTTTTTTTTTTTTTTTTCACCCCCTTCTTTCTTATTTTTGGCTAAAATAAACCATAGAACTTATCGATCGCTCGTATATACCTATACCTTTAGCTGTGTATGATTCCATCCAAAAGGGTCCTGTCCCTTCAACTTCGTCGAGGTAACCTATTTTCTGATCATAGGATAGAAGGACGTCGGCGTCCTTCAACCCTTCGTAGGAAAAGGGGGTGTTGCTTCTCAAAATAATCTCGTGTATGAATATAATAAATATATGGATCATTATAATTATCCATAATTTTCCATGCGTTAGTCGTATTCCATATATATACAGGGTGTCCCAGAACTAAGTGCAATAAATGATAGGGGTAATAGAGGGGGCCGAGCTGAGTAAATGGACCCAAAGAACATGTGGTCTCCGAGTCCGCGTTCGCGAGATACGACCAGTTAAAAAAACGCGTTGGGCGCCGAAATGTAGGCAACCGCGGACACAGCAGGCAGCGTTAGCAGTCTTTTTGATAAGCGCGATCTTTCTGATGCGAGTCGTAACACTTTTGAATTCGAAAATTTCAAACAAAAATACTTTAGACATCAAATTTTAGTATGGAAACAAGTAATGTTGTTGTATTTGGCGGAAAATCAACGTCGAAACTGTTTCTGTTTGAAATTTTCTAATTCAAAAGTGTTATGACTCGCATCAGAAAGATCGCGCTTATCAAAAAGACTGATAAATGTTGCCTGCTGTGTCCACAGTTGCCTACATGCCGGCGTCCAACGCGATTTTTTAACAGATCGTATCTCGCGAACGCGGACTCGGAGACAACATGTTCTTCAGGTCAATTTACTCAGCTTGACCCCCTCTATTGCCCCTATCATTTATTGCACTTAGTTCTGGGACACCCTGTATATATATATATATATATATATATATATATATATATATATATATATATATATGTATAAATCGTAATTATTTCTTGTTCTTTGCAAATTTCTGAAACGAAAATTATAATATGTACATATACCTCCCTTATTTTTCGCACCGGAAATTACTCTAAACAATATATATTTATCGCGAGATGTTCGATACCTATATTATTATTATACTTGGGAAATAGTTAGGTTTATATAAAAGTTGTATATTGGTGAGCGGATATTGACTTGCGATAACTTGGGAAATACGTATAAGATGAAACGTACAGTGGTAAACTTTCTCTAGGTATATACCTACATACTCTATCTCTATATACCTATAAAAACTTTTCGCGATTTATCTGGACGACCGTATATTATCTACGCAGATGGATAGTTTTTCTCAAGTATCGTTCACGTACTACATATAGGTATAAGCTGTGATGCAGTTTTTCAAAAAAAATCATAACGTTAGTAAAAAATAAAAGAAAATAAAAAAAAAAAAAAAAAAAAATAGATTATCTCGATAAAGAATAAGGCTTCCGTCGATCAACACACAGCAACAATAAAAATCGTGTTTTATGGTAAAACCTATATATTATACCTTCAATTATAATATTATTATTATTGTCGCGTGATTATATTTTCCGAACGATTTTTCCTCGCCGTATATATATTTATATCTGCCCATATAATATATAGAGAAATTATATATATACCTGTAATATAAGTGTTATGAAAATACGTAAAATTATGCTTGGCACGAATACTTCGAATTTATATTATAGACATTTTTTGAATGCCGTATATATTGCATTTGGGTAGGCCTTTTATAACGGAGCTATACCATTGATTCCCACATACCTATATACATTATGGAATACTGTTTTTATATCATAGTTATATGATTGATTATATTTATAGTATCTACCCCCCGAAAAAAAAAAAAAAAAAATATAGTCCGTTTATTTATATCCTAGAAAACAACCCCTTAACGTGGCACGGTGCTGTTAGTTGTGATGGATATATATATAAAACCGCCCCGAATTAATGTTGTGAGAGGAACCAAAAAAAGAATATAAAAAAAAAAAAAAAAAAAGGAATCTCTTATATTAATATAGACGGTCTTGCAATTATTATTTTTATTATTATTATTATTGTGTTTATTTCTTTTTTCACCCCCAAGTGAAAAGCACTATATTGGTAGATTGAAAAGTACTTGAAACTGTTATTATAGCACGTATATTCTATATATTCTATATATATTATGTAAGAATGGATAAAGAAAAATTGAAAATAATATTATGAAACCAGCCGTTTATTCAAAAGTTGGAAAAATATTATTCAATATTCGTTTATTTTATATAGCGTGTGTGTTTTATATAAACAGTTTCTTCCACCTAATTTCGTTCATTTATCATCCCTATATATATACACCACCTTCGTACAGCTCGATTGTCGAACACCATGGGAGTCCGATATAAATATTTAAAAGAAAGAAAAAAAAAAAAAAAAAAAAAAAAAAAACCATTGAATAATTGCCAATATTAATATATACCTGTTGAGTTTCTTGGCGGCATGCGTTAGTGTTCTTTTAATCGCTAGATATTCATATTCGCTGAAGGATTATAAAATATGTATACCTAACTTATATTATATATATTTATTTAATAATTTTTTTCTTTTCCTACAATAATTTCGTTCATTTTTTTTTATTTATTTATTTATTTCTTTTTTCTACTCAAGTAATATATATAGTATATAAAAGAAAAGAAAAAAAAAAAAAAAAAAAAAAAAAAAAAAAAATAAAAGGGAATGAAATTGATTTTACTAATTAATATTGAACGTTAATAGGTTGGAGAAATGCGCATTTTTACATTTTTAATAATACCTTATTATTATACAGTAGCGGGGTGCAGGTGTAGGCACAACAGCTAATACCATAGGTAGCACTGCACGTCTCTAAATAAATTGCTATATAATATACTATATTATTACATACATTTATTATATATAATATATATATATATATATATATATATATATATATATAAACCAAGAGAGAACGTTACGCTATATGATGCTAAAGAAGCGCACGGTTGGATCTTCGTCCGCTAAACCAAAAAGAAAAAAAGAAAAAAAAAAAAAAAAAAACCGAAAAACGAACTGTATAAATAATTTGAAAATAAACGTGTCGAATCTTTGACATGTGTATACTAGATATAATTTGCAATTAAATTGTGAATAAAGTTTATCACCTGTTTTTTTTTTAAATTTATTAACAATTATATAGTAAACTATCTATATAGTGATCGGATCGCGGAGAAATTAGCAAAACGTCCCCTGTTGGTTCGAATGGCAACATTTTATCGCTGAGGCATTGAATAGTAGACTAGAAGTTAATTTTTGTGTTTTTTTTATTTCTTCTTTTTATTATTCTATTTTTTTTTTATTGTTTTCTTTCAAAATCCACCAATATACTATAGTATTAGGTATACAACATAATATTATACTATACATGTTTCGCATTACTTAATTATTATGTTATCGGTTTTTTTTTTATTTATCAATTATTGTTTCGTTTCTATATTTTTCTTTATTCCCTTATTTTACTGATTTTTTTTAGATTCACATACATGTATAGTTAGACGATGACAGTTTTTTTTTTTCTAATATAATATAGGTATATTATATCCGATTGATTGATTAACACGAGAAATAAACATCACAGCCATCACAATGCTAACACGTCACACCACGCCAGGCAAAGAGAAATTTAAATTATTAATTAACACATGTAGATCATCTATATGTACAATATATATGTATATATATATAAATATATATATTATATTATTATATATACATATAAATATAGACACACTAGCCCATGTCCCCCAAGAAACATGCATTACGCTCACAGATATATCTCGTTGCCGCAGACGCACTGCTTTTCAATTTAGCGTTTTCGCATAGGGATACTATTAGTCGGGAATTAATATATACGACGACTTTCCACTATTTCGGAACGTGGAAATGTCTAGGATATTCGTTGACGTGTCGTTTTTCTAAATTATGCATATAATCATAGAAAAAAAGAAAAAATACAAAAATACAAAAAAGAGAGAGAGAAAAAAAAAAAAAAAAAAAAACTGCGTTGGCGAATATCGATAGGAAAGAATTATTATTATTTTGTTCTTTTTTCTTTTTTCGTTTGATATATTTTTCGTTCGAAATTTGTTGAAAACAAAAAAAAAAATATATGTATACATGTATGTTAGACCTGCCCTTAAGGAGGGTAAAATCGAATTTTGATGGTCGCAACCCTCAAGGTGGTTCGAAATAATTTCAAAGAAGAGTTTGAGATTTTTTGGCTAATAATTAGGGAAACCACAAAAAAATCAATGCTTTTCTTATGAAAAAAGGTAAGGTTTCCTAGAAGTGGATAAATATGGGGAAAAAAAAAAGAATTTTTTTTTTTTTTTTACAATTCTTTTAAATTATTTCGAACCTCTCCGAGGGGTGCGACCATCAAAATTCGATTTTACCCTCCTTAAGGACAGGTCTAATATATATATTTATATGTTTGTTTGTTATATTGATGATCGGTGTTGTTGTTTAAAAATAATTATTAATATATGAAATTGTAAAAATTATACCATAAATTATATACTACTAGTAAAAATTAATTATTTAACGTTGGTGTGAGCTGAAGCGACCTAGTATACGTGTATACATTTTTATTATTTATTTTTCTTCATTTCTAAGTTTTTTTTTTTATTGTTCTTTTTTTTTGTTACAAACCCACCCCCGTTAGTTATGTTAATCGTTGTGCTGATTACTCGTATATTATACTTTGGCTGTGTCGTCGAGCGCTAGTATGAACGAGTGACTATATAATTATTATCTATTATATATATATATATATATATATATATATATATATATATATATATATAATATATATATATATGTATATATTATATAGTTGAACCAGACACTAACATAGATCACTATATATACTATAATGGCTAAATAATAGCTATGAATTCGTTATATAAATATATATATATATATAGTATATTTACTATTAAAACGAGCCTGATAGATATATATGAGAATTACAGCTTACCTAGGTATATAATATACCTAAATCGTAATTGACGTATACGCATATACCTATAACTATGATCGATCTGTGATGATCATTTATTCAAATTTTCATATATAAATCTATTATACATGTATATGGTATACGTTATACCAGATACGGTATTATATATTAAATATTTATGCGAACTATATAGATTATATACTCATATATATATATATATAATATATATAGTACGAAAAATACTCGAAAATAATATCGACAGAATTTATAATAAAATTGGAGTAAAAAATTGGAGTAAAAAATTGGAAAACAAACAAAAAAATTGAAAAAAATAAATAAAATTTAGGTTGTAAAATAAAAACATATAAACGAACTCTTTCCCCTCGGAAGAGAGTTAGGTAGACGTGTGAATGGCACTCTTAGAGCGTCCTAGGTCTATTAATACGCATATATATACATTTTACATATATATATATATATATAATTCCTAGGCCTAGGTCTAGGTGTAGGTGTGTAGGAATAGGCGTAGGTAGGTAGCCTATCCACCCTGCCCTTGATATCTGTGGAAAAAAAATGTGAAAAAAAAAAAAAAAAAAAATGAAAAAGAAAAAAACCGAAAAACCGCGTTTGTCAGATATAATGAAATTGGGCCGCGTCTCTTATAGCGGTATATCGCACTGTTTAGGCGTGTTCCCTATATGAGGTCGCGATGCCCACACGGTAGCTGAGCCAAATTCTTCCGATTGTATTGTGTGTTTAAAAATTCCCTTAATTATATTATACGCCCTCGAGACCCCTCAGAAGAACCTACCCTTAATTCCACCTGTCAACCCTTTGCCCGATTGCAAGAAAAAAAAAAAAAAAAAAAAAAAAAAAAAAAAACAACAAAATTGAAAAAAATACAAAAACCAGAAATGATTAATCCCAGATGAAGGATATCTATATGAAAAGTGTTTTTACTGACGCGAGTGTTGTGCTTTTTTTTCTATCACCGTGGTATAGGCCATATTCGCCAGTTGTATCCCAGAGATAATTGACCTGATCGGGACGCGAAACAAGTATGGCGGGACTTTGAAGAACGAGCGAGGTCGCAGGTGAGACACTATCAAAAAAAAAAAAAAAAAAATCAAAAAAAGAATACGAAAAAAAAATTTACAAAAGTACAAGAAATACAAAAAAATAAAAAATAAAACACACATCCCGTTCCGCAATAAGAGAACATCAATTAATAATCAAAGAGTGTAATTGTCTTTTTTTTTTTCATATACCAATATAAATATTCTACTTATATTATATACTTCCCTGCTGTTCGTATCCTCACACCATTGCTAAATACACTGAGGTCCACCCTCGACCCATTGTCCTTTCCTTTGACCTCGTATATGTATATTCGAGACCCAAGACCCCGAGACCTTATGTACCTGTTTTTTCACCCCCGTCACATTACGAGTCATAACGTATCGCACCTTACAGCACCGCACAACCCTCTAATCATCCACCCCATAAATCACGTTCTCCAGTTAGCGAATTAAGCTAGCATCGTTGCAGACATGGAATTGCTGTACAAGCTTTCTATATATCCGGATACCATAAATATCAAATATGATATATCGTATATTATTGATAAGTTAAATAATATATAGTCCGGGTTGGTATTATAATATGTTAGGATACCAAGCTAGCTTCGGTTCGTTCGTACGGTTTCAACACATTCAGCAATTGGTGTAACTTATTATACTAACTCGATATCTTGCCTCTACGTATACGTGGGGCTGGGTCGAAATTCCGAATTTTCAAAGTCCCGAACGGTAAAAATTCCAAATTTTAATATTACCGACTCACAAATTTTAGAAATGGTATTTTTCCGAAAGTCTACACAGCCGGTTTGAAAAACTTTTAAACGAAGAACACCGAGGGTTCAAAATTCCGGAAGCTAAAGATCCGAAACTTGAAATTCATATTCATTCAGGGTTTGATAACTCGGGCTATATCGATCGTATCGATACCAATAAGTGGTCAAATTAATCGTCTTAGATTTAATGTTTGGAAAAAAAAGTTTCAAGATTCTATCAATTATTTACGACATCTAATAAATTATCAATTAGACTGAACTATTTTTCGTCTTCGCATTTGAGCTGTCTATACATTTCTGAACTTTGGACATTTTTACAGTTCTGAGCCTTTCGAAATTTGGAACTTCATCTCGCCCGCCCCTTTATGCGTATGTCTGTCTGCCTGTATATATGTACTACGTACATACATACCTTATCACCTAATACCCCCCAATCCCCTACACATACACACAAAGTCATACCACGTGAAGAATATTTTGAAGAAAAAATGTACTTCCGGTGAATCGTTTCGGAATTTTTATAAACGAACAGCAAATGACCAAAAAATTGTAAATTCTCTTTTTTTCTTTCTAATTTTTTTTTTTCTCATTCTTCAAAATGCTCTTCCCACGGAATGTAGATTTTGCAAATTCGATCGAAAAGCAACACGGGACTAATCGATTCCTAGCATGATGTTTCCTACACCCTCGCACTCACTATACTTCGACACTGAATGCACCATAACCAGAAGGTAATGTCTGCATCAGGTATAGACCCGTACAAAAATCAAATTAACCGATTGAGAAAAATGATCCTTTTGGTGTTAATTTAATAAATTCCGGTTTATATTTTTCTCGGGTGAGGTAATAATTTTTTTTTTTCACACCTGTACAGACGAGCGACACGTGACATGACATGTATTGGCTGATATAAAATTATTAGCGGGATTATAACGCCGGAGGAAGGTGTCATTTTTTTTTTTTTTTTTTGTTTTATTATTATTTTTTTTTTTTTGTTCTCAGTTTATTTTCTTCATTTTTACGGATTATTCAGAGAATAAATGCCTCTGGGGGATCGAAAAATAGTCGGTGGTGATATTACAGCCGTTCTATTGTACCCGTATAACGACCGGGTCGGGTTGGGAATTTGTTCAAATTGATTAACATTTTAGGCTCGAGGTACAGACATATTAAATCGAGATACAATCACAGTGCACTTTAATAAATGACATTTATAAATATTTTGCACAACAAGCACATGCTACAATCATTATCCCATACGCAGTAAAAATAATATCCCCACTTCAGGACCGTGGGGCCATTCACAGCAATCATTTATGTACTACGTAACTATATACAGCCCGCTAGGCTAGTCGCGAAAAGAATACGACGAATCGTACGAACATGTATTAAAGTTCGCAAATAAAAAAGAAAAAAAAAAAAGAAAGAAAGAAAAAAATCACCAATTCTTTGGTTTTCTGTGTACATAAATTAAAATCGTGTTGTTGCAATTTTCGCGTAAAGTAATTAGGTCGGTGTTAGACGAATTTTGAAAAATCACACACACACACACACATACACACAGAAGCACACTTGACACGCAAATATATTATAAATGAATTAAATGACACACAGAAGCAACTCGTCACGTATCACTTATTTACACTGAAATTTTCACAGTACAGGGTTGTGGACAGTCATTTGAAAGCTCAGGATGGATTTGGTACCCCAGCAAGCGCGGAGTTAAATTTTCTCCATTCTATTTTTTTTTTTTTTTTTCAAATCACTAACTATAATGTATATTAATTTTCAACATACAATTATTAACAGAGCTTGCAATAATTCCGAATCCAGAATGACTTAACAATTCGTTAAGACGTAGCATGGAATGACTATAATATGTCCCACCCTTGCCATTTATATAATATGATTTTTCTTTTTCTTTTTTACCTCAAAGTGGGTGAAAATTATTATTACAATTTTCTGTTCTTTCGTTTCCTTAATTTATTTGATTTTTTTTATTTATTTCAATTTTACATCGTATATACTTTTGAAAACAAATATTGAAATACCTACATATATAATTTTTTGTTTGTAGTATTTATAAAATGGAAAATTTTTCGTTCATTTTTATTTCTTTATTTATATTTTTTCTTTCTTTATATGTAATAAATATATATAGATGAAAAAAAAAAAAAAAAAAAAAAAAAAGAAAAAAAAAATATATATATACTATATCTTTTTTGCTTGTTTTCTTCTGAAAATTGTCACATGAATAATATTATTAATAAATAATAATAATAATTAAATAACAATATAAGCCTGCACTCACGAATAAACAAATATTATATAATTAGATTTATTTTTGTAAATATTATTAGGTATATTAATATACATTATCATTAGATGAAGTTTATAGTGGAAAGTTTTTTTTCTTTTTTTTTTTTTTTTTTTTTTTTTTTTCTTTTATAGTATACAGCCCCCCGGTAAGTTGATAAAAGTTGATAATTCCCCAGCAGTAATAATAATATCGTAGTGATGAGTCAGATATGAATATTCAATGAAATAATACAATTTATAATTGTGTAACCACTTCTGAGTTATGAAAGCCGTAGTTCAATTCTCTCTCAACTCAAAGCTGTACGTACCCACGTTTGTTGAAGAGAAATGTGTTTTATCCTCTTTTAACCAAAGTTATACGAGTACAGTAGGACTTGTATAATAAGTATATTTGCGAAGCAGAAGCAAAGACTACAAAGAACAATTTTTATTTCTATTTTTTTTTTTTTTTTTTTCGTTTCTTTTTTATTCACTATATTTCATTGCAAGAGCAGGGAGCTAGAGTCGTGTCGTATATATATTATAATATATATAGTAATACGAGAGCTTTGAGTTGTGCGATTTATTGAACTGGTCATATAGTTAATTACAAAAGAGAGAAATTTTATAAAAATAATTATCGTGGCAGCAGACTAAAATGGTATCGAAATTAAAGAAAAAAAAAAAAAAAAAAAAAAAAAGAAAAAGAAAAAGAAAAAGAAAAAAATAAAGAAAACAGTAAAAGAGAAAGAATGACAGAAAGAAAGAGAGAGAGAGAGAGAGAGAGAGAGAGAAAAAAAAAAGAGAAGAAAAAAAAAAACCAGAAGAAAAATGACGTTAACGAAGTATAAATCAATCGACGAATAATATACCATATTTTGTTCGTTTAAATATTAAATTGACGAAAAAGTTGATTAGAGAAAATTAATTATTAATTTTCTCATATAAATAGAAAAACCAATAGAATTGCTAGCTGGTTGATATATATATCAATGTAGTATACATACAATACCTATATAAATATATATAAATTAATTAGCAACTGCGGTAGTGGTCAGTTGTTTAATTAATGATTATATCAATAAATTGTGTGATATATTTATTTTATATTATGTAATTATTTAATCAAAGATCGATCTAACATGTGTGTTGTGTTGGCAGACACATTGTTGTTTGCGGTCACATCACCTACGAGTCAGTGTCCCACTTCCTCAAGGACTTTCTGCACGAGGATCGCGAGGATGTCGACGTTGAGGTTGTCTTTTTGCACAGGTATGGAAGGAACTTGATTTTACTAAAGCGATGATAGTTTCAGAAAACAGAATTACGTCAATTTTGGAAGTTTTTTGCTTTCGAAAGAAATAAAAAAAGATTTTTTTTTTTTAAATCAAAAACACGATGTATTATACGTAGAGATAAAGGACTAGAAAATTTCTTCCTCAATGGCCCTAGTTCTGTTAAGAAATTCTCAATCTATCTCGCATATATTTATGTATGTTATACTATATAGTATTAAAAATTCAATTAATTTCTAACAATAATTAGGGTGAAATATATGCATAGTAGTCAATCATATATTATTAGCTACTATATAACATAATTATATACAATTATACCCATGTAACTATATAATTTATAGTAGTATATAATCTATAAAATTATGCATTTATTTTTTTTCAACGTGAAGTTGTTTCCTTTTTTTTTTTCTTTTTTTTTTTTATTCATTTACTTTTATTACTTACAACAAAAATCTCGTTAGTATCGCAAAAACCTCAAATTTCTTTAATTAAGCAGCACCATTGAATGTACGGTTTGTATAAGTAAGTACCTACTTCACGACTAGATCAAACAACTCAATTACAGAGTTTAAAAAAACCTATATATACATATATACCGTAGGTAAATTATAAATATATATATACATACATATGTATATATTTATATTTCCTGTCTAAAATAGGTAACTGCAGCAGAAATAATAAGCCCAATAAAAATTAGGTATAGGTACATATAAATACGGTAGATGTGAGTGCATAATTGCATATGCATATATAAATTTGATTAAATTCCCTAATTATTTCACAAATAGTATCGTCTTAAATAAAATGTAATTATCAAAAATGATGACGACTAGTTACATATATTATATGCGCATTATATCGTATAGGTATGTGTATTTGGATTCACATCCATCGTCCTTTTTTTTTTCTTATACTAAATAATAAAATAATTAATTGTGTTTAGAAAAAAAATAAAAAATAAAAAAAAGATGAATTTGAAAAATAATGATGAAAAATTTGTGTCAGTGTCTAATGAATTAATTTTCGCAAAAACAGCAGGGTCCCGGTAAGTATACATATATATAAAAAAAAAAAAAATTGTCATTTGGGGCCAAAATAAAGGTTGGGGGGGTTACCTGAGATGTAAGGAGTGGCCTATGCTTGCAGGAAGGAGCCGGATTTGGAACTCGAGGGTCTCCTGAAGAGGCATTACACGACCGTGGAGTTTTTTCAGGGAACTATGATGAACGCGGTGGACCTGGAACGCGTTAAGGTACCCCGAACCTTAACCTACCTACCCTTACCTCACCCTTACCCAAAAAAGAGAGAGAAAAAAAAAAAAGAGAAAGGAAAAAAAGAAATGAAAATGAAAATGAAAATGAAAGGGAAAATGAAAATGAAAATGAAAATGAAAATGAAAATGAAAATGAAAATCCGGTTACCGTCCACGCCAAATCGTCGCACTTCTTTATATTCACCTTTTTAGGTTCTTACAGTATTCATCTGGGTCCGACGACTGTTAATATATATAATACGCTCTTCTTGTTATTATTATTATTATTATTATTATTATTATTATTATCATTCTTATTATTATACCTTACATATGCATATATAGGCGCATAATAGAACTTTATTATTACATTATACTTTGACTTATACTTATATAATATATATATATAATATATGTAATCTGTAAATTGTATATACATATCGCGTCTCCAATACCAAAGCGGCATCTGTATAAATAATATAGATCTTTTTTTGGTTCGAATTATTCTTATTTTTATTTTTCATCAAAATATCAACAATTTCAAGTTTTTCTAATGCGATTGGCCGAATTTTTTTTTTTTTTTTTTTTTTTTTTCATCATCTCGTTGCCTTTTTGGCTTTTTAGAGTAGATATGGACCTATAATGCCTTTATGGCATTAGACACGTGATATATGTATACATACACATATACACATATTTATATACATATATTATATACATATATACATATATGCTCAATATTTTAGAGTTGAAGCGACGCTGGCTATTGCTATATACGTTTATATGGGTATAAACTGATAGGCGGGTATATCTGGTCGGCTGGTTCATCGAATCACAATCCTCAACCCCGAAATATTGGGCGTTAATAATATTAATTGCAAAAATAAATGACTGAATGAATAATATAATATTATATAATCTATTATATATATTTATATAAATATATATGAATAAAATTATTATACCTATAGCCATGTAGCAAAAGGCAGCAAGGTAGAAGCAACCGCCTGCAAAAATCTGCATGGCATGCTGTATTGGGCTAATGGGGCAGGATCAGCGTGCAGTAGATACTTAGAGATACGTTATCATATTTATTTATATTATATTTATGATATTCATTATTATTATTATTATTATTATTATTATTATTATTATTATATTCTGTAAAGGCATATGAATTATTAGAAGTGAATGTTATCATAAAACGTATGGTTTGTCGGGTTGGCCGAGCAGGAAACCGCCGGACCTTGAGCTGGAGGGACTGTTCAAACGACACTTCACCACCGTCGAGTTCTTTCAGGGGACCATCATGAACCCCATTGACCTTCAACGGGTCAAGGTGAGCCCTCACCAGTTCACACTATCAAACCGCACACCGACATATTTTTGAATACTAACGACTGTTAATGTTAGCCTCTGACTATTGTCCTCTCTTTCTCCCCCCCCCCCCCCCCCCCCAACCCCCTGACTTTTCGTATCGCCTCGTAGTAGTTTTCACGACGAATAATAACCTATATATATATATACAGATTTTATATACCATCCTTCTTATTCTTCCGCCCCCCGCCCCCCTCTGCCCCCCTGCCGCCATCGTCGATGTAGGCTTTTCGGTTTTAAAAACAATAAATCCCATCTAATTTTGTACATATATATAATTATATATACATTATATTATGTATACTTCTTTCTTTGTGTGTCTTATCGTTTCCTCATATTCAAGTATATATATATAAATATTATATATTATCACTACACCTGTTGGTTGGTTTTTTTTTTTTTTTTTTTTTTTTCTTCTTTACTTCCGAACCACTTGTCAAATGCTGAAAAAAAAAAAAAAAAAAAATAAAGAAAAAAGGTCATGATCACTACTCGTGGCGATGTTGTAGATATCCAAAAATAATTATATTGCAGAAAAGAAAAGAAAACAAAAAAAAAAAAAATATAATATAATATAATGCTGGTGTACCAGGATATGGTTGTTGCCTGTGTGTTTCCCTTCTAAAAACTTCCTGCTACTTTTTAGCATTTATGTTTTATAAAGAGTTAATTAACGTGTCATCTTATCTATCACTTATACCCCATATATATATATATTTATATTTATATTTATATTTATATATATAAATATATTTTATGTATATATATATATATATTATATAATACTCTATACCATTATTATATCGTATTCGATACGATATTATTATATATATATATCCACAATCAGATATACTAATGAGATGAAAAAAAAAAAAAAAAACTACTGCAGCGCAATCATATTTCCAGGAAAATTTAATAGACAGTAGAGTCATGCATTAATGTTGTGTCATAAATTTGCGATATTCTTCAATTTTTTTTTTTTTCCATTCTAATATTTGACAATAATGATATATTATAATAACACACGAGCATTAAAGCCATATATATACCTATATATATATATATATTCATTCATATATATACAAATCCTCTAAACTATTATTACACATCCATTAAACTATTATACACGATATGTGATATACCCCTGACAAAGCTAGGTTACCTGTGGATAGACCCATGCCTGCTGATGACCCAGGTGGGTAAGTGCCCGTGTTTTCTCGAAGCTAGTATACATACTATATTATTACCAATTTTAGAAATGTAGACATAATTTATTAGATTAGACTTTTAGAACAGTCCCTATATAAAACGAAGGACACATCGGTATATATATATATACTTCATATATATATACATTTATCACCTTTATTTGTCGTTTCGAAATATTATATATATATATAGATGTAGAGTATTATTGTTGTTATGATTATATTATTATTATTATCATTATCATTATCATTATTAACTAACTGCATGCGATTAATTAAAATTGATATTAGACTTACTTGCACATTTGGTATTACCTATATATACTACTTATATATGTGTAGATTAATTTTGCAATTATTTGCTAGGGATCATTCCTGCAGTTACTTTGAAATCATTTAAACGCTCATATAGTTATTTGAAACGTAATGAATGTTATATACATACATCCTTATTTTTTTTTTTATCATTATATATCATAGTATAATGGTATAATAATCATATTATATTATGATAAACTTGAGTCAAATTATTTTACTCCGGCTCGGAGATATATATATTAGGATATACTATACATAGAAAATTTTAGTTTCTTGCAACGAGATTATGTAGAGAAGAATCAATGATATTTATTTTTTATTAATTTTTTTTGAATGAAAAAAAAAAAAAAAAAAATATATATATATATTTATATATTATTCAAAAATTATAGAGCATGTCTTCGAGGCGAGGTATTTAATAAAGACTAAAGAGTAATGTAAACGTCTTGATCATGCGTATATAACACTATACTTAATGTATTATGCTCGGAGCATGAGCTGATAATTGTTGACAGTACCCAGATAAAAACTTGTCGTTATTAATATTATATGGAGTTGCGTGAAGATGAGGGACCCTAAGAAAGAAAGAAAGAAAGAAAAAAAGAAAAAGAAAGAGAAAGAGAAAAAAAAAAAGAACGAAAGAAAAGAGTCAATAATTTTGAAAATCAAATTATTACTGACATTATTATTATACCGCTCCCGGTCTCCACACCCTGCTCATCTTCGTGCTTTTCTATTTCTATATAAGTAATAATTGTCAAATTTACATATTATCTTTTCTTCATTTTCTATATATTATATCTATTGCCGTCAAGCAATCGGACAAACATATACATTCATATACAGAATACACAAGAAAAAAAAAAAAAAAAAATAAAAAAAATAAATAAATAACTGCATGTAAAACACAAATTATTCATTAAGGCTGGTTGATATTCATCGATTGCCTATAATTTCTTACTAATATTATATAATTATATAGATTCATGATTAGAATATTCCGGAAGATAGTATTTTTTTGTGTTTCACATGCAAACCGAGGGACAGCCTTGTCGCAATTTTCTATATCCAGCATTTTTGATAATGATATAAGAAACAAAAAAAAGTTAGAGATAAAAACAGAAAGAGAAACCAAAAAAATGAATTGAATTTTGATAACTTAACAAATCAACTTTCTACTGATTTTCCTTAATTTTCTCCCAAATATATTTATTTAAGTGGATAAGATAGGACAGTTTGAGAATTGGACGGTAATAAATTTTAGGTGCACGAGGCGGACGCGTGCCTGGTTTTGGCGAACAAATACTGCCAGGATCCAGACGCCGAAGATGCTGCCAACATCATGAGAGTCATCTCTATCAAGAATTACTCCGACGATATCCGCGTCATTATTCAACTTATGCAATATCACAATAAGGTGAGGAACCACATGAGCATCTCATAAAACCATTCATGAACTTAATCCGGAAAATTAATATCAGAATCGATAAACGCGATCAGTATAAACGTTAAATCATCGAAAGAAAAATCGAAGAACACAAAGTTTCGGTATACGGTCTACGAACCCTCCAAATTCCAAATTAAAAAAGCAAAAGAAAAAAAAAAAGAAAAAAAGAAAAGAAAATAAAAGAACGAAAAAGAAAACCAAAAAAAGAGTCAAAATTAAATCTTCAATATTCCTTGGCATCAAAAAACATCGTTTCGATGATTTCTGATGTTTCGGAAGGCCTCGTTACCTGTTTCCATGTTTTTAAGCCTGTTGTTCATCTCTGAAATGAATTCTATGGTGGACTTGTTGTAGGCCTATTTACTCAACATTCCATCATGGGATTGGAAGCAGGGTGACGACGTTATCTGCTTGGCCGAATTGAAGTTGGGTTTCATTGCTCAATCCTGCCTAGCCCCAGGTTTCAGCACTATGATGGCCAACCTCTTCGCCATGCGCTCCTTTAAGACGGTCAGTATTCCTGTTCCTTCTCATTTTAGCGCGCGTCAATATTACCAAATTGTCTCGGGTTCTTTATTCGAACGTTTACAGTGATGGACAAAAAACAAAAAACAAAAAAAAAAAATCAAAATCACGCGATTAACAAATATCAAATCACCTCAAATCAATCACATATCATTTCATCCCACATCAACGTCTAGTCTAGCACCACATCCTGCAGACATCGTTCCCCGTCTTGGATATCCAAAGTCATTATTTCTAGTAAGTAGAACAAAAAACAAAAACCAAAAAAACGAATCAAACAAAAAAGGGAAACCAAATTTTTATTATTTTTGTAGATAATTATATATTTTAAAAAAAACAATTAGACAAGTCACAGCTCTCAGCGAAATACATGGATATTGGTGCATCACTGTAAACTCCATATGTACATGCAAATGTACACATGTAATTTAGAAATGGTTGGTTGATTGGAACCAGTCGCCTGATATGCAGGCTTGGCAGAATGACTACCTTCGGGGAACCGGAATGGAGATGTACACCGAGACACTGAGCCCTACCTTCATTGGAATGCCCTTTGCCAAGGCCACTGAGTAAGTCAGTCGACGACCACACAGTCCTCAAGCCAAAACAGTTCAGCTCTGATACAAGAGACATGACCGGCATCATTTTTCCACGCTTTTATATATAAAAAAAAAAAACACAAAAAAAATAGACCATATACGGAATAACTATCTAATTATTTGCAAACGGGGGCATTTTATTTGCTTGGGTGTATTTGAGTGGTAAAAGCTCACAAATAATTGGTCTATGGACTGATTACACGGAGACTGGTTCTTGATACCGTTGTAGCTCACTTATTTATATATACTATATCCTCAAACCGCAATATTATCCCCGAATAAAAATATCTGCATAAAAATGAAAAGAGACGATTTTTTATCAAATTAACGAATGACATCCTCGAAATTGACTTTCATTTTTGTTTTTCTTTCCTCTATTCTATCCTGTCTGCACTTGATGAAGATATTTTTATTACGGGGTTTACCCAGCTGAAATCCTGCTTCGTATATATACAGTGTCTATATATGTTGACGTAAAGCACCGTGGTCAAAGGCGAACGACTCGACAATTTTTGAGAAGATGTGTGTGTGTTTCATTTTTTTTTTTTCCTATTTTTTTTTTTTTTTTTTTCTTTTACTCGTGAGTTTGAACCTTTTATCATAAGACTAATCATCCTATACGAAATAATTAGAGAGATTTTGAATAGAGTGGAAAATTTGGTCAGTCTCTTGAATCAGAATAAAGGGATGAAGCTTCGCCTCGCCTATGTCTCTCACTACGCTCCACTCTGCTACCAAAACCTATTTAAATGTTTCAACATGTAAAAACTGTATCTGTGCTACACCTAATCAATGTGAAACCACCTTTCATTGCTTCAGTAACGACATACATCCATCCATATATTCATCAAAAGCCGGATAATATAGAAAAAGTCATATTTTCAGCAACAGCGCATAATTATTTCCCATTATAGGTATCTAAGAGCGCGATTCATATATAATTAATATATATACATATGCGGTAGAGAAAATTATTCATTAATTAAAAAGAGCGAGTAAGTGATTATTTTATCCTATTAGATTATTCCTATATGTATAATACATACCTACTATAGGTATATTATATTCGCTACGAAAAATGGGGAGCTAGTGTTCAACGGATTACCAATATATAATATGCCAATGGTTAGTATATCATTATTATAGCGTATATAATTCGGTGACAATAATTTACAGATTAATACCTATACTAAGTGATCAATAAAATAGGAAATTTAATACTTTTATTATTAAAATAATAAATAGAGTAGAGGATTGACGCCATGATTCGCGAATAATAGCGTAAAACACGTCCCCCACGAGAAGAAGGAAAGAGATAGAAATAAAAAGAAAAAAATAATAATAATTAAAAATAACCCCGTGCAGGATTGGAGGATTTTGGATTTTTTTTTCGTTTTTTTTTTTTTTTCGAAAAAAAGATAAAGATAAACTTCTCGTGGCGGGCTCGAAATAGGAGGTTTGACGTGGAGTTGGTTGGTTGGTGTTTCAGTCGCCGGATACTCAAGCGTGGCAGAACGATTACCTGCAAGGCACGGGCTGCGAGATGTACACGGAAACCCTCTCCCCGTCCTTTACCGGGATGACATTCCCCCAAGCCAGCGAGTAAGTTCTCGCTGCCACGGCCTGCCACACATGCAAACTGTTCATGTTTTTTTTTTTTTTTTATAGTTTTTTTTTATAGTTTTATTTTTTCATTTCTTATTATTTTTCTTTAACTTTTTCGTCTTTTTTTTTCTTTTTTTACCTCTTCTACTTTTTTTACATACATGGTATATAAATTTTATATTTTATGTAGATGTCGGCATATATTATATATTCATATATACCTCTTATATACACCTTGTCTTATATATATATACCCTTATTCAGATTTTATACAGAGTTTTTATTATTTATTATTTATTTTCGTTTTTTTTTTTTTTAACATATTATATTATTATTACATATATTATTATACCCACGCACTTTACATGCACTTTTTCGATTTATCGATAGACACAGAGTCATCGCGTATCTCTATCCAACAGTCAAGTAAGATTTTAGATCGTATAAATATTTTTTCGTAAATTTAAAGAAGTTATATAGTCGAAGAGAGAAACGAAAATTAAGATGCCATTTTTAACGCCCATTTTGTTTGTTTTCTTAATTTGATTTGATTTTTTTTTTTTTCACAGTCTAATTGATTGAAAATTATGGAAATTTTGAAAAAACGTGGCGATATATCATCCGCGATGACTCTGCGTCGCGTTTGAATTGTGCCTTTTTGTATCGTTACAAAGCTGTTTGATGGTACCTTTACCTATTATATACCTATACGTAACTTGATTAATCATAAAAAGCATGTAGAGATGTCGATACATAAAAAAATTCATCTAACTGCTTTCGCGAAAGATAAAGAAAAAAAAAAAAAAAAAATTAGAAAAGAAAAGAAAAAAAGGGTGCTAAGAACTGATTTTGAATTTTGTAAGATCATTTTTTGTTCGTATTTTGAATTTATATATTTTTATGCCCGTCCCCCTATATTGTGACGATGTGTGCTAATAGATATAGCATAAAACCTTATACTTAATAACGTTTAAATTTTGTACTCGCATGCCCGCTGCTCTTAAATGTATATTGTCATAGATAAAGAACCGACATATTCCGAGGAACAACTCACACTCACAATCAAACTCACAAACACATATAAAACAAACTGCAGGGTAAAATAAAAAAAAAAAAAGGGAAACGATATATATGCTTGGAGCTGCCATTTTATATGCAAATAATTTTATATTTCGTTAACTAAAACCTAATACTATAAAAAAAAAAAAAAAAAAAAATATACCTACATACAAATATATACCAAGAAGCAAATTGTAGTGTTGCATATGGCATGGGGTAATTTTAGAAATGAATAATCGAAGGAACGGATGGGGTTGAAATTACAATTGAAAAAACCAACGCTTAGCTAAAATAAAAAGTTATCGAGAATTTCGAAATAATGAGAATGGAAAAAAAAAGACCGAGGAGAAAACAGCGTCCGGGGATTAGGCAGATTATACAACATTTACACAATTTACACATATATATACTATTATACAACACATATTCGTACATAAGGCATAAATATATATAATATATATATACAACAAAGTATATAGAGAAATTTGGGTATTGGACATACACCTACACGTACATATAAGTTAATTAACTTTCGAAATCGTCCATCGTACAGAGTGCTTCGAGCGTAGTAGTATGACTCCGCAGTGTCTTGGCTTGGTCTGACCATATTCGGAGCTCGACTACTGCCGGACTTTGAGGGACGATATCTGACGATTCGCTACTCGGAAAGTAGCTTTATTATACATCGTTGGATTGGTCTTGATCTTGGCTATAGCGACATTGAAAAAATAATGCAGTTTTATTGATTAAAAAAAAAAAATAAATAATTATTTTTGACAAATTTGAACTCGGAACGCCCTGTACGGGGAAAATCCGTTCTTTTAGTCAAGGGTAACGAGTTAGATCTGCTGCTACTCCGTCACAAATATTTTAGGCACTTTTATTAGACGTGATATTTAATTGATAATTAATCTTAATTCTGTCGAACCAGCACTAATTAAAATCCAATCACAGTTTTTTTTTTTTTCTGGCTATTACTCATTGCTATAATAATAATTAAAAGGTACATATTGCGTATGTCTCCTCCTCGAGTGTTAATATACGTATATCAGATACATATATAGATCATATATATTTATATATATTATAAATATATTAGATTATGAAAACTATACTTTATTTACGCACTATAATTACTATCTCGCAATGCAGTGATCCACCACCTTGTCTTTAAATACATTATTAAACGCAGGTACCCACATTTTAGTCTAGTTTCTATACACGTACCTATATATTTAACCACCGAATAATTGCTTACTAGTTTGCGTGTGTGGGAGTACCCAATTAAAGCAATGGACCCCGTTATAGTATACCCATCCATAGATAACTGATCTTTATTAAGATTAATTTATTATAGAAATTATGCGACCTATGATTGAATGCTATATAGAATTTGAGTAGCTATAAGAGAATGGGGTACTCAGGCGTTGGCTTAGATCACGTTAGAATTTCGCATTTTTTGTCATGCTCTTGCTAGCTTAGGCGATCAAAAAATATATCTCAAACTTTTCACGCTTTTACTTTCTCTATCTCTGTTTCTATTTTTATTTCCATTACTTTCTTTTCTCACTATCACAAAATAAAGCTGTACGGCACTTGCATCCGCCTAATGCATGATTGTTTGATATTTGATATATAACTATATCGAAGAATCACACGGGCTATGCGAGGAACTGACCGAAAATTATTCGTCATCGATTAAATTTCGGTCACTTGTTCGAGAACGTTTCTTCTTTTTTATTTCATTCTCTTTAGCAATTTCCTTCGCACAATATCATCGACTTCATCGTAATTCAATTCTACTACTACTGTAATTGTTTGTCTAATCTGATCACTATAATTCTATGCAGGTATACAGACAGTATTTAGATATTTGAATCCATATTACAAGTTGAAATAGTCAAACTTAATACATACTCTTTAAAAGGTAATTGGTATCCCTCATACTTATGCCTGCATAGAATTTTGATTATCTAGAATAATGCACATATCATTACAGCACTGCACATAATAGATTAAATTGTAGTGAACGCACGACGTGGTTATCGTATTGGTTTAATTTAGTGATAAAACGTTTATCGATTATCATATCACACGTAGAGATGACTTGATTAATAATTTTCATTAGAACACACTTGCCGTGTTGATTATGCTTATATACCTATCAGTAGTTAAATTTCTTTATATTTAATCAGTTCGTGCGTCGGACATATTCATTATTACCTTACCTATATTGTGATGTTTATTATGTTAGTGTTGTTCGTGTGATTATAATATATATTTCCCTTAATGATCCCTTCACCTTTGTTTAATACACAGTTTTCAATCCACCGACATGGAATACAAAATAAGAGCCCGTTTTTTTTTTTTTGAACCGCATATATAAACCGATAAATATAAAACAATACAAAAATTTCTATAAAAATGAAAGAGCCAAAAGTTTCGCCCCGCGTTTTTATTTTCACCTCGAAATATCGGGTGAAGAATTTTAGTAGGTATACGGTACTAAAAACGCACTCTTATTATATTCCACCCACACACTATATTGATTCTCGAGTACTTCAAGGATCCGGATGTTATGCACGAATTCGTCTTAGGTTGTGCTTCACGAAACTGAAGCTATTGCTGTTGGCAATCGAAATAAAGGGGGACGCCGGAAACGACAGCAAGATTTCCATCAACCCACGCGGTGCCAAGATCGCGGCTAACACTCAGGGATTTTTTATTGCTCAATCAGCCGACGAGGTGAAGCGGTGAGTATATAAGAAAATTTACAATAATTTTCAGAATTTAATTATATAAGGCTAATTACTACAACTATATCGAGACATTTTTTAAAATCAATGCAATTCAAATCCAATGATATATAATACATAATATTATCTTCTTTCTTTATGAAATAATACTGATCTGTTCTTTTTTTCTTA
The DNA here is from genome assembly GCA_943736025.1 of Tenthredo mesomela. NCBI lineage: Eukaryota > Metazoa > Arthropoda > Insecta > Hymenoptera > Tenthredinidae > Tenthredo > Tenthredo mesomela. The sequence goes on along the minus strand of OX031019.1, from coordinate 28,059,885 downwards.
TTCTTATCTCCCTTGCAGAGCGTGGTTTTACTGCAAAGCTTGCCACGACGACATCAAAGATGAGACTTTAATCAAGAAATGCAAATGCAAAAACTGTAAGTCATTCTATTCACAATTAGTATTCCCATCTACTGCCGTCTACCATATATACCGTAAAAAAGTGTGTTCTTTTTTTTCTTTCCCCCCACTAACAAAACCTCCGACGAGATATTTGCCCTCACTTAATGATCTCATTTTTATATCTCATTATCGTATAAATAAATTATACTATATATCACATCGTTTTTTTTTTTTTTTTTTTTTGGTCACATTTACAAAGAATATCGCTTGATATACGTATGAGGAAACTTAAATTATTCTTGTTTCATTTATATGCAATTCGTCGTATCTTCTATTACAGATTTATCAGAGTAATTGAAATCGATTTTTTCTTTCGGAAAAAATCGATTTTGTCAACTCGCTGATATAATTTTACAGCTAATAACAAAATAATTTTCTACCCTAGGGTTACACATATATTCATACCGTTATTTGTATTGACAATATTTTATACATATTATAAAAAATATGTCATATCGTTAAATTAAAATCAAAAAAAAAAAAAAAAAAAATTAAAAAAAAAAAAAAAAAACAAATTAACATGGTTGTGACAATGCTCTTGTGATATATGATCTAGTGGGGCAACAGCAGCGCTCCTGGGGCCGTGACCTAGGTAACGTCTCTTGGTCTCTACTCGCTCGCTTACTCTCGAACTTTTCTATTCTAACAATAAGTACCTATACCTATGCCTCTATATCTCTCTGTCTCTATCTATCTATTTTCTATATCTATATCTATATTTTCTATCTTCACCCTTACATATTATATATATATATATATATCTATATATAATATAATATATATATATACATTATATATTATGTTTATATATAAATATATATATATATATATATACGACCTATGTCTATCTTTCGCCATCTATATATATATTTTTTTCTTTTATATATACCCTTAACGTGCCTCAGAATTTTGATCTATTTTTATGCATTCCATAAGGTGATGATGAACATGAAAAAAAAAAAAAAAAAAAAAATGAAACATTATAAGAAATCATTATATTATTAAAATAATAATTGCATTTTATTCCCAATTTTTTTTTTTTTTTTTTTTTTTTAACACATATTTCGTACCGATTGCAAATGCTGGTTGAGTAATATTCCATTTTATTCGAAAAAATTAGCGTGTAAATGAATATATTCTAACTTGAGCTTGATGATAATTGAGAAATTTGTTTTTGGTAAGAATTTAGGAATTTTTAAAAATCATCGAATCATTAATGACCGTGAGAATAAGAATAAAATTGAAAAAAAAAAAAAAAAAAATGGAATATTGCTAACAATTGACATGTACCCCGATAGTTTTAAAGTCAGCTGGTGCATCTCGGTCTGACTGACGAATATGATAACTAGCTTGCACTTTGTTATGTGCCCTACGTCCGCCTTGCCTGCATGAAACTAGATCGGGTTTAAATTCTATTATATATGCGAAAATGTCGAAGCAAGCTCAAAATTTGAGTATATATTTATATTTTTGAAAATATTGTCAGCGTGTATGAGCTGTCATTGATGAAAACAAAAAAAAAAAAAAAAAAAAGACGCATTGATTTACTATAGCGTTTAATGTATATTTATACTAATTATTATGTACGAATAATAATATCTGACGAGTTTCAGTTTATTTTAAATCTCAATCAATAATGTACATTAGTCAAAAGTTCAGTATATATAGGTGAAGATATTTTAATCCTACTGTATTACTAATATTATAGGTATATTTTTTAGACGATGAAAAACTATAAACTATTAGGTATATATTATATATATATTAAAAGGTGAATTGATTCAAGGTAGAGTATGAAGAAGATGCCAAACCGTCGTAGTAACTTTTCAACCCTCCATTTCTTGGTGATATATATAACACCCCTCGAGAATACCTTTCTAGACACATATATACAGTTAAAGTTTCGAATTTTGAATATTCAACATGATTTGGTATTGAAATTCATGAACAAAAACTCTAAACATGATTACCTGATTCTATTATTATTATTATTATTATCATTATCATTATTAATTTTCACTTTATACTTATACTTATATTACCAATTTTGCCCGCCAATAACACCACGTCACAGCTCTCACTATTTTAATCGCAGACTCTAACTTTAAACCCTGGGCAAACGAAGAAAGTTTAATAAAGCAAATTTTTGTTCCTAAAATTCCATCAAATACACCGACACACTTATACATACCTACGTATAGGAGATATGTATATATATAATATATTTATATACTATATGATAAACTTACGCTTTTATAGAGACTGCAAAATAAGAATTGCAAAACCAAAAAAAAAAAACCAAAAATTCTAATGCAGTAATTTTGTAATATATTTTGATAAATATAATTAAATTATTTTTCTTTTCTCAATCAAATACACCACGTATCTATGTCACAGGGTGTGTGTGTGTGTGTGCGAGTGTGTTTCCTTATTTTTAATTTTTTAATTTTAATTGTGTACACGTATCTCTCACACACTCGAGAATCGTTACACTTTATTATTGAAGATTGAAACTTGGAAGGGCATGATCTTCAATTTGTTATATAGACATTTCACAGACTGCCTGTTAGAAATCAATAATAATAATAATAAAAAAAAAAAAGAAATTAAAAAAATTGAAAAAAAATGTGAATTAACATATGAATTGTAACTAACTTTCACCCGTCCATAAAGTTCAATTCATTTTTCTCGCGAGATCAATTCGAAGATGATTTAATGATTCTTTATTTTTCTTTATTTTTCTTTTTTCAACTGTGATCTGCAGTCTCTTTCATGTAATATTTATGTTCACCAGTAGATATACCTGTGTCAGGTTGACAACTGGCTTTTTCCAGATGTGGGGATGATGATGATGCAGACTGGCATGGTGAAGGGTGGCTCTGCCTACCACAGTTACCTTGACGGTACGCCTCTTTCCAACCCAAAAATTTGTCCGTTTCGATTTTATCGATTATTATATCCCTTTGACTTATAGCGATCTTACCGTTTTGTTGGAGTGAGTAGATTTCATTTTACATTATAATATGAAAGAAAATGTTACATTTATACTGTAGGTAGGTTGAGAAGTTTAGCAGTGGTAGCAAAATTTTTGGTTTTTGTTTTTTGACTTTTGATTACGCCTAGACTAGTCACTCTAACAATACTGCAAATCCCTGTACCCCACCGATCGATCTAACGACAAACTTCATGTGTTTTTTTTTGTTTTTTGTCTTTTAGTTTTATTTTTTATTTTTTTTTTTTTTATAGCTTTTTCTATTGAGGCTTATATTATTCACCTTCATAGCTTTCGCCAAAAAATGTAATTGAGCAGCTAAAGAGTACCGATCGCGCAATATCGTGTGTACTCTTCCAAAATCGGGGTCGGGCTGAGGTTCCAAATTCTAAAAGTACCGACTCTCAGTTTTCAGTGGTCTGGACTTTCGGAGTTCTAATATCCTAAAATTGAACGTTTCTGAAAATTAAAAATCGTCTGAAACTAATTCGGAATTTTTGACCGTTCGGAGCTTTTAAAATACGGAACTTCAACCCGGTACCCAAAAATGTATAGTACTATAGTGAGCGCATCTGCCTATATGAAATACATATTTGAAATGGGACTTAACAGCGTGTCAATATACATAAATAATTTCATATCACTCTGTACTACATATTATTTACATAAATATAATAAATGGATAAATTTCCATCAACCAAATTATTTCCAATCGCTGTTTGTTCCCGTTTCACATTGTTGTCACTGTGGTACTGAGTACACTTCGATATTTATAACACTGCAGCAGAAATTGTTTATATACTAAAACACGATAAAAGCTTGTAAATAATTGATTGTTGTTATCAGTGTGCTTGAGTGAATTGCTAGCTGTTATTAGAGCTGGCGTATAAAAGCGCAGTGTATATAGCGTTCGTACCAGATCTTTACCTATTTTAAATAGCTTTCGAATTTCACTGTAACTGCAGCAGCAACGCAGTATATATACACCTATCCTAAGTGTTCACTGCACTATATCCACGATTGTCATATCATTTATTACATAGGAAGAAATTATTAAATTATTTAATAATTAAATAATTAAATTATCAGCATAAAAAATGAGTTTTCAGGTAAAATAGAGGATTTGATAATCAATCTAACATCATCATTGTATATGAACAACAAAAAAGTCATCAAAGCTTCAGACCATATCAAGGCTAGAATGCTGTAGATTGAAAAAAATTCTGTCAAATATCATTAATTATCATTATCTATTTTAAATTTAGTATAATATAATACACCGCATGCATATTTTAATAATAGTATAAGCCAAGGTATATTAATTCACAGTTTATCGACGATCAGTTACACGCAAGCAACGAAAAGGTATTTTGACATATGATAAATTATATATTATATAAATAAGTATGTGCAGACCATCGCAGAATTACGCAAATTATTTTATTACTAGTATATATTTGTATATTTGAAACTTATATCAATATGCATTATTTGCATTTATAGACTGATTCAGATTTAGTGGTAAATTTTGATTTCTGGGTGCCACAGTGATATGAGAAAGAAGTAATTATTATAGTTAATTAGTTTCTATAGTATAGGTAGATAGAAATTCATACACCTGCAGAATGGAAAATACGACCCTAAAATATTACTGATTTTTAATTATTACAGCCAACCAATGAATGTATACAACATAATTATGGGTATGTGTTGACCTACCGGTTGGAAAAAATGATTTATTCGATGCCCAGGGTTTACCAGCGTCATAAAAAAAAAAAAAAAAAAAATCATACAAATGTAAAAATCGCGGCAGTATCATCACCACATTCACATAATACTCACTCGAGGCCCTAAAGACACTGAAATATTATTTCGAAAAGCCACGTATACTTACACGAATGAAATTTTTAATTTTTTTTTCTCTGAACCACCCCTCGAGGAAATCGATGCGAAACCAGTAAATAGAAATTCTCCCCTATATACTACAGTTGCCATAAGTTCCGTTACACTATATACTCGTATATAATAATTATTTTCTATTATCGTATAATATATATATGTACGCGGACACGATATATTAGCCACTCTGTCAAAGGTCGTAGTATTTCAAGATTTGACTCGATTTATAATTGGGATAAAAAAAATTTGTCTTTTAAATTTAAGAAATTGTGGAATCGATGTGTGCATATCGTCGTATAGTTTTTTTTTTTTAAATATATAAATATGTAATTGAGAGCGAGTGATCGTTAAATGCTGAGAACTTTGATAGAAATAGTGGCAGGGGAGTAAAGACCAAAAAGACCAAAGGCCAAAGACCCAGAACCCTTATAAAGCCCCGAATCTCTTGAACGTTGAAATTATATTGATGTGAAGACTAACAGCTCTGGTTCTCTCCCTTCGGGCAGTGGCCACATTCCGGAAGGGCGTGAGGGCTGTTCAGATGGTCGGAAGAGCAAGTACGTATCCCCGAGAGTAGATTGTGTCTCGTGTGTTCCCGGTGTATTACTCGTAACTCTGTTAACCCGGGGTTAATCCTGAATAAGGGAAAACCCAAGATTGTAGTCGCAGCTCGTGGTCGGATCGCAGACAAAAAAACTATATACAACAAATGACTTTCCCGTCATATATATATAATAATCGCGTTTACTCGTTTACGCGAATAATATATAATATATTATACTATATACCTACTATATATATATGTCCTATATCAACGACCGTTCTATATATCGTCATAATGACACCATTCATAATTAATTGATTCATTTATTAAGAATTCTTTTTTCAAACCACCATAAATTTGTCTACGATCGTTCCCATGATTTTAATCAGCCAATTATTAATCCTTAAACCCTACTTCGGCATATAATCATGTTACAGCATCGCGTTTTCGGACACTCTTGGAGTATGCATTTATTATATTATTTTTATTTATGTATTTCATATTTTTCGTAGGGATTAAGGGTTAAGGGCAGGTCTAGATTTAATCACACTCATCCCCATCTATACCTAATACTACTAACAGAACGCAAACTAACATTCATCATTAAACCAGAAACACCTGAGGTCCTGGTGTCTCTCAATTATTGTCTCTCAAATATATCCATATGCGATAGTACTGGGAAGTGAAAGTGTTAGATTCAACACGGTACTTTTTTTTTTTCCACCAAAACTTGACCATTTTTTTTTTTTTTTTTTCTTTTTTTCTTACGGGATAAAATATAAACGCGGCTGCTCACACGGTTTCATAATTATATCGTATAATCGTAATATTTCACATGTCCCAGAGTCAAAAATATAATTATGTAAGTATAATTATATACCTAATATTGGCATACCTATATACTTACAGAAACTCGAATGTCATTGCAAAGTTAACACAACAAACAAAAAAAAAAAAAAAAATCAACAATTGGCTGACACGAAGAGGGTGTTATTTATTTATTTATTTATTCATATATATTTTATGTTATTTTTTTAGTTTCTTTTTTTTTTTCCTTCGCTTATTCTTCCTTTTCAGATTTTCGATAATAGAAAAATTTATTTAAAAAATATTATAAATGTTGTGTTAACGTGGCAAGTTCATATAGATTAGGTATATATATATATATATATATATGAAAAAAAACAACAAGAAAAAAAAAAAAAAAAAAAAATTGGCCCCAGCGTAGAATTAATATACGTTAGTGTTTGCACCGTATTGATGTGGTGTTCTTTTGATTTCTGCAACTTGGTTTATAATAACTGTTGTTGGAATGTAGTTTTTTTTTTCTATTCTCCAGGTTTGTAAGTGTTTTAAATGGTTTTTTTGTCGTTGTCAAAAAAAAAAAAAAAAAAAAAATTAAAAAAAAATTAAAAAAAAAAAAAAAAAAAAAAAAACACAAGATAAAGAAATTTGGAGTTGATCAGTATACAGTATACAGTTTATAAAAATTTTTTCTTTTTTTTTTTTTTTACAAATTATTTCTATCGCACCGATGTATCAAAAACACGCGTCTTATAATATGATTCAGGATTGAAAGACTGACAAAATTTAAATTGCGGTTAGTATAAAATTCAGGTAATATATACCTAGACGAAAATAATTCCTACAATTTTCAACAACTATATATAATATCACATCACTAAAAGTTTAAGATTTTTTTTTATTTATTTTTTTTTTTTAAATTCAAATATAACGAACATACATATATATATTAGCATTAATGATGTTAGATTAATGTTAGAAAATTGACACAATTATTTATATATACATATATACACACACACACACATAGAGAGATAATTTTTCACCGCATCTCATTACACACACATGCAGTTGCATTAAAACACAAATTATATATATCTATATTGGCATATATATTTATATATATACATTTCATATGAATATATAAATATATTATTCAATATATTTATTTTCCCCATATATACACATAATATTATTATATGCTCATACAAATCACATACCAAAGACTTTATCGTGAACTTATGTACTAACTGTCTGTATGTCTATCTATTTGCCTGTATCCTTCCGTCCTCTACTACGTAGGTGAGGACTTCTCATATACAAGTAAGTTTGAAGAGGCCAATCTCTGTGTTTTTTTATATTATTGAAATATAAAATCACATAATATTATATAACTTATATATACCTATATATATAAGAATAAAAAAATCTTGTCACAGTATAAATATTTATATATATTATTGGCTAGGATTATATATTATTGATCATCATCAATTACAGTACAACGCTATGTAACTCATTGAGTATATATATATATTTATTTTTATTATTATTATTATTATTATTATTATTATTATTACATCGAGATATATAAGAAGTTTTGTACATTTACTAGAAAACTTAAATACACAATCGCATTATTAAGTTAGTATATATCTACATATATATATATATATATATATATATATATATATATTAAATAAATATATATATATATATTTATTTATTTATTATAACGTCAGCTCAAATTACGCTATCATCAAAGTAATTAATTATCCATATATTACTGAATCAGATAATTTTGAAAGTAATTTTAAATGAATTTTTTTCCTTTTTTTTTTTTTTTTTTTTTTTTTTCTGTTATACACTAACGATTTTCAAATTTGCAATTAGAAAATGCATGTTTTTTTTTTTTAAATTATTTTCTCTTTAGTTATTCTTATTGCCGTACAAAAAATATAATTAATGTAATATTATTAAGTCGTCGTCAGGCTTGTATTTTAACAATGCAGTTCGATTTGAGTTGAGCTTTGAGTCGATATACAAATTAGAAAAAAAAAAATTTATTTAGTTTTCTCTTTTTTTTTTCTATTTTTTTTTTTTTTTTTTTATACGGCAGAGTTGCGTTTTGAGAAACTTGAGTTACTGGTAAATGCACAGAGCTCAGAATAAAAGTAAAAGTAACCGTAACCCGCTCCAACCCGATTATAAACCTCACTAAAGCGTCATTAACATCTGCACTAACTGTCCCTATACTTATATTAATATTATTGTTGATATTTTTCAAAAACTGCTAACTAGCCTTTCGTGCTACACGGTAGATAATTAATTTCAAGGCACTTAATTGCACTTTCAAATTTCCAAGCTTTCGCACATTTCCCTAAAGCATGCTTTCTTCGAACACAAATTAACTGCACACTATACCTATATATACCTATATATACCTATATATATATATATATATATATATATTATTGATTGATGTTATAAAGATTATTGTTCGTTATTTCAAAACTTTGGCATGAACAATATTATTATAATTAATATTATTCGTAAATCGAGAAACGAAAGTAGAACATGAAGTATTTGAATAAAGTTGATTTTTGATAATGTGATCAGTGGTGAAGATTATATCCATTATTGATCACCTCGCGTAAAAACAGATGGTGTAAGATAATGAAATAATGAAATATTCGAAATATCAATGAATATAAATTTTGGATTCTATTTTCTGATCGAAATGTAGTGGTTTGAACTTGCACGAAGCATGATGGTAAAATTATTATCGTTTGTATATTATTCAAATGTTAGAATTATATCGATTAATTAAAATTTAGATTTTTCCCACATAACACGAGTATAGAAAAATTTATAATCACTCAATTTGACAAATGAGGTAAATTTCACATCGAATTAATGCGATATGTACAAAATTAGATATACATATTTGATATTCGTGTTGTGTAATTAATTATCTTCATATTAAGCAGCTTGTGATTAATTTAAGATCTTTTGAGATCGATGTAAATCTCTGTGTCTATAATTGAAGAGAGTTTCGGTGTGATGAATTAGTTCAAAAATCATACGATTGTTAAAATTCTTGGTTTCATTGGAAATTTTTTTTTTTTTTTTAATTTTGCTACGAGTAAATTACACTGAAACGATGATCGCGAAAACGCTGCTAAAGGCATACAATTAATTTTCCTTCTTCTTTCAATTAAAGATACAGTAGAATCGAGAATCTGAATTCTTTTTTTTCTCGATTTTTTTTTTATTTTTTTTTTTTTATTACTTTCTCTCTTTTATAGAAAATAGAAATTAAGTCTTAGATAAATAGATAGGGTAGCTAATATGTGTAGTGGTTTGTTACAGACGACCACCATCCTCCCCCTACATTCACTCCGCCAGAACTACCCAAGATGGTTCACGTGCGAGGTACAGTCACACCTCAGTCAAAAATGATAAATTTTTTTTAGCAAATCTGCCAGTTATGCCTAATACGATTAATGTATTATGATTCATTTTGTGTGTCACATATCTAATCACATTTTGAGACACACCTACATATTATTCACTAGCTCACAAGCACTGGTATAGATCACTGCACGAGCTTTTTTTCTTTTCTTTATTATCATTTTTCGAATCTCTCTTATAATTTTTTTTATAATTTTTTTTAAATTTTTTAAATTTTGACACTATCAAAATTTTTGGTGTCGAAAGATCTGTTTGTCGATATAAAATTCTGACATGAATTGTAGACAATAAATGAATAAATAAATAATTAATTAATCAATCAATCAATCAATCAATCGTCGACTGTATACATATATTATATTAGAGTCAATTATATTCACGGTCGTGCAATGCATGCCAATATGTTCATTTGTATACTTTATAATCATTGATAAACCTTATGTACCTATGCATGTTCAGCCTGGAAGTAAAAATTCATTTTTATTTATCTAACTATCGAGTTAATTAAACAAATTGTGAATTTAGTTTTGCATTCCAATTAGGGTATAATATTAGGTAGATAGGAGAAGATATATATTTAAAAAGTTCGTTTATATGTATTTTGGGGCCACCTGAATTTTTTTCTAAATAATCACCCAAAACCACTGTCACTATGTCACTCGCGCAATAGATATTTATATTATTTTTACCTTTGGTTCCCTTCAAATTTTTTTATTCGGTTCGCTTAACTGTTATATACCTACCCCTGATTCTCTGCCCTATATAATCACGAATATTTAGCACAAGTTATACTATATGTATGTACCTATAGTATATACGAATATCTAGGATTGGCATGGGGCTGTAGGGATTATACACAAGCAACATATTTCTATATGTGTGCGTATGTGTGTTTTGGGGGGGATGAAAAGGCGCACCCTTATTTTAAAGCCTGCTAAAGATATTGTCGCTCGTTATTAATTAGCTGGTGAAATTATTGGGTACTTGGAGTTTAGATGCTAATACAGTATGTGCGTTTTATAGGTGAGATCAGCCGAGAACGAGATGATCTTAACGGTAAGATTAATTTTTGAGTATCGAGAATTGAATTACAATAATTTACGCGTAATTTATTCCATCTAATTAACATTACCCGTATTTCAGCGATGAGAAATCATCGAAATTCCGTGGGAATGACGCTGATGAACTCGACCAAGCAGGTGAACAAAGTGAAGCCGAATGTGAACAGAACAGCAAACGATAGCCTGGCTAGTCCAACTCAGCCGTACAATCAGAGGTATGAGATTTGTATATTAATCAATGATTTTCACAGTCTAATTCAGTTATTATACTACATAACTTATATTAATTATCCTACGTGTCATCATAAACGCCAATCTAGTTTTTTTTTTTCCCTTCACACCACACGATGAATTTACACGTGACGATAGATCGCATTATTCCTATACTACATGTTTAATAAAATCGACTATTTTTCAATTTTTTTTTTTTTTTTCAATACTTTTTTTTATATTCAATCACGATTTAACCAAGTGTGCGAATCTGCAGATAAGCCAGTCTATAAAATCTTGACTAAATTGAAATTAATTGTAAAATTATATTTGGTTTATTTTCATAGAGACTTTTACCTCGATGCGGATATATATTGTATATTATTATTATTACTATATCGTTATACGACATTTTCTAACTTCAATATTATATATGCTTGATTTAGTGCACGTTGGATTCTACTCACTTCCTATTATAGATTATTATTATCCGTACGTAATATTATATGAATATATAACTATGATGATCTATCCTAACTTGTACAGACGAATATATACGTGTATTTATATATACTTATGATACAATCATACGTAATTATATAATATACTCATATATATGTATATACATATATATACTTGTTATAATCTACTTTTAAAACTTTTCCATACTTATAACTATAATATATATCTACTCGAATCCTTGACCTATAAAATAATTTCGTATTTTCAACGAGTGCACTATATCGATTTGATGCACCGAACAGCCAAACTCACTTATATATTGTTAATCGCACCTACTATAAAAGCATGCGATAATACCTACTTCGAATCACAAATATATTTTATGCGTTTTATACTTTGGAGCTCACTAATGGTATATATACAGCTTTGCCGCGATCCAGAATAATTTTTTTTCATTTTTTTTTTTTGTTTTTTTTTTTAAATTACATGTATTTAATTATGACTAAAGCAAAAATCTCGGTGTTGTAAATCTAAGTAAAAAAAAAAAAAAAGCAAGAGAATCAAAAGTTTTCTTAATCATTAATTTGCTCAAACGTGAGCCGAGTTATTTGATTATTATTAATGAAAAAAAAAAAAAATTCTACACTCAAAATTAATAGCATTTAAATTTTCCAAATTGCGAAGCTGCATGATGAGCTTTTTCGTTTTTTTTTTTTTTAATTAGGAAAATGAACTTGAATCATATTACATAATAAATCGATATTTTTCCCCCCCAAGGAATAACAATGATCGATTAAAAATGATGGGTTCGTAAAATAACTATTCGAAAAATTGATGATAATTGATTATTATCTATATTCGCATATATAAATATAAATTTATAATAATTCGATATCACAGAGAGAGCTGTGGTCACTTAGGATGGGCCAACGTACACTCACCTTCTGATTCCAGATCGCAAGAGGAGTCTGCATACTCTGGTTACCATCTCGCCTACGAAGTCAAAAAACTCATGTACGCTTCTGCTGTTAACACTGTTTTTTATTGTGTATACTGTATTATAAAATGTGATATAATTATTTTATGCTACCCTAATTAAGTCTATTAGAAACTAGCATGACTGCTAGTATGGCTATTTCGCATGTCAGCTGCTTTGAGAACTTTGCTACTGCTTTAATACGACAGAAATTTCTACTGTGAATCATTAATGCCAATAATTTAAAACAGAGAAGTTAAAAAAAAGAAAAAAAAAAAAAGAAATAATAATGAACAGATCGCACTTTCATTACACGGCAGATGACTCAAACTTCACTTCTTGCACGACTATATTTATCATTTCGAGTGTAAATTTCTCGTCTCTGTCTTCCTAATTCGTGAATTATGTTTGTTGAAATTGACGAAACACGTAATTGAAATTGCTCTGTTTAAACGTTGATTATAAAACGTAGAATCTCATTGCATTGGAGGACCTGTTCCATTCTTGAAACATATAATATCAGGAATCTCTCTACATAAATAGTACAATTTACAAATATAATGAAATTCTCATCAATTATAAAGGCATATTCATACAGACAGAATGAATTGCAATCGATCATGAGTATTTATTTGCCGATAGTTGCAAGCACACGACTAGCTGGGTCCAAATAGCGATACGTGGTCTGGGCGTTGAAAGAAAATATAAAAGTGAAATTTTCTTCCAAAATTTGTTTGAATCAGTTTTCTCTATTGACCTGATAATCTCGTATATATTTCAGGCCAACGTCGCGAGGATCGGGTGGTAACAACGTTAATAACAACGGTGGACTTCAGGTAGGAATAGCCGATGATCAGGCGAAAGATTTCGACTTTGAAAAGACGGAAATGAAGTACGACTCGACCGGGATGTTTCATTGGAGTCCGGCACGAAATCTCGAAGACTGCATACTCGATCGGAACCAGGCGGCGATGACGGTCCTAAACGGCCACGTAGTTGTCTGCCTATTTGCCGATCCAGACTCACCTCTAATCGGACTGAGAAACCTTGTCATGCCATTAAGAGCTTCCAATTTTCACTATCACGAGCTTAAACACGTAGTCATAGTTGGTGCTGTGGATTACATTCGTAGGGAATGGAAAATGCTGCAGAATTTACCAAAAATATCAGTTCTAAACGTGAGTCAACGACTACACCGGCTTCGAAGGAAGACTAGATATCTCACTTTCTTCTTCATACTTTCAGGGTTCGCCGTTAAGTAGGGCAGATTTACGTGCCGTAAATGTTAATCTCTGCGACATGTGCTGCATTTTGTCGGCTAAAGTGCCTAGCAACGATGACCCTACCCTCGCCGACAAGGAGGCCATCCTCGCATCTTTAAATATTAAAGCAATGACGTTTGACGACACGATCGGCGTCCTCAGCCAAGGTTTGTCATCTGATAGTAATATAATTATATTAGAAATATTCGCAATTTGGTAATATTCGATGATTGACTGACGAGTTTCTTTCATTCACACTGCAGTTGGCAGTCCGATTGTTCTTCAGAGACGAGGATCTGTCTACGGGGCTAACGTGCCGATGATCACAGGTCTGGTTACAATTTTTCTCTTACCTCATTAACTGTTTAAATAACAAAATCTTATCCCCACCGTCTTATATATGCGTGAATGTGGAGGCCAGGTTACAGTATAAAGAAACAAGTAATGTCAGCACCTTTGAATTTTCTGATAATTTTTCTACTATTCTCGCACGTCGTCGCATTATTCCAATTTCAGAATTGGTCAATGACAGCAATGTACAGTTCCTTGATCAAGACGACGACGACGATCCAGACACAGAGCTTTATCTCACCCAGCCTTTCGCATGTGGTACTGCCTTCGCAGTGAGCGTTTTGGATTCACTCATGTCGACGGTTAGTTTATTGGAAAGAAAAATTCCTTTCATCGCTGTCAGTGATAATCGAATGATCAATAAATTAATCTCAAATCGTTTTAGACTTACTTCAACCAAAACGCGCTGACGTTAATCAGGTCACTCATCACCGGAGGTGCGACACCCGAATTGGAATTAATTCTAGCCGAAGGTGCCGGTCTGAGAGGTGGATACAGGCAAGTTTTTCTAAATATTGAAAGAAAATCATGAAATTAAATAGATGTATAGAATAAATGTCCTCAATTGGTTGAAATCTCCGTTCATTTAGCACGGCGGACAGTTTATCTAATCGAGATCGGTGCAGAGTGGGACAAATATCGTTGTACGATGGTCCATTGGCTCAGTATGGTGAAGGTGGCAAGTACGGTGACCTCTTTGTCGCAGCATTAAAATCATATGGAATGCTGTGCATTGGTCTGTACAGGTACAGGTACCGGACTTTATTTTCCTCGATGGTATTTATTGGATTTTCTATTATTACTACATTTATATACTCATATATATATATATACACACATTATATACATATATACTATATGATCTATATAACTATATAATTGCTGTTTTCATTTTTCTTCACGCACAGTTTTTGTATTTTGCGTTAATTTGCATCTATATTCAACACAATGAAAATTGTAAGTTTGCCCATCCAAAAAATATCATTTTTGAATTTTGATCACCGATTTATTTAGTCTTTAGTTCTTGCGACTCGCAATATGTTACATAATTTTTATTATTATTATTATTATTATTATTATTATTATTATTACTATTACGTTTATTATTATTATTATTATTATTATATTTATTATTATTAGTTATATTTAGTTAGCTTAGAAAAAAAAAACAAAAACGAAATTGCAAAAAAAAAAAAAAACGTTATCTAACATTTTGTTTTCTTCACCATAAAAAATACAGGTTTCGCGACACTAGTTCCTCGTGCGATGCATCGTCGAAAAGATACGTGATCACCAATCCCCCTGATGACTTCACTCTACTGCCTACGGATCAGGTAAAGTGATTGGAATTGAAAAAAAAAAGATTGAAAAGTTTGCAAATTTTTGTGAAAAAAAAAAAGAAACAAAAAAAAAATGATCGATATTATTTTTTCTCTCATTTTCTCCACGAAAGGTATTCGTTTTAATGCAGTTCGACCCTGGTCTGGAATACAGGCCAAGCAGAGGTGCACGAGGTAAAGATGACGCCTCCTGACTGTTGCTGTGTAGCGCTCTCACCGATGGACCTTACTCCTACATCTAATCGAAAATGATTAAAATCATGCCGAAAATCTTTCCCTTATATTAAAATACTTTCGTTTTTCTTTTCTTTTTATTTTCTTTACCGCACATTATTATATTATAATAATATATTATGTTTATTACGTTGATTATACTATACAGTTACATGAATTTTCATCGAGAGAGTCAAGTGAAAAATGACTTTTTTTTTTTTTTTAATTTTTTTGAATTTTTTTCTTACAGAAAATTCATAATTTCGATTAGTTTCATTACACTATATACATTTATAGACAATACCCAACCCCCGGTATACGTGCGGCTGTAAACGCGTCAAAAGTTCTGCAAATTTTTTTTTTTTATTTTTTTTTTTCTAGTCATCACTCGTCAGCATATAGTTTAATATTTTTATTTTTATTTTATTTTTTGGATTTGTCGAATGTTTATTTTTTTTTTTTCTTAATTTTCTTTTTTTGGTTCTCTTTTTTCTTACCTCTTTTTTTTTTTTTTTGTTTCTTTCAAAAATATATATAAGATGCTGGGAATATGGCATGATAGACCGATAGGTCCGAGGGCTGCTACACGCTGCTAAGTGTCTCTGAACGAGATTCTATGGACAGCTTATATAGAATATTAATAAAAAGATAAAATATATATATATACATGTATATATATATACATATATATATATATATATTTAATAGGTTGACTATGGACAGTGTAAAAAGTAAAATTCTATTAAATAATTACCCGAAATGGGAAGAGGCGAAGAAAGAAAGAGAAATCGAAAGAGAAGAATGAGGAGGTAATGCTGAGGAACTGGTGATTTTCGGGGGAAAGGCTGAAGGTTTAAATGTCTGACGGGATAAAGAAAATGAAAATGAAAATGAAAATGAAAATGAAAATGAGAGGATAAGATATATAGTATCGAGAGAAAAAGGAAAAAAAAAAAAAAAAAAAAAAAAAAATGAATTGAAAGTTAGTTAAACATTGTAGGAGTGATATATATATATTATATTATGATAATATATATTATCATAGAGAATTGGCAATTTACTTAAAATTTATCGAACGATCGTATATTCGCATTAACGGTATAAGGATGATATATATACTGCAGAATATAATACAGACGTGATTATATTTAATTGGAAAATGAATGAATTTGAATATATATACAGATAAATGAATAAATAATTACTATATATATATATATATATATATATAGGTATATATATAGTATAAATAGGAAAAAAAAAAAAAAAAAAAAAGATACTAAACAAATAATAAAACCTGTCAGAAAACGTGCACAATTTTTCGAGACTATATGTATATACATATATATATTATTTTTATAGTCTTTCAATGAGTTTTCTGTTTTTTTTTTTTTTTTTTTTTTTTTTTTTAACGAATAAAAAAAATCTTTTTTTTTTTTCATTTACATGTGGTGATGGGTGGGATGAGGTTTTTTTTTTTTTTTTTTTTTCTTTTTTCTAGTTTCCGTTCTGTTATCTATATTGTGTAGTATATCCGATTATTCGATTACTGCGTTAATCATATGACGTATACTATATATATATCTCGATATATACTATACATGCGTATACATATAATATGTGTATATATAGTGGTAAGAAGTAAGTTGCCATTATCTAAAAGAGATTTAAAGATATAATAGTTCCGAAGCGATATTATAGATAAGTGTGCAAGCGCAGAATATTGCGATAAAGCAAATGGGGGAAGAAAAAAAAAAGTAGAAATATAAAAAAAAAAAAAAAAAACGAGATATATACTTATATATATATATATGTGTATATGTGTAATATATATATATAGATATATATAATTATACATATATCTATATGTATATATATATATATATATATATATATTAAATGTGCCACAAAGCAAAAAAAAAAACGAAAGCATACAAAAAGGAATAAATAAATAAATAAATAAATAAATAAATAAATAAATAAATAAACAAATAAACAAACAAATGAAAAATAAAAAAAAAAACAAACGAAAAAACAAAAGTTAAAAGTGAACTCAAGTGCGGGACTAAATGCAATCTTACCTCGTGTGTCTTGTTTACGACTAACTAAAATACTCTCTCAATCAAGCACTTTGTACAGGATTATATAAATAATTAAGTACGATTAAAGAAAAAAAAAAAAAAAGAAAAAAAAAAAAAAAATATTATATAAAAACCAAAAAGAAAAAAAAAAAAAAAGAAAAAAAAAAAAAAAAAAAAAAACCCTTTTCCACACAATTTTTAGTAAATCGATATACTTACTAATCACAAATAATAACGATAATTAAAAGAGAAGAAAGAAAAAAAGGAAAAAAAAAATGACAAAAAAAAAAAAAAAAAATAAATAAAAATAATATTAACAATAATAATAATAATAATTAAAATAAACAAAAAAAAAAAAAAAAATCCCTCATCAAGACATTTTCTCTTTTATATATTTTTGTGAAACTCACGAATGGATATATGTATAAAAACATAGAAAGACATATACTGTATGATATATATATATACCTATATATGCACATACAAACACATACGGACAGACATATACTACACATACTAAATAAAAACAGAAATACGCAGATGAATAAAATCCACTTATAGGTATACAGACATACACGGCTATACCGTATACATATGCATATATACATATATTATATATAAGAGAAATTCAAAACGCATGTGTTATCGACACGGAGCCAAATTTGTGCTCGGTCACTGTTCTAAATATTAAATTGATAAAAAAAAAAAAAAAAATAAATAAATAAATAAATAAAAAAAAAAAAAAAAATGAAAATTGATTAAAGACAAACTAGCTGTGGTAGACGCTGCCGTGTTCGTATATGTATAACGTGTATAAACTGCTGCTGCTGCCGCTACCCGCGCTGCTACTGCTGCAATATCCACGTGCACTGTTCACTGCCACTGCAGTTCGTGTTATCATTGTATGGTATATGATATTATATAGTTATAACGTAATTTTATCGAGATAAGAGAAAATTGACGATGTACAATTAATTTTCATATAACGAAATCAATTTATTATAAAAAAAAAAAAAAAAAAAAAAAAAAAAAAAAAAATTGGAGGAAACAGAATGACTGTATAATTTATTATAACTATACGTGTAGATCTGTGAGTAAACGATCGATTTATTTTGTCCTTATTCTTCTAGTTCTTATTTTTTTTTTTCTTCTCTTCTTCTATTCTTTCTAATTATAGGTACCGTTTTTGTATAGTGTGTAACTATACAAAAATATAAATTAATAATCTACGGTCGTTTTGTTTCCTCCCCCCCCCCTCCCTCGATTAAAATAATTAACCCATTATTTTTCACCTATATCGCGTACTATTTCATGTTTTTATTTATTTTGATAAAAATGAATTAATCAATTGATTAATTTCTCTCATCTCGATCGAATTATCTTACTCCATGCATTAGTGTTACGCAAATCGTTCATTAAATTGCCAATGCCCATTATACGTGTAGTATTTTACATAATGAACAATATTGTATGTTACAACGAGTCAAAATTGGTCACATCTAAAAACGTCCATACATGGCTTAGTAATTATAATGTTACGTGTGCCCAGCTAGTATAACGACAAGACAAGAAGAAGAAAAAAAGAAAGAAAAAAAAAAAAAAAAAACTATCTATTTTATGTATTAAATATTCTTTTTCTATTTTATAATTTAAGTTAAGATTCTCTTTTTTTTTTTTTTTTTTTTTTTTTTTTTTTTCAATTTACATAACTTTATAATTCTAAATACGAACGCAGAAATTTGATTTTATTTAGAATCACTTTATTTCCTCATTATTATTATCATTACGAAGATTTCGTTTATTTTTTATTTTTTATTTTTTTTTTTTCTATCAAAATTATTACTCAAATTTAGTTTGTTAAGTTTAATTTATATTGATTGTCTCGTGTCAATTTTTAACAAGCACTTCCTCGAAAGCAAAAGCAAACAAAATAAAAAAAAAAAAAAAAAATGAAAAAACTAAAAAAAAAAAAAGAAAACAATTAAATAACAAAATATCTATTCGAATTATATAAGATGAGGTAGGAATTATTAATTGTTTACTACAGTTGTATACTAATTCCTGCAGCGTATACTAAATTATAGTATATATATATAATATATACTATAGGTATACTATATGAGAATAACTATTTGGATTTAATAATAATATAACTAGATACTGATGTTAGAATCGTTGGTTTAAACTGTGAAGTGAAGCTTTATTGGCTCCTTGTGAAATACAATTTATTCGTGCACTATCTTAAAATAATTAATTCATGCACCGAATCCAATCAAATTCATCACCCTTATCACATTCTCGTGTATATTAATATATGCGCTCGTGGTGCATATATATAATTGCGTGTATGTATGACGTATGTATCTAAAACAAAAAAAAAAAAAAAAAAGGAAAAAAGAAAAAGGTGAAAAAAAAATGAAAATGAAAATGAAAATGAAAATGATTTGAATATAAATTGTATGGTCATTATAAATTATATAATGTATAAAACAAGAAGGAAAGAGAGAGGAAAAGAGAGAAAAAAAAAACATTTAAAATTAAAAAAAAAAAAAAAAAAAAAAAAAAATACATTAAAAATAATAAGGCGCGCGGCGTGCTTGCCTGCACCTTCAATGCCTCATTGACCTCATCTAATGCTTTTTTATCTGTACATTTACAATTTGTGTACCAATGAGGAACGTTGTTTAATCATGTTGTTGATGTTATTGTTAAAGAATGAGATTCAATATTGTACATAACTATATATTCATTATAATTGATGATATAAATAATTATATACATAAATGAAGAAAAAAAAAGAAAAAAAAAAAAAAAAAACGAATTCATAATCATTTATCATTATGAAAACTCCCAAAAACTATCCCTGCACACCGTTGAAAAAAAGTGAATATTTCACTCGGTTTCTTAGACGAAATATTGTGGTTATATTCTTTTTAAAATTGCTCTCTTTTATTCTACAGACGTTATACCTTCCCATTTCGACAGAACCGATTTTGTTCATTTTATTAATAAAATATAATATTTACATGATTGTTTTTAAAATTCTTATTTACAACGATATTTATTCTCTTAACTGACTATATACATAATATTATATATCACGTTTATCAACGCCTGCTGCAGTCACGTTTCTGTAAAAATTATAACTATACATATTTAGGTATAATATATATTATTAACGACTATATATAAAGGTATACTTAGGAGAAAATCAACGGTATAGAATAAGAGTATTATATTGCTGCGTCCCAAAAATCTAATTATTTATTGTGTATAATTAGATGGGGGAGTGGGGGCTATATATTTATTCGTTAAACATAATATTCTACCCAACTAATTCACCTCTAGTCCACTAATTTTTAAAATCTAACTAAATAACTATTTTAAATACCCTCACAACTCCGTTGTTGGTACAGTTTTGTCGGTTTGCCCTAACGCCATTGGATTACGACTTGGTCGTCTTGGGTCCAGATTAGCCATCACTGGATTTATACTACCCTGTAAAGTATCAACAAAGTTAATAAACGATTTAACATTCATACAACGATAAAAAAAAAAACAAAAAAAAAAAAACGAAAAAAAGAAGAAATTTACAAACGCCTTATAGCCGGTAAGAAAACTTACCCTCCGTTCGTCCTGCCAGTCATTATCCCCTGGGAACGCGTTGTTAGAGAAGGAGAAATTCGGGTGATTTTCAATACCAATTAAATCCGAGTCGTTGCTGTACTGACTGTAAAATAAACCGTGAAATCATCGTGAAAATTTGACAAACTGAGATTTGAATGTGATTTAATTTGCATACCTAATCCCGTCTTCTGGGACTTTTTCCTGCGTATTCCACATCGGGTTCGATCCCTCGATAGCAAATTTGTTAGTCGTTGGTACGACTCCGATTCGGTTCAAACCAGAACTCTGAGAGCCAAATTTAGTAACCGCCAATCTATCCAAGCGATCGTTTAGCCTGAAATTTTAAATAAAGAAAAAAAATTGTGAGTATATCGATACAATGACAAGAAACAAGTCCTTTCACCGAGCATTGATATTCTCACTTACCGTTTGGTCTTGATAATATAAGCCGTGAGAAGAGCGATGCAGCATATGAAAAGGAGTACACAAAGAATTATCAGAACAGATTGCAAAATGCTCTCCACACTGCTGGTCGCAGACGAACTGGACGTTGGTAGGTCAACTAGTCTCAAAGATCTGGTCAGCAGAATGACTTTTAGATCGGTAACAGTCTGCAAATCGCTTGATGCTCTGTAAAGAGGATCATATACCTTTTAGGACTTAAATTTAAAACGTCTTTTGTCAAGGTTTGAAAGTTGGAACATAAACTTACAGAATAATAGCGTCGGAAGTGACGGGAAGGTTCGTAGTCCCGTCTATGAAATGAGTGGTAACAATTGTCTCGTTGTCAAGACTCGTTACACCATCGGTGTCAAAAGCCTTTTGCACGTAGTCGACGTTGCATTGATACCCGAAGGCGTTTGTGAACGACGATATTACCTGAAAGTTTGATTTCATGGATAAAGATGTTATTAATTTTATTTTTTCCTGGAGGTCGGGAATCGGGATCACTTACGAACGCGTTTTCCCCGGTTACTTCTGTGAGGGTATTTTGGAATGTGAATTCGACGCGATTGCTCTCTGCGATAACGTACACCTTCACATTAGCCGTGTCCGTATGGTTGACTGAAATTATTATCCCCATGAAGAAAGAATACTTTTTTTTCTTTTCTTTCACACCAAGTCACGAATTAATCCTCGTTACTTACCTGCGTCTAAAACGACGATAGTGAAGTCGAAGTAACCTGCCATAGTGGAAAGAGGGACGAATTGGAGCGTCAAACTTCCCGTTTCCGAATCTAATGTGAACGGATTTTGTTGGGATTCAATTGAACTGTCCGAATAGTACATGCTGTCATCCACGATGTAGTACGTCAGGGTTTCGTTCAGATCGGGATCGGTGGCCTGATCAGTAAGTTTAAGTGTTTAAAAGTTATGGGAATTGAATTTCCGGAGGAGACCTGATACTTACATCAACCGTGAGAATTTCTTTGTAAAGAGAATCCTCTGGAGAAATACCTCCGTAATATGCACTGCTGTTAAAAGTAGGAGGGTTGTCGTTCACGTCAACTACCTACGAATGATTATGTTTCGGATATTAGAATTCAAGTTTTTTCATGCATTTTTTTAGGGGTGAAATAGTCAAACGTACTATAATGGTGATGGCCAAAGTAGCTTTGGCTCGAGGGCTCTCTGGGACTCCTTCTTCGCTTATTGTAGCAACGACGTACAACGTAAGCGTTTCTTGTGCTTCTCTATCCAACATACTGACCAAAGTAAGTTCTCGCGTTTCTTTGTCTAGACTGAAGTACGACATATCACCTTCTGTGAATTGGAATTAAATGGTATGTTGAGAAGAGTAACTTGACCTCTAAACATGGCTTTAAAAATACGTGAAATTTGAATCACCGGTGCTAGTAAAGTAGTAGTAAGTTGGGACCAAGTCTGCTTCGCCGACGTCAATGTTCACCATGTCTACAGCTTCTGGTATGGTTACCGAAGTTCCTAATCCAGTGGTGTTCTCTTGGAACCAAGCCGTCCACTCGTTATCTTCGAATTCAGGACCTTCGGTTGAGATGAAGATAACTGTGTTCGTTTGCGTCGTTGTACGACTAGGAGTTCCACCATCAGTGACTGATATCTCGATCTGAAATCAGCCGTAATCATGGATTGAACGCATTTCCGTTCATTTTTCACCATACTGTGGTTATCTTTCAGAATCAACGCCACTCACCTCATATATGTAATTATCTTCCAGGTCAGTTGGTACCGTTAAAAGTTGGAGCTGAGCAGTACCGGATCCGGTTGATACGAGAGTAAAGTACTCAAGAGCAGACTCTGCAATAGATTAAACTTTGACATCTAGAGACACGTTCATCCCGAACAGTTAATTCATGGATTAATAATTACCTGGACCGGTGAGAGCGAACGTTACGGTTCCACTATCTCCACTGTCTTCGTCTGTGGCTTCGAAGTCACTTAGGAGAGTCAGATCGTAAGAGTAAAGTTGTGAGTTCGCAGTTTGAGCCTGGAAAAGTTGAGAAGAAACTCATTCAACGTTAGTTACACTTTCCTATGACAAGTTTATCCATTCGTCAGAATGAACTTGGTAATTTTTAGTTCAGATGCTTGATTTAGTCACGTACCCGACTTAGACGAACATTTCGTCCAGAAACTGGGTTAGTTATCACTGGGTCATTGTAGTTGTAGTCCTCGATGAATATGTTGTAAGTCTTGGTATCGTTCTGTGATGAAGGATCTGTCCCCAAATCTTGAGCCTGGAGTGGATGAAGATTTACAATTTAACGAGTAGCGACAGACATGATTTTTGCAAATCGTTTCACCCCTTGGTCTTATTCCACTTACGTATAATTCAATTTCCCAGGTACCATAGTAGCCTTTCAAATTGCAGTTTGTGTATATCAATGCATTGGTTTGATTCTGCGTTTCAACTATGAAAGGTGTTGTGCAATCCTCGTTGAGAACTATGGTGTTGTCGTTAGGTGTGACGCTGAGTATTTCATAAAATACTCTGGTGTTATTAGTGTTCGGTTCGTCAAGGTCTGTAGCGACTACTGTCAGGACAAGAATGCCCTGAGAATAGAAAATACTTGGTAAAATTTGATTTCCAAATAAGGTAATCCATCGAATGTATACTCACAGCGTCACTGTTTTCTGAAACACTTGCAGCAGGGTTAGATAGTTCAGGAAGTTCTGGAATTTGGTCATTGATATCGAGAAGGATGACGGTGACGCTTGTGGTAATCACGTTGCTGTTCCCTGTGACATAGTTTATTTGATCAAATCAATTTCCGCGTGACAATAAATTTGGATACCTACATGTTACACCTTCGTCTAAGAAATTGTCTCTAAGTGTCAAAAACACCGCGAAAGTCGAGGTTCCAAGATCACGGTCGAGGGTGTATCCGTCAGACAATGCCACTTCCAACAACCCTGTATATTTTCCCATACTGAAGTATGAGAAGAGTGAACCATACTCTGAGTTGATCAGATACGAGACGTTGTTATAGGGAGCTGGAATCATTCGTGAATTGTTAATCAGTTTTCATTCCTTGATCGGCATGTCTTTCCATTAAAAAAAAATTTCCCGAATCTTCTACTCACATGTCCTGTCGTCGTCGAATGCATATACAGTAACTATCGAAGTTCCGTCTTCTGATTTTTCCCTCAAGTAAACTGTCGAGTTGAACTTGTCGGTCAGCAAATAAGGTGTCTCGTCGTTTTGATCAGTGACAAAAATCTCAAGCTAAAAAAATGGCAATAATTCATTAAGAAAATGAAACCAGGTGTTAAAAAATCATCGCAAATTCACCTGCAATATAGTGTCATGAGTCCCGTCGGAGGCTGTAACGTGGTAATACAAATATTCGTAGACCTCAGCGTCAATGGCGCCATTTGTATACGTCCTTATCACTCCGGTGGTGGGATTTATCCATACTAGGCCACTGATGGTATCATTCACTGGCCTGGAGTGTCATGCAATCATTCAATAGCATATCAAGTAGTGTACATCAAGAATTCGAATTTGTAACAACTGTGCAGAGTAGAGACCACACGTCGCAGCTGGTACATATATATAGCACATACACTTACTCTATAGAATATGTTACGTCGTTGTATCCAGGACCATCAGCGTCAGTCGCTTGCACATTTCCAATCAGTACATCAGATACCTGGTTTTCAGTAACACTCATTGCAGTATATGTTTCGAATATCGGCGCATTGTCGTTTATATCGAGGATGAGAAGAGTTAGTAGAGCTGGAAGAGTTAGTATTTTGTTAATCAGGAATACGAAGTCGAATTAGAATGTCATGCAAATGTAGGATAGGAATAATGATCTGGGTCAGGGACGTGTAGTGCGATTCTTAGATTCAGTTTTAGTACTTACCAGAAGTGTAATTATCGTTGTGAACAGTTGTCTCATCTGTAACTACAATCGTGAGGTAAACCATGTCGAACTGCTCAAAGTCGAGTCTTCCAGTTACCACTAATGTCGCTTCAGCGTACAAAGTGTTATTTTCTGGGTATGAAGTCACAACGTCCAAAGTCCTGCAGAAGATTTACACACGTATCAATTTTCCGCACGAGTTACAGTCCGGAAATTGAACTTTCCGCATATTCTATGTTCAGTGAACGAAACCCGGATAACAATTTATTGATACTAACCCCGTGTACACGTCTTCGTCCACGATTACACCACTCTTGTACGCGTACGAACTAGCCCAGTCAATGCTGAAGGTAAGGAAAGCTTCGGTGTCGACGTCCGTTCCAAAAATGGTCGTGTTTACTATCTCCCCAGTGTCTCCCTCCTCGTAGATCGATGGGTTAACTCGTGGCTAGTCGTGAAACGAAACAAATATTTCAGGATTATGTGAAGATCGACAAAAGCAACGATATTCATTGAATGATTTATTGCAAATGGATTAAAAATTCACCATTGTCAGCGTTGGTGGAACGTCGTTTACGTCAATAACATTTATGGTAAGGGTGGCATATGAAATGTGACCTCCCAGATCAGTCGCTGTAACTTGGACAATTACTACGGGGATGGTTTCGTAGTCTAGTGCTCCATCCTGGGCTGTTGTGATGACGCCTGTCACTGCGTCGATAGTTAATGTTCTTTGTGATACTATCGCGTGTCTGTTCAATTGGGAAGGTTCAAAGCGTTTATGAAAATTAGCAAAAATGTCAGCAGAGTTAAATCAGTCCTGGTTAGGTTTAAATAACTCGATATACTAACGTCACTTCGTCATCGATGTCACGATCGGTTGCGAGCATTGTGGCGATTAGATAATCGATCTCAACGTCTTCTGGGACTGACACTACCAGCGCGGAATTTTCGAAAATTGGCATTTCGTCGTTCCAATTGATCAGGTCGATTATGATGTCCCTTGTCCCGATGTGCAAGGTGTTTGCTACTTCCGTTGCAACGATCTGATGAGTTTATTTTCATGATATATTTAGGATAGAAAATGTTAATTTTTCTTTTCACCTCATTTCTGGGCGAAAATATTGTTAGATTTTTACCTGAATAGTCATGCTCCTCCAGTTTTC
Organism: Tenthredo mesomela; assembly: GCA_943736025.1. Classification (NCBI taxonomy): domain Eukaryota; kingdom Metazoa; phylum Arthropoda; class Insecta; order Hymenoptera; family Tenthredinidae; genus Tenthredo; species Tenthredo mesomela. The sequence goes on along the minus strand of OX031019.1, from coordinate 28,032,954 downwards.
ATCCTCGTAGTCCAACACAGAAGAGTTTATCACAGATATTGTAAAATTGCCGGATTGGTAACCGCTGCTTGGTATAATCAGAAAAGCTGAACTCCATCCGAACTCTGAATTGTCTGTCAGTTCTACATTGAATTGAGCGTTTTCGGCCTGTGTGGAAATTGGATTATCAACAAAAAATCGGTTTTGGAAAAGCCTAGGATCTGGAGTAAAGACTGCAAAACAATTCGACAGAATAGAAAGAGAAACTTTACGAAAGACATTTATACTCTGCGTCTACGCCTGTGCTCATTATCGCCAATCAATCACAAGATTGAATCCTCAGACTCACACTTATTTTTAGAACGTAAAATTTGAAACAACACTCACGAGATCTGGATCTGTGATCATAATTGACTCGTTAAACGATAACGTCATGTAAGTTTCCTCAAGCATTGAAATGGCCAGTACATCTGGCGAGACTTCAGGTATGTGATCATTTATGTCTTCAACGATGATAATGATCGTTGAAATAATCGCGGACTCCTCGTCCAGTGTTTCATACGCCACTATGGTAAACCTGAAGACTTCCTTAGCCAAGGTGTCCCGATCAATTGGATTTATCGTGATTGCACCCGTCGAGGAATCCACTACGAAGTATCCTTCCTCCCCTGTAACAAAGATGATTTATTGGTTCGTAATTTATTGGCTACGTAAAATCGCAATGGTCCGCAGACTCCAAACTTTTTCATTAATTATGCCACTTACCATCGGATGCGATAATCTTGTAGCTAATCTCTGCGTTGATTCCAATGTCACCATCTATTGCCGAGACTTCGAAATACTGTGAAAATCAAGAGGTCAGATCCGATGCTTAATTTACAGGAATCATTGCTTTGTCCATGACACTTACGTTCGTCGATTTCTCCAGAATATTTTCAGCCGAAAATATGTTAGTCCATCTCGGTGGCTCGTCTGGCATATCGATAACTTGTACAAGGTACGAAGTACTGCCCTGATTCCCGGCTCCATCCTTTAAAAAACATTACGGTATCTCTTAGGCATCGACAACACCACGAAAATGATACTTTTATTCAATCGTAAAATTAAGGTACGTCGATCAATTTGCCGATGATAATAATCAGAGCTCAGAGTTAATAAAAATAGCGCTACAGGTAGATAAGAATTACTAATCAGATTTTCCATTAATCAAAATGTCTGAATTTTCTTCGATACCATATTGACACTGGTTTTAGTATTGATTCATCTATAATTTTCAGGGCGTAGGTGATCGGGCGAAATTTGTGAATTTTTCTAAACACTCACCGTTGCCACGATGTTCAGCAAGTACATACTTATCGTTTCGTAATCTAGTTCTTCGTCAATTTGTAGATATGCTCTTTTCTGTAGCGTGGTACCTGCGATCTCCTCCTCCACCATGCTGAATTTACCAGTTCCACTCGTCGGCTGCGAAATAGAATCGAATCATTGCAGATTTTGTAAAACCTTTTCCAACAGAAACGAATGTGAGACTTACAGTCGCGGTTATCGCAAGTGTGACCTCATCGATCCAACCATCTGCGTCCGAGATTAAGAAAGAGCAATTCGTTAGTCCGCTCCAGTTTTCCTGAAATGTAAAATTCAATCAAATTTCGAAAAAACGAGAAAATATACGAAGTTTAAATTCTAATCATGTGGCATTGTGAACAATATTGCGCAGCTATAAAGCATATCGTAAATGATACGATCGCTGTTATTGCGAAGAATATCACTAATCTCATCGCTCAATGCTTACGTGTGGATATCTATGCATGTGTGGCAAATAAGTATATTGTACCTCGACAGAACAGCTCGTGCTGTCCGCTTGAATGACTGGGGCATTATCATCGATGTTTATAATGTTTAGTGCGATTCTGTGGCTTTCTTCACCAGCCACAACCATGAACCTGTATGCCTGCATCGCCGCTGTCTCATAATCTTGAGGTTGAGTGATCACCAGCTGCCAGACCCCCGAATCATTTTCTTCGAATGTAGCTCCGAGGAGCAAGTTCGATTGTCCGCTATCGCTGAAGCCGCCCAAGTACGGAGTATCCGTTCCTATATTAAGTAAACCGTGTATAATATACATGTTAAATCTCCAATAATCTTTGATCATATAGGTAAGTAATTGTGTGATAAAGTATCAACCGCTGTAAGCAAGCTGTGCAATGATGACGTTGTAGGTCACTTCTTCATCCAATTCGATGTTAGTTTGAGCAAGGGCCACGCTGTATCCTACGAAGTTTACCGTATCGTCGATGGGATCCGGGGCTATAAATGGCGGTGCACTCCAATCTGTTAAAAAAAATCCACGAATTATAAAATCGTCATTTTTCCTTAATCTTCTCGCCTGTTTAGATGAAAGGAGAGTCTCGTTCGTGGAATAATCTTCCAAGTATTGAAATTGAGAAATAATCTGCATTGCGGTATTTAACTCCGTTTGAGGTGTTCTAATCGATGGTTTTTTTTTTTTTTTAATTTTCAATTTTTTTTTTACTCCCTCAAAAATGGAACACTGATTTAGATAACACGTCGTAAACGTGTTATGAAGTCGATAGTGGATTCAGCGATAACAAAACGTTAGAAAAATAAAAAGAAAAAACTCACCGGCTGTACTGGTACCGATGCAGAAAACGAGGGTTAAAAACAGACCGAGACATACTTCGGCCTCCATGGTGTTGATGATTGTGTTATATGCAACCCTCGCGTGGTACCTCCGGTTGAAAAAAGCTGGAAATGCTGTATCTAATTTTGAAAACGGTGTATTTTGTTATCAGAAATAATCACATCTGATGGACGCTCACTTCCTGCCTGATCAATCAATCGCTACAATTGTGTAGAATGAAAATTCGTTATCAGACAAACGATAAAATAGTGTAAAAATATACGCAGAGTTAGTAATAGAAAGAAAATGTCTAGATATAAGACAATTATTGTCTTCGACGTATAAGTAAAATTTTCCACAAATTACATTTGTCCAATAAATGGCAGGTCGACTTGTTATCTTATCTCAAAAGAGTTTCTGTCCCGACTATATAATAGCCGAGCGATGAATATTATTTTTATAGAAAATTGGCTGAAGTAATGATCTCTCACCTTTATAATTACGTATCCAAATATATTCGTAGAGAAAATTGCGAACACCGTACACCTTGACACATAAAATCTGACTAGCAATGTTATCGCAAATGGTCACAGGACGCAGCGATAACAATTCACCTACGTAAAACAAAGCTTTGATAATGGTTTCACCGGCTATTGATATCGATGATATCGCCTCAAGGCGACGGGGAATTATTCGGGGGTTATCTAGATATATCGAAAGGCGACACAGAACGTAGGAATGTCGTTTATCTTAGTATCAGGCAGTTCCGGTGTGCGCTTCGCGCTCTCTCAGCAAGACAACTGTTGCAAAATTGCAAAAAAAAAAAAAAAAAATCATGTATATTCAGGAGATGTCAGGAGATTTTTGACAATGGAATCGAGAATTTCTATTTTTGATCATCGCTAAATGCCTCTGAACAAGTTGTAATCTGCAATGAAGTACTGATATTTGAGAATAATATTGAAAACGACGTTGTTAATTAATGGAAATATCTAGAGCTAATTAGCGCAATGGATTCTCTTTGTTAATTTTAGTGCTAATGAGTAATACTTTGTACGGAAAAGTAGTATCGACAATAATCTGGACTTTGAATGCTATTAGAATGTCTGGTTCTGATAGCTTCCGTTTTTGCTATTTTTTTCAATCGGTAAATTACACGTCTGTCACATGGAATATTATATCTTATATTTGTGACGAATGGCATAATCTCCATATATTCAGGTATATAGGGTGAATATTTTATCTTAAATTTCGTCGAATTCTTCCCGGGAAATTCCCCGTGGTATCAGAAATCAGAAATCGCCCAATGTTTCTGCCTATATAATTTAACATTTGTGAAGTCGCGCCCCGGTGCTACAATATCAATTGTATAAGTACCTACACGTTAGTCATCACTTAAACTGAAAGTTTGTTTTGAATCGTTGATATTTTTCACCAGTAAGACGCGAAGTTCAATTTTGCTACTTGCCTCAAATTTTCGCTATCTAATCTATAAGAATATAATACAGTTGCTATGATCGATGCATTGCAAATAATGCGATTTCACCGATGGTCTGCAGGGCTGAATAAAATTCTACAAATTCTTATGCACTAACTCGATAATATTACTCGGTAAAAATTGTCAACAGAATTTCTCAGCGTATCTATACGTATATCAATTTACAAGAGTTGGGATTTCATACTATGCTCATCATTAGAATGGAACGACTCTTATAGCTGAGGTTGCGATCCGAGACACCTATAGAGCCTGATACCCCGCTCTCATGGAGTTAGATTGCAGTCCGTGTTCATCTCGTGGTACATTTTACTCGCTGGACCATTTAATCGACAACGGTCACAGGTCAGACCAAAGAGATATCTGTATTATGCTCGACGTTATGCTGCGTCGTGCAGTTGTCCGCAAGTCTTCAAGCGAAACACAGACGCCTTTCTTCCACCACTCCGTGATCAGCGAGTAACCAACAGATTTTCGCACTCGTGAATTGATCAGGTAACGATTGATTGAAAAGAGAGCCTAAATAACGAATAGCAAAGTTGAGAAAGTGGGTTTGGTAGAGTTTTTAGTGTAAAATATTGATTGATTGGGATGGTGGAAGAAGGTTCTTGCATATATTATTTCATTTACTAATCATTCAGCTGATTAAACAGTTTTCTCCAGGATGACAAGATCAAACGCTAGGAGGAGGCACTCTGAGGTCCAACAATTCGAGTGTGTCGCACGAATTTCCAGTCTGCCAATTGTTGAGAGTGGAATAAACGTAGCTGGAAATGTTTACGAGAAGATCAAGGTACGTTATTTCTCGCCTTACTTTTTTATTCACTTATTTTTTTTCTGATATTATTTCTCCTTGCCGTTCCCCACCGAGACATATATCTTTCGTAAGAAGTTCGTCTTCGTATTCCACATTTAAACTTTGATCTTATGCAGTTGCGTAACCCTCTGTGGCCACGTATAATCATCATCATTAATTTAATGTCACTATAACGGACAACTCACTTGTGAGCACAATATGGGTAATTTATTTTCCATTTAAATATATGTTTGAGGTATATTCCGTGCCAAATCGAACGGTCGATTTCTTAACAATTTTTCACAGCCGAAATACCATTCATGATTTTTTTTTTTTACAACGATTGCGAAAGTTAGATCTTTGTCAATCATTTATCTTACAGTACTTTATGCTCAAAATTATTCGACTTTAAATGAACTTCGGTCGGGTGAATTTTTTGTGAATTATCGCTATCGTAGCAAAAAACGTCTTACCTCGGAAATTTCATTTTCAATGCCGAACATTGTCTGCAGATTTTTTCGTGGGCTGTGGAGTAGTTTAGGAGTAACAATTATTAAGGGATTTCGACCTGGCCCCATTTCAAGTTTCGGTTTCAAGAAATCGCAGGAAAACTAGCCTGCTGGTAATCGCCAGCGAATGTCGAAATGACGTAGTCAGCCATAATCGCTATTGATTAAATATACACAATAAATTGTTTTTAAAAAGACGAAAACTTTTATCTCAGAGTGATGATGTGCGGCCTAGCTGTGAACCCAAAAAATTAATGAACAAAAAGACCTGATTTTTTCAATGGTTATAAAAACGATAAGGTTCAGACAAAAAATTCAAGGAACAAAAATCATGAATTAATAGTAATTCGGCCGTGAATAGTGGTAAGGAAATTCGGAGGGGTCAGATAAATTGAACATTCTATTAGACACGTAATGCCCCATATATAATATATTAATTTATACATATAGAAGTTAAAAATAATAAAACACTGCAACGCGGCATATATAAGCATGTGCTGTGCTTTGACCCGTCGGGAAGATATTACGCTGTAAAAAGCTCCGCTTATAATATCGTTCTATATATATTATATAAACTTAATTCTCATATTGTGGAGAGCTGAAAACAATGAGTGCCACGTGATGCAGGCATTTCTATTATATGAATTCATTCAATTATTATCTCATTTCGCATTTCGCATTTCGCAACTCTCTGTAAATAAAGCGATCGAATTCTCTCGTGAACTGGAGCCTCGATACTGCGGAGCAATCTCTTGCCGCGGCAACAGCTGCCGCTAAACCAGCTCTGCTAGTATTTAACGGACCGATCACCACCGTGGACCAGATTCTCTGCAAGGGGATAAACATAGTCGAGGAAAGAGTTCCTGCCTTAAATCTTCCCCCACAGCTCGTAAGATATTTATATCAGCCCAGAAATTTCTTTCTTTAATAATTAACATCATTAAGTTTTTTTTTTTTCTTCTTTTTCCGTAATATTGTAATAAGTCAATTTCTCAGTATCTTCGCGATATTATCAAGCCTAGTTGTGACCACCGACCGCATAATAGCGATCATATATCTTATCTGTGGTCTCCCATATACGTGTTTCGAGATTTTATTTCACTCGCGAATGTATATAGCCAAATGATTTTTAATAAAACCGAAACCTGCACCTAACGTTATACCTATATATGTAATTATTATCAATATCGGCAGATGTACTCGAACACAAGAGAATTTGTCAGCAAACGATTAGTAAACTCGGTTCTAATGCGAGCTGGTAGTGTCAAGAAAATGGGTAGCGACGCCGCAGACTTGGCTGCAGATAGACTCGACGGAGCCCTGACCGTCGCCGAAGAGTACGTTGACCGATACTTACCCCCCGACCCAGCAGATAAGGTTTCCGACAGTACTGAGACAAGTAATGATCATTTCTCTTTTTAATTAGAAGTATAATTGAAGGAATAATTGGCTGGTTTTTTTCGCCTGACTCTAACTCGATTTTTCATCTATTTTATCAAGCAAATTCGGACCCAAAGCCTACAGAAGTGGTCAGCAAAACGGCAAGAACAATTCATCATGGGGCTCGATTTTCAAGAAAGCTTCAACGTCGATTGACACGTCGTACCGTTGCCGAAGCTCGTGCATTGAAAGAACAGGGCACAGAGTGTATCCACGTGCTTCTATACGTTGCGGAGCTGGTGAGTTGAAGAAATATCGTATTTCTTATTCGATTTATGGCGATTTTTTTTTTTTTTTTTTTTTTTTTTTTTTTTTTTTTTACCGATCATTATCGTTTTTCAGATCGCAACTGACCCAAAACTGGCTCTACAAAAGGCCCGAGAATTGTGGGGAACGCTCAGTCTACCCGAACCAGAAAACCAGGAGCGTCCAGCGACGCTCGAACAACTCCTGGTCCTTTTGACCAGAGAATCTGCTCGGCGAATTGTCCATCTAGTAAACGGTGCTACGACGATCGCATCCAGAGCTCCAAGACGTCTCGCCAGAGTTTTGGTACTCACTTCGCATCAGCTTCTGGATGTGGTTTCGGCTACGTTAAAGGTGAGTTAAAAGGTTACCAGATTCACTCAAATAAATGAGAATTAATAAGAGTGATTGTTAATCATTCGTCAACAGAATATTATGAAAAAGCAATAATAAAATTGACGGGAGAATTTGGGTTTGATATTTATCATTATAAAACGAGATAAGATGCTGATAGCGAGAGAACGATGGCTGCAAACGACGGCCCTGTTTTATCATTCGTTCATAAAATATATTATCAGAGCTATATGGATTTATTTTTGTCACAGATGTTACTACTTACCGATACTCGGGACAAGGCTGTGTCTCAAGTTTCCATGATTCGTGCTGCCATCCTGAGGCTTGGTTCCACGACAAACATTATACTGGTAAGTTTGGTCACTGATAGTTTTTTCGAATTCTAATCATTCGTGTCTCTTTCGTGTCTCATGTCGATCGTTTTATACTTAACGGTGATGTTTCGACAGGAACAATTCGCAGCATTCCTTGCCGGTCGTCCTGCTCCAGCGAAGGATGTTAATGCTCAAAACCGACAACAAAATCACAACAATCACGTGATCGTTACTACCGATGTTTTAGCCAATGGTGCCGAGTAGCATCGAGCTACACAGACTATTAGGCGCAAGATGAACGAAGCTTAAATATTAACGAAAACAAATAATGCGAAGCTTATCGATGGAGGAGAAATTCAAATCTGTACTTGAAAAGGGGAGGCATACCTATTTGCATAAGTTTATACAGTTATTAACTCGCAAATAATTATAAACGATAAATAAATACTCATTTAAAATATTTTTAAAATCACTGAATATTTACGCCGCTTTCATATTCCTATAATAGCATATTACTTGCACGACTCATTTATTTTTTTCAAAAATATTCTACGTCCACAGTAAGACGACCCATCTTTTTATTTCGATCTAGAGAGAATTAGTTTTCTTGACCAAAAGATCATGTGACACATGCACGGATAAAAATTTATAGTAAATTTTCTCATACTCATATAGTAGTTGTGTCATATACTTCCAATATGACGATCGTTCCGATAAATTATACTCAATGTTCCATGAATGTGAGAAAGACATTTCTATATTCATGGTGACATTAGGTATAAAGTATAGGAACAATCGTCATATTGAAAGTATATGACACAACTACTATATGAGTATGAGAAAATTTACTATAAATTTTTCTCCGTGTGTTAGTCGTATAAGTGGGTGAAATTTTAATATAGGCTAATAATATTCAATTAATATATCGACCTTCGTACCGCACACTCATCATAGAAACGAGTGTAATCTTTGGGTTCAAATTCCTCAGGTAGAATCAACAAAAAAAATGGTGTATTTATATCTATCAAATCTTGTCGATCAGACATTGGACTTTGATCTGTTGACAGGAAAACTTTCCGTCACATATAGTGTTATACTACTGACATCATTTCACATGTACATATAATAGGTAAATTTGAAAATCCGGAGTCAACTGATGCAACAATGCAATGAATTATGAAAACTGTGCATTGTGGAATGTAAGTAGAAGACTTTGATCAGTGCAGAGGAAATCGTCAGCTATATTGATCAATATTCTGACACAGGTGAATTTAAACTTAAAAGTAAATTTCAATTCGATGATCGATCTAAGCCATAAATTTAAAGAGTTTATAAAATAAGTATAGATGCAGTTGAATTTTCTCCCACTAGCTATAGAGAGGCTTCAAAGTTCGATAAGAGTAGACTGGTCTAAGGCTTATCGCTGGTGACATGACCGTAACTGATATCGCGCTGTCTGATGATCGAAGATCTTACTTAAAAGTATCAAAGGCTTGATTTTATAAACTGTTGTCGTATTTTTACAGACATATGTAAGCACACGATTATTTCGAGTGTTGGAAATATTATATTTGGCTATTGTAGCTGCGGTTCGTCAAATTTCATAATGGTATATTCGATTGGTTACAACGACGTCGATGATTATGATGAGTTGTTTCATATTTCGAGACTCACCTTTATCTGTCTATATGTAATATCACGATATTACTAGCCTCGAGGTTCTCCCAAGATTGGACTTTGAACCTATAGTCGTGGCTCTGTATGTACATCCGACGTGAACGACCTTTTGTGAGGATCGCTCTGATTAGTTGATTCAAATTCTAAAAGCTGCGCATGCTCGTTGCATCTTATAAACGTAGAGACTATACAGAGAATCTCTTATTCGTCTTGCTGTCGCGATACCGTTCACGTGTTTGTTCGTCCTGCTTACAAGTTCATCTATACATCTTACGTAAGTAGATATACGTATTTAACGTAAATCTTTTCCTCTACTCGCTCCTATCTTATCTTTTTATTATTCATTTTCTTCATTGGATAAATCATTACATGATCTTAGTTTGCGGCTGTATAAAAATAATCTCATATTTCGTCAATTTATTGCATAAATTAGGTATTCAGTTTCGAATTAATTATCTTCAGATTCAATAGCAGTTTTACCGATCAGGAATCGTCTCTCTTCTTCATACCTCATCGATAAATTTTACCATCTTATATTAAATCGATACGGTTGATTATTTTATTAATTAACGTAATTCTCTGGATTCTTAAATTGTTTTTATTGTTAAACTTATGAAAACGATTTGAATAAAAGAATAAGATTTGTCAGTGTAGAAGCCAAAGGTTGTCTGAAAGTCTTCTCTTAATCTCTGTGTTATGAATTTTAAGAGTATATATAAATATTTTGGTCAGTAACTATAAGATTCGGTCAAGTGTAATCCTCGTTCTCAAATTTTCTGCTAAACTTCATAATATTATACGGCCATAAGTGAAGAGGATACTGATAATAAAACAAAAAAACAAAAAAAAAAAAAAAAAAATCTGTCACAATCATAAACTGCTTATAGAAAATTTTCAAAGTATCTACCTAAGTCTGACTGCAATATTATAATATAGCCAAACTATTTTCAGAGTTTATAATTTCATTTTCACCCCTAGCATTGCCATGGCTTCCGAGGCGGTTCAACTACCCCAAATCGAATTGTTCCATCGAGTGATGGGGCTGCCTATGGTAGAATTGGCGATTTCCAAATCCGCGTCAACTTACTCAAGAGTAAAAGATTCTCACCAGTTGGTCTACTGGGTATTATCAAGCGCCGAGGCATCTTTGAGCAATGCGACAAAACAGGCAGTACCGATCGCTGCTCCGATCGCAAAGAGACTAGAAAGTTCGATTCATCTCGTCGACCACACCCTGTGCAAGGGGTTAGATAAAATCGAGGAAAAAGTACCAATTGTCAAGGAGACGCCAGAGCAGGTGAGAAAAAAATCAATAAAATTAATCTCAAGATTTTGTTAATGGATTTAAACGAATATCTAAAGCGATTTTCTTATGTCAACAGATTTTTGAAAGCGCTTACAGTCTCGCTATGCAGACCGTACAGCCAGCTGTCTCAAAAATTGCATATGCCAACGAATTGTTGTCCTCCCAAGCAGCGTGTCTGAAAAATTTCAGCTGGAACACCGCAAACGATATTCTGGGAACTCAATTCGGAAGTGTTGCTCTTCAAGGACTTGACAGCACAGCTGCGATTGCCGATCAACTGATCGATAAATATTTTCCAGCTTCTGGAGCAGAGGTCGACACAGGTTGGTTTTATTCGCGTGCATATGATGTATGGATGTATATTTCTGTTATTTAATTTTTTATCCTTTTTTTTTTTTACAATTTTCAGTACCAGTATCCGTTGAGGACGACAAATTGTTGCACACCGTGCAAACGGTCGGACGTTTGTCGAACAAAGCTGCTCGTCGTGTTTACGGAAGCATTCGTCAGAATTTGAAGACCATCAGTACTGATGATGTGAAGGAATACGTCAGTCACATTGTTGCTGTTCTTCATCTCACACAGTACCTTCATGCCATAAATGATAAGGTTCAAGCCCTGACGAGACCGAAGGAGAATCCAAACCAGAGTCCAAACCAGAGTCCAGCGGCTTAGGCTTTTTATAGGAGATGGAATAATAAAGGCTATGGAACTGATCTAGGTTTAAGATGTATTTCGTTATTCTGTTTGTCTCGTATAATTTTTCGTGTTTTTAATCCTTTATGTTTCCTTACGTACTCTTGAATATCAATTAACAAATCCCTCATCAACTCGCCTCTAATCATAATGTAAATAAGACTCGCTAACATTATATTAAATTTCTACCAAAATTATGAGGAGTCTTTTTTCAAAAGAAGAAATATAAATTTGTGTATAAGAATTCGACCAGACATATTAATTTTACCTAATCCATATCCCAGTACCATACTTCAGTAAGCTGTAATTAGATTACGTTGTAATTATATTGAATATTTTGCTATTTAAAATTAATATCCGGCCATATCAATGCAAAGAAAAGTTGGAAGTGTGCTGAAAAAAAGCTCGCAGATCTTGTAGAATATGATAAACGTGGATCGGGCTCTGCTAGCTTTTGCAGCACTATGAGCCAGAATCATCTTCAGAATCTTTATAATCTTAGAGCTTGAGAATTCGTCAGGAAATATTTTCTACGATAACAAGCAGCTCAAAAATAGATGCAGATCCGTTATTTATTTCTATAGCTCTGTTTCCAACCATGCTATAGAACTTACAAGGAAAATAGATCCAAATTTTTTATCTTTACAACAGCGTAGCTACTAGAGGGTCTAAAACGACGGAAATACGAAAAGGAAATTTGGGATTCTACCCTGCCTGCGATTAATATCAACTACTGATTCATCACTGTAAATTTTCTCGGTATTAAAAACCGCCTAATCATTTACCAAACGCTGTTTTATTCAGTGCGTGAATTGCCGACCAGTTTTTCATCATCTATAATTAATTCTCTTGATTCTCCCATCCAAAGTTCTTACCACGTCACTATATAGACAGTAATAAGTTTCATGATTGCAGTTGAATTTAAACGAACAGAAAACGCGTGATTCACTGTTAATATAGTAAGCGTTCTGTGAATTAAAGTCGAAGGTTGTTCTCGGGTCCATCTAAATGACCCCCACGTCTATGTTCAAAAAGACCATGCTGTTCGTTGCATGGCGTTGTGGCTGAGGGTCCCCCTGTCTGTCAACAGAATTACGGGTCATAGACGTGTCTAGAATTTTCCTGGCCCTCAATTTCACGAAATGGTATTAAAAAAAGTCGCTTATTTCAGGTGCGTGATTCACCCTGAAGCAGATTTTCATTCATTAAGATTTCAGCTGAGGATACGAAACGGCAGACTTTTCATTGCCGAGTAGAAATCGAATGCCGATTAAAATTCGACGTATAGTTACCCGATTTTTTTCTAACTAGATACAGCACTGACGCCAACGCCCCACGTAAGCTGCGCCGTGACGCGCAGAGGCAATGTGTATACCATATATATATACGAAAGAGGCTTGGAAGAAGTGCTCGATCACGTTCCACAATCAACAAGCAAAACGCGTCAACCTGTTCTGAAAAAAGGCAGTCAGCTATAGCGCGTCGTAGTAGCCAGTCAAGCAACATTTAGAATTTCAATCTCTTCTATAGCAAGTGAAGAGCGACTAGACTTCCACTTTATTGTGTTTTCTCCGGACTTTACAGCGCTCTATACAATCGTGAGTACCGATTTTCGTTCGATTTTTCCGTCATTTCCACCTGTTGTTTCGCGCCGGGAATTTACTCCATTCCTCAAATTTTCACCGATAATCTAAATTTTCAATAAGTTGCATAGCGTAATTCGATTTATGCCTCAGTTAAGATATTCGGACCGATTTATCGGCTTCGAATTGTTAATTATTTTATAATCAATGATAAATTCTCGCTTCGAATTTTTCTTGTTTGAGTAAAGACTGGAGTGTGTTTCTCAGGGCTCAAGGTGTATTACGTCAATCTTGTATCGTATTATTTGTGACGGCTAGCACGTAAGTACACAGAACAAAGTCCGATATAATACGAACTTATATATCTGTTGCTTCATTACCTCGGAGGTTCGTGTTTATCTTTGAATAATAATTTCCTCAAGAGTTTATTGCATAAATGTATGTGCCTATACATGAGTAATTGCTTCTTCGTAGACTCAACACTTTCTATAATTTGTTTTGAACAAAGTTCCAGCGTCTTTGAGGATTTAACACGATGATTATGTTAAAAATACTTCGTTTAGTTATCAAAAACCAAAAATTTGCACTGATTATCAATTTATACTTATTCTAATTCCGTTCAGCCATCGCAATAACTTAACGACGTGCTACCTACTTCGTGGGTGAGTCATCGGGCCGTGACATCTAATTTTTATCACCACGTTATCGCACTTCGTTAGCGACTGACTGGAATTCCATTTTTTTCACAAATATCGTGCGATACTATAATTAGTCATTCAGAATGACCGTACCTCAACTTAGAATTATGATAATATCTTATACTCAAATTTAACGATCATATGTCTATTACTTCGCTGAATTCAAACTCCTTATCGCAAATGCAGTGATAGTTGATTATCGAACGTATATAAAGTCAGCTGTAAACTAAACTCTTCTAATTTCCATATAGTTGAAATGGCAGACGCATTGAGCCAAGGATCTGAACCCGCGGAAAAGCCAGTGAACGTTGAAGGCGGACCTCATCTTGAGGTTTTCGACCGAATGTGCAACATCCCGGTAGTCCATTCCGCGATCGAAAAGACAGGATCAACCTACACCTACGTTAAGGAATCTAGCGATCTTCTCAGCTGGGCTTTAAACTACGTTGAATCCGGACTACAATATGCTTCAGCAACTGCAGCTCCCATTGCAACACCAATTGTGAAGAAATTTGAAGGACCGATAAACGCTGTCGATCAGACTTTGTGCAAGGGTCTCGATATCGTTGAGTCCAAAGTATCGAGCGTTAGGGAACAGCCACAACACGTAAGTCGGTTTAATTAACCAATGAAAATTGTGTACATTCATTCGATTTCAAGGTTTGAAATGCTCCGAGGAACTTGACAAGGATTTCATGTGAACTTGACGCAGATTTCTCCCATAATGTAATTCCTAATTAAAATTATGATCATCTTTCCAGATCATAGATGCAGCTAAAGCCGTAATGAACAGTCCAAGACTAACTCCAGCCCTAGAAAAAATAAGTGCGGCCAAGGATTCGGCCACTCAGCAAGCCTCATCGTTGAAGGATTCCGCTCTTGTGAAAGCTAACGAACTCCTGAACACGCAATTTGGAAGTCTGGCAGTTCAGGGTGTCGACAATACTAGCGTCGCAGTTAGTCGTCTCTTGGACAAATACTTCCCGGTCGTTGTTGGCGAGGAAGATGTCGTACCTGGTAATTACTAATTACTAATTAGGATTCAAAAATGACATCCCAATTTTGATGTATAATTATGTCAAATATTTGATAACATTTCTCGTATTTCGTGCTAAGAAATATTCTAAATCTGTGTAACTCATGGTATGATTTCAGCCCCGATTTCTGCCGAGGAAAATAAGGTCCTTCACACCGTTCAGACCGTTGGTCAGCTCTCCACAAAAACTGCGAGACGTGTTTATCACTCAATTTCAGCTCAGTTAAAGACAATTAATAAAGAGGACGTATCTGCATACATGAACAACGTAATGTCGATCCTGCATCTCACCCAGCTATTAGGAAGCGATAAACAAAAGACTGACAATGAAGCCGAGAAGAAGGACGACGAAAAGGAGATCAAGGAAAAGAAATAATTCTTCATAATATTATTATAGGAGGTGAACAAATATTTGTCTGCATGGAAAAATAGGGATAACAGAAAAAAAAAAAAAAAAAATCAAAAAAGTAGAGAAATCAGCACCATCGATGGCCTATTTTCAAATGAAAAGTATATAGCCATAGATAAAACACGACTGATATCGCACATGTAACCATAGGACCAATATTTTCATATCTATATACTAGGTACAGATAATAGCTCAATATGAAGCTGTTATTTTTAATAAAAAAAAAAAAATTGTGATGGACTATTCGTTAAAAAAACTAGATGTTCGTATATATCGATAAATTTATGGTACAACCGAATTTTATAGTGCATTTACATTTTTTTTTTTTTTTTTTTTTATAAAATATATAATATATTGATTATGTATCTATAACAAAATTTGAAAGATTTTTGTAAAATTTACAAGCCATATTTGCTATTTTGTATACTATATCTGAATGAAGAAAAATAAATAACTAAATTATATTATACATGTATATATATAATATGTCTCCGCATTGATGTATGTAAACATCTGAGAAATCCATGAGCCCAGCTAATCGTTTCAGATCAATAATTGACGTCACATGAAGAACAACAGAGCTCGAGACTCCGAAGTATGGAAAACGGCTCCGAAAATAGTCGGAGCTCTAAATCGTCCTGATATTACGTCACACATTTTATTCTTTAGCAACAGTGTCCGCAGCGGATCCCAAGGCGTCGCTCGTCGCGTCCTTAGCGGAACCGAAAACGTTGGTAACGGAATTCTTAACGGAATCCAAACCACGTCCTGTGGCATCTGCGGCCGATCCCAAAGCTCCGCTTGTAGAATTCTTAGCAGATGTGAAAACATTCCCTACGGAATCCTTGGCCGAAGTGAATCCTCTTCCTGTAGCATCTACAGCGGAACCCACAGCGCTTCCTGCGGAATCCTTGACGGAGCCCATAGCGTTCCATGTCGAATCCTTCGCGGAACCGAAAGCGTTTCCTGTCGCAGTCGCGGCCGAACCGAAAGCATTGCCTACGGAATCCTTGGCTGAACCCATAGTGTTCCAGGTCGAATCTGCGGCGTTTCCTAAAGCGTTCCCTGTCGAATCGATCAGTCCTCCGGTGAAGGATGCTGTCTTCTTACCCGCGTCCGTAACAGCGTCTCCTGCCTTGGTTGCGATGTCTGGTACTACGTCTGCGGAATCTCCCATTTTTACTGAAAAAATATAGAAAAAATGAACAAATGAATGATTTCGTATCATCTCTGTAGAGGATGATATGTTGTATGCGAATAAGGCTAATTAGCGTTGAGAAAGTAATTATCGTAATATAATCAGCCGAGGTATGGCGTTACGTTTAATTCCAGATTTATTTTTAAACGAATATGATAAGTTATAATAGCCTCCCTGATATGGACCGACGTGCAATTGGACTTTGCCACGTCTGTAGTGAAAGTAATTAATGAATAACGAAATATGACGGGCATAACAAGGTCAGATTTCAGATTAGCGGTGACTCATTTGCAACACGTAACTGGAATAGAAGGGTACATGAAGAAAAAGTTCGTCAAATGCCCGAAATAGGATTATTCCTAATTCTAATATCGAGTGAACACACATCTAAGGTATCTTCAATTTATCCACTGTTTTTCGATGTTGAATAGAAACCGGTACAATTTAACGATGTCTTGTTCTTCAGTCTGTTTATAGTACACGGAAAAAAATATAAAGCACTGGTTACTGTTCTGCACAGTAAATTTTCGCCGATGTTAAAATAGTAGCCATTCCTATTTAAAATAGTATACAAACTTCTCAGCAAAGTATTCGTAGCTATTTAGAATGCGAACACTTACTATATAGCTGCCGAAAGGTTACTCTGTTGCATAGGACTGGGATGGGATGACAACGAGTCCTATGCGACAGAGTGACCTTCCGTACGCTATGTAGTAAGTGTTCGCATTCTAAATAGCTACGAATACTATGCTGAGAGGTTTGTATACTATTCTGAATAGGTCAATAGGAATGGCTACTATTTTAACAGTAACCGCAGTCATATTTTCTTATATACTGTGTAACATCCCATATAGCACTGGATATCACAGCAACATTGCAATATTCCTGCAATGTTGCTGCAACATTCGGTGCTATGTGGGATAGCACTGGTTACTATTTGAATAGTAATAGTACGTGTTCAAACATGATTCACTCCTGTTTGAATATGAATCAGTCATGTTTAAGAGTATTTGACGTTGTATTTTTGCCGATTACTGTGCAGAACAGTAACCAGTGCTTTATATTTTTTTCCGTGTTCATTTAACATCGAAAATTTGGCGACCCTTGACACTATAGTATATAGAATAGTAAAGACACATGTGAATTCTAGTAAGAGTTCATATCAGAATAGGAATGAGTCCTGTGCTGGGATGGCAATGAGTCTTATGCGGCAGAGCAGCCTGTCGTCTCGCTACATAGTAAATGTTACGAGAGCCCGAAAAAAAAAAATTAAAATTGGAAGAAAAAAAAATGACAAATAATGTGAATTTCTTTATAATTAAATCTAATGATAGATTGTAAAAGGTAGGATGGTATAATACTCACGATTGTATAAATACTGCGGAACGTAGAACTGATTTGTTTAAGAAGTTGATGGGTTTCAAGTTAGAATAAAAGTTTCTTGACTGTCTTCGTTCACTAGCGGGAGCTTACTGACTCCTCAGGAACAGTTCGATGCGTTTTGTCAACCGGCTGCGAACCGTGAGTCTGCAATCTGCTCAAACTCCACGTCGTATATTATTATTTGCTTCGGCGCACCGCAGGTCATACGTATAGAACCTGTAGACATGCCAGAGCCGTGCCTGTAATCCGATGAGATTGGGTTACGATTTTTTCATTCTTCATCATTTTTCACGATTCTAAGAATTACGCGATCCTATTGTATCCACGCTGCGTCTATCAGCAGATCTGTCTTCAGATCTAATCGCCAGATTGTTGACAATAGTTTAAATTCTATTAAATAACTTACAACTTATCTCTAATCCAGACCCAAACTATATTATGTAGAAAAGTAGAAAGTGGTAAAAATGGTTAATTCATGGGTTTGATCAATTTTAGGCACCTCCCTGGTCCGACGCACTCAAAGCCGGAGGGTCGGGGATACCCGCCGACTCCGTACTACGCAGTTATAATATTGCGATGTCCTTCGCCGTAGACACTAAGGTCATACGGTAGGGATCCAGCCGACCTTGAACGATCGATGATAGACTGTTAGGAGTGAAATGACTCACGTGGAATCGTTCGTAGACAACTATTGTTTACGGTGTGCTAACAACATAATTAGAGCATAAACATAATTGCGTACGATATTAAAAACTTAATTCTGTACCCTCGATGATTTTATTCAAAATTTTCTCATCAAAATTTGTTTAAAAAAATTTTTAGAACCAAAATTTCGCACAGTTCTTTATGATTATTTATTTATTTATTCATTTTTCAAGAATTTGAAAAAAATATAATTACGAGTATCTTACCAGATGCTGATAATGTACGGAAGATATTATTTTCTTCGCTAATCTTATAGAATGAATATTATATATTTTAACGTGAAATATAATAAAGTTATATAATATTGCAACTAGTTCATGAAATTCTTTATAAAAATAGTTCTGCCTGTAATAATCTATATTTACTTGTGTTGAAAATACAGCGTATATACTTATAGACTAATACGCGGCATTTTTATCGTTCTTTTCATCTCTATCTATGAATGCATACGCATGTACGATTCTCATAGTCTCCCGACCTTCCCTAACACCTATTGACCTTGTAGTAAAAAAATCGCGCCGTCTCATTGGCTGAGTGTAACGACCATTTAATGAATGATGTAGCGTTTTGGGCTGGCACCGTTAGCGCTACATAACACTGATGTAGTTGGTCTACGAGCTTTGTGTCTCTCTCTTCTCAAAGGAAAGAAAGAGATGAAGATACCAGCCGAAAACGCTAATAATGATTTCATCCCTTTCTCTTCCTTTCGCTAAAAAATAAGCTATCGATCTATCTATTCTTCTTTCTCTCCTCTCTCACTCTCTCTCTCTCTCTCTCTCTCTCTCTCTCTCTCTCTCTCTCTCTCTCTCTCTCTCTCATAGTATAGTTTCTCACACATCCACAATGTCGCGGATGGCGACACTGGTGGAACGATCATGTGACATGTGTCGTCTGTTATTGTTATTGAGACTAGACGCAAACTGTCAGACGTTGGTTAACCTAATTTATCCGTAGATAAATGTAAAGCTAATAAATAATATGAATATCTTGAGTTAATCTTCTCCTGTTAAAACGTTGCGATTTCAATTCATCTTCGAAGTATAAGCTGCATCGATTTGTAGCTAAATTCTCGACCGTTAACCGAATATTATTTTGAGGTTATAGACGCCGCTAAACGAAACCTCGTCTCGTACATAAAAAATAAATTCTCTATCTACGGTCAGATGATCCAGGGATCAAGGTACGACGACGTTTGATAAACAGTCGATGACTGTTAGCTGTGAAAAACACTGGTAAGTATTAACAAAGAAAACAAAGAATAGAGAATATCGATTGTTTAGATTTAATTTTATTTCATCTCTTTGTCAGGTAGCCGTAATTATTTACTGATATTTAAACGGCTGACCAAAAGCAGAGATGGACTCTGTTGGTTTGAAAAAAGGGTCTTTATTGGCTGAGGAAAGCCACAGGATTCAGTCGTTTGACAAAGCCTTAGAAATACCGAGTGTTCAGTACCTCTGGGATAAATCGGCGGAAGTTTACAGCCGGGTTAAAGGAACTAGCGGAGTTATTTACCGCACTTTTGATACCGTTGAAAATATGGTCAGTATGGTTGTAGAGAAGACCCCAATACCTGTAGCCAGACTTATACAAAAGCCGATATTTAGTTTGGACAAAACCCTGTGCCAGGGTATTGATTTTGTTCAATCAAAATTACCCATAATCAAAGAAGAACCACAGCATGTAAGTTGTATCACCATAGTTTTCTCTCCCTTTGTGTTTAGTTGAAATTTATACAATTATAATTAAAGTTTGATCTTTCTATTATTTTTGTTTATCGATATAGATCCTTGATCGGACAAAGCTCATTGTACTGGAAAGACTTAGGCCTGCTGTAAAGACTCTGAGGGATTTAAAGGAGGAGACTGAGGAGTATGTTAGCGTTATGAAGATCCGAACTTACTACAAAGTTCATTACTTAAGATTGTACAGTTGGCAGCAAGCCGACAGAGTGATGTCGACTGAAACAGGAGTCACTATACTCAAGACGGTTGACAGTACTACGGAACAGGCTGAGATATTGTTGGATAAATATTTGCCTGCGGTTGAAGAGGAAGATTATTGCGACCTGGGTATGCTGGGGGAGAAGAGAGACTTGTAGTTTGTTATTAGGTCCATGAATTGGGTAGTAATCTCCAATTTTCGTCTTTTGGCGATTTATTTACAGACGACGATTGCAGCGAGCACGACAATCTACATCATACTATGCTGAGGTTGAGCGAATTCAGCACCAGGGCTTCTAGGAGGATATATTTTGCCATTATGGAAAGATTGCAGCATATGTACAAGATCGAAATAATTGTACTTATTTTATACGCTCTTATTGTGATACAGGTTGTTAAAATACTCGAATTATTTTTGACTTTTTTAATGAAGAGTGTTCATTATGGTTTTTAATATTATGGCGATTTCTTATTTTTTGAATATTTATTTTAATCTGTGATATATATAACTATGATCTACGCATATTCTCGTTATTTGGTAATTAAATTATATAGTTTATTTACTCTTCAATTTATCTCATTGTTTTCTACTATGTTTAAACTTTGATTCTCTTTTATTACATGTATGTATATTTGATGCCTTGTACCTTATTCGATTAATTATTAAATAGAAAGTTGTTTGAAATCTAGCTTTTGACGGAAGAACTGTATGGCTTATATAATTATGTTGTCCTCCACCGCCTTCCACCGTTTTCAATAATAAATCCTAGTAATAAATCTACTCAAACGAATTATTGCCCCATTGATGTATTAATTAATAAGTAAACAATCATGTTTCAAATTTTCCCCCGAATAATTGTGAATGGGGAAGAAGCATTTAATTTTAATGTCAATTTTAATTTTGCGTTTAAATTCAACGAACTTGCGCGCCAAGTATTTTCCACTTTTCTCATGTGAAATTGGCCACGGGGTGACAAATGGTATCGCCATCTCGCGGTCGAAGTGGCAAACTATTTTTGCCGCAAAACTTGAACCGCCTTGCCATATGAAACCCGCATGCCGTTCGTGTGATTTAATATCTGAGATTGCCTGTGATGTGGCGCAGTAAACGTACTGACGAAAAATGATTCCGTCTTCCAAATGGGTGAGTGAAATAATTTTTTTTCGTTTTTCATCTATTCATTGCGAACGTTGAACCTCTAACAGGGTTTTTGGATATAAATTCATCGATGTGTTTGGGGGCAATCCCAAATTTTTTTGGGATTAAAAGAAAATTTATATTCTCCGTACTGGCAAAATTCAATTTTACAATTAGTCGGGAGAATTTCGAGTGTGGAATCCCACACTCGAATTTCGAATGTGGACATCTCCACACCTTCAACACAAAAGTCGCCGGCCCTGCCAATGGGTCAAAAGATGCACCGAGAGGTCTAAAGAGGCACCGATGGGTCAAAAGATGCACCGATGGGTCAAAAGAGGCACAGATAGGTCAAATGAGGCACCGAGAGGTCAAAAGAGGCATCGATGGGTCAAAAGAGGCACCACTTCATTACATAGTACAAGAGAACAAGAGTACAAGAGTTTTCTGATGACTATGGAGTTTCAAAAATAGTATTGGGAACCTCAGAACCTCGATACGCCAACTAGTGGCAGAAAATAGAACTGTTCTATCAAGGCTACAGTAACCAATGAGAGGGCTTAGAACCTCGATACGCCAACTAGTGACGAAAATAGAACTACTCTATCAAGGCTAAAATTTCAAAGCCACGCCCATTCCAAGGATCCCAATATACGTCTTGCAGCCACGAAGTATTGAATCTTATACCTAGATGGTTTATTTATCCGACTTTATAATATATTTTTTATGATTGATTTTGTAAATGGAATCTAAAAAAAAATTTCAAATATCGCCTCACCAGCTCGTCTGTCAGTCAAGTCAAGTTACGATGGGATCATTTCGGCAGTGACATTTAAATGCGGCTCGCGGTCCTCGCGAACCTGTCACCACATCCGAACCACCTGACTGACACCCTAATTCCTTTCCGTCGTACCTAGCCCATACCTATGTATACTCATACGAGTTTATACAGTGCACGTGTTTTCGGGGGAAATCAAAGGCTGAAAGTTGTCGGAACCACGTACTACACACACCTATATTTATACACGTCAACACACATCTCGAATATGAATTGAACAAGGATGAAAGACGCGCGTTATTTTTCCAATTTCATATCAACACGCGTTTAAAATTTACACTAGGCATCCAGATTTCATTATTTAGTATATTCGATGTAGTATATCACTTCTCACATTCAAAAAACTAAATGGAAAAACGATATCATAAATGTTTCATATGGTATTTTCAACAGAACTAATCGATTTTTAATGCCCGGGGTAGAAACTAGTTGAATTGTAGTTATCATATTCGCGGCTTCTTGCAGGGTGCTTATGCACCATAAATTCATAAAATATATAGATTTTTACCTCATTAATCGCACATTATTTTAATCAATGATATTTTTTTTACATATATTATTATTTCATAGCAGTATAGGAAGGCTCGTAAAAATTCACATCAATTTTTAATATTTATAAATATTGAAGTTCCTCTATCTTCTAGGCTGTAATTTCCAGGCGATCAAAGAGGAGGGCCTTTTTTTTTTTTGTAGAGAATTGAATTTCCTGTAAATTTGTGTTTTCCATGTTTCTTCTAGCTTCAGCCGTTTTCCAGCTATCGACGAAAATATGTGCAACGATCATCGCGGTGAATGCGATTGACAATTCTTTTTATCATACGTTCTGCGGAAATTCAAGCGAAGGTATCGCGAGACAGTCGTATAATAATAAGATAACTGTTAAGTAGAAATGCAAGGAAAAAAAAAAAAAAAAAAGAAAAAACGTTAAGAACGTTATCAAACATCGGAGCTTCATTTGTCCCCGCAGTTGTCCTCAATATTTTCACGTTATCACATTATAGTTATGAATGCAGTTGTGTAATGCAAAAGTTAGCAAAAAAATAACACTTACATTTGTTTGCCATATAGGTACATACAACAAATAGGATCTAAGTACCTACTGCATGTATGGAAACAATATCACAGACTAAACGCAAATGAAAAAGTTTGAGTGAAAAGTTTGCCTTATACGTTTCTACAAGAGTTCAAATCTGAGTTGGACAAATTGAATTGGAAAATACTGCAATGTGAGCTGACACAGTCGTCCGCGTTCTTCCGCATCTCTCGTATCTAAAATTGTACATTTTATTTCCCACAATAAAATAATTCAAAGAAAATTGTCACTTACAATTATTGCTCCGATGATTATTCCAACATTTGGTATCGATCAACGGCTATAGATAATAATTAGAGCCTAGTGCCGTAATTATTACTCACAGCAGTATAGAATCGATGATTTGATCGGATGGTATCATGGGAGCAAAGCTACACGTCAACCGGGCTGAAATTTAAATGAAAATTTCGCGAATTCCCGCGTGACGTTATATGTAGATACTACGCTACGTAGCTACGCTAGCTGTAAGGGGTTTTCGTAATAGAATCAATCGAATGCTTCGTCATGTGTCACTTAGAACTAGGGATGCAAATGCAAGTTATATTCGACTGGAATCTCTGATGCGCGGCATCAGCACCGATCACTAGGGGGTAGTGACAGCTCTTCCCTATCTCATCCCCCCGATTCCGTGGGTGCATATATATACCATCGTTACTAAATATACACGAACACAAATAAATGTGTCTGTGTATATGCGCGTATTCTATATCTTTCACATACTCAAACCATAATATAGACATACATATTAATACATCCTGCAGCATAGTTATACACATAATACACGTATACATATATTAATTTGTTCCTCATGCTGCAGCAGCAGTCTGCAGCATGCGTAGATATGTGGGGTGTGCGTCGTGCTATACCCAGCCTCCACATCCCAGTTGTAACTATGTATATTCGCACAGTCGCGTGCACAATTTTGGTAATATTGGCTGTATATGGGTATATATATGTATATATGCTTCAAATATAGAGTAGTCACAGTGAGTGTGAGAGTGCAGAGAGCTTTCGGTGCCAAGCTGCCGGCATTACCAGTACAATTGACAATTTAATTCCAAATCGAGATAACCCGATTCTCTCTCTTCCATCTCTCTCTCCCTCTCTCTCTCTCTCTCTCTCTCTCTCTGTATAACCTACATATATTGAACACTTTACACCCTGTGTATTGTAGGCAAAAGCCGCCCGGTTCCAAATATATGGCACGTATAGCAATCAGCCAATTTGTTCGGTGCGAAAAATAGGCGAGAAAATTTTTATACAGAATCATTTTTTTTTTTTTTCGTCTTCTTTTTTTACAGTTATAACTTATATTGCATTGTTCACATCACTGATATATACGTTGCTAATTCTTTCGTATTATTCTGCATCCAGCGATAAAGTTCTATGAAATCTTGTTCTCCGCAGGGTATACCATAAAGATTTTACGATTATCTCCAGGTTTACCTACCATATTATACCTAAGAACGGAGTAAAATATCTGATATAAAAATCCCCACGGACGTAGCTGATATAGCAGTTTTCATTTCTCATTGTAGTTTTATTTATGGACCCTTGGTATTGTCATTATTCTTCATTGATGCGATTTATCCATATCTCGGGATTATTCCTCTCGCTTTGTCATGTTATTCGCATGATTAGCAATAAGCAATTAAAGATGCAGCGCTTCAATCGTCATTTTATATTTGAATTGTTCATCCATTATCCGCAGCTACTAGGTAGATAGCTGATTGAATTTTTTTTATTCTAAATCCAATTAGCTGATAATTATTGCGGTACCGTATGACGGTGATTGGTAGAGGATAGAATTAGGCGATATTATTGTTAGCGTGTAAATGGAAATGGACGCGCAATCGTAATAATTTATACAATATATACCTACCCCTGCGGTAGGGTAATTAAATTCCAGATGCATTTATTGCGATTGCTCACTGCAACAAGCCCGTCAGCTATATGCTAGTAACTTCTCGAATTCTACAATATCTCCCCCGGAAACCACCCAAGCCTATTTTTCTCGCTTGGAACAAGGTGATAAATGCCCCTCGGCACTGACATCAGAAAAATACAGTCTCGTCTACTGCTTCGCAGTCGTCCAACGTCTCCTTATCTTTTCTGCCGCGTGAGGTAGGTACCAGCTACTCTTCGTCTGAGAAATAGACCCACTTTGAAAAACTAGACGGATTTTACTTTATTTTGTTTTTTTTTTTCTTTCTTTCTTTCACCCACTTCTGCACAGCTATCTTCCCTCTTTCTCTGCAGCGTAACGCGAGCCTCTAAAGGGGGAAGAGTAGTACAGCTACAGCGGTGAAAACTAATCACAGGTCTTTTAAGAAGAAGTCTGGATTTTAAGTTGTCTTTGTAATTTTTTAATTTTTTTTTTTTTTTGTCACGGAATAATTTAAGTTCCCCCAGAAATTTACGTTTCCCGATATACTTCGAGGGAGAGGAAATATCAAGCGAAATTACACGCTTTTGTATTTTCATTTCGAATGGTTTATACATGAATTAGGTATGGTACCTACCTACAGCATAGCTATACTGGTGCAGCTGAGGAATGTTCACTGCAAGCTGCGTAGTTACCCCATAATTTTCAACCTGTAATGTACCGCGGCTATATTGGGTGGTAAAGTTCGAGGTACGGGTTGATAAATTTACTCCTATAACTATTCGCGGTACCTACTCGAAATCCCGCGCTGCTCGCCCTACTGCTGCAGGGACAATGCTGCAATGAGAACGTGGGATTTCTGCGGAAACGTATATACAGCTGAGTTGGTCAACAAGAATTACGTAATTGTTGAAGCTAATGATTTTCCCGATCCTTATTGCAGGGACCTATTTAATTCAATAAGGTAAATTGAATTCCGGTTTTTAGATGCCCTTCGTTATTCGATTCATCAATGCAGCTTATGTCGTTTTATGTGATGTTTGATTTATAAAGGAAAAAGGCGATTATTTTTCTTTTCATTATAAATATATCAGTAGAAAGAAAGCTAATTAAGAAAGTTGAAAAAGAAAAAGGAAATCTTGGTAAAGCTTCTGCCAATTTTCCAAAATTTATCTCCTTTTTTTTTTGTTATCGTTATTATTTCTTCTTTTTAGATCTTTCTTCTGTCCCAAACGCGAACGTGTATATAATTAAAATTCTCGCCGAGCCCTGCTTATTATGCGGTAAAGTCACTGACACGTAAAATCATGCAAAATGTTGAACGCAGAATCTGAACGCGAGCACATCTCCGCATGGTGCACATATGCTGGACAGTGGGCGATGCTTAATGCACTGGAAGTGAAATAGCAGCTGTCGCATTTGAATTCTGTTTGCGGACAGAAAGTTTGCCTGACTAATCCTTAAAAATTATACAAAACATCTATGCAGGAAATTTAGGTACAATATACTGTGTAAATATTGTCCCAATAGGATCAATTTTAACATACACCCATATATACCCTGCACCTATATATATTTGAGGAGAAAAAAAATTCTGTATATAACAGGGCTTTTCGCCAACTGGCATAAATCCCATGAAATAAAGCAAGAGAGAGTCGAAAATATTGATATCGTTAACTCGGGCAATAAATTTTCATCCGGATCTTCTATAAGATGGTCAAAGTACGCTGGTGCGTCACAGGGAAATGTCGAATCAGCAAATTTGCCGGTATAGGGGGTTGGGGATGGAAGTTATATCAGTCAGTCCGTTCGTTGGACGGTCGCAAAATCCCGTTAGAAGATTTTCCTTCAAATCTTACTTTGAAACTGACCAAATGAGATTTTCGCAGAAGTCCGCAGTCGTTTTCTATCCGTGGTAGCTCTTCGTCTGCGCTTGCCCCTTTGATATCTTTGAGTATTTTTCATTAATCGAGATGAATTCCGTCGTTATAAATTCAGTTTGATTCACTGGATTTATTCATCTATCTGGATAAAGTATCTGTACGACGGAAAAAAAAAAAAAAAAAAAAAAAAAAAAGAGCAAAATCAATGAACTGAAAGAAAAAATATAAAATTCATATTCAAATAATGATTACCTATATACTTTGTTTGTGTCAATCGGTTATATCGATTTCTTTTTTTCACCCATTTTACAAGTGCAGGAGTGCGCAGTATACGGTACACCTGCGCCTCGGTGTCGAGCCTGCTGAGTTGCAATCGTCAATTATTATCACGTATATAGGTGCTCGTGCCCTCTCGAGTGTTCTCACAAAAAAAGACGAGCACGCTGTCTCAAGCGATACTTGACACGAAAGAGAAAAAACAGAGTGAAAATAGGGGGGGAAAAAAATTGTCCTTTTTGCCTTTTTTTTTTTTTTTTGTTTTTTTTTTCTGTTTCTCTTTATACTCTTTTTTTTTTTTTTAGCTAACCCGCGAGTACAGAACTTCGCCGACCCTTATAACCGGGTAGGTGGTTCCTAAATTTTCTCTTTTATTCTTCCTGCAGGGTTTCATCAATGGAAGAATGAGAAGTTTTATAAAAGCTGCTAAATATTTTATTCACTGTGCAGAAGTTCTTAGCATAATTGACGATGAAGTTTTAACGATATTCAGTAAGGGCGACCGACGACGCTGGCGTGGTGTTCTCTCGGTCAAAGGGAATATAACAATTGTTTTAAATTTTCGGGCAAATGATCGTCACCCATTTTTCACTTCATAATTCAAAACGAGCGCGAAGGTAGAGCTCTGAATTTTATATCAAGTCGTGGAAAAATGCCATCCTTTTTTTTTTTTTTTTTCCTTTTTTTTTTACTTCCTTTTCTGTAATCTTTTTTGTTGTTTTTTTTTTTCAACTTTTTTCTTTCTTTTTTTTTTTCAACGCCTCCTAAGCCCGGCTTTAGGCATTCTCTTTTCTCCTCGATTTCGATGTGAAAAATGAATACGCCAAAAGTTCGCGGCCTCGAGAGCCCGCGTCGCGCTTTGTTTGTGGGGGTTGGGGTACCAGCTATACCAGACATTGTCGAAACTGAAAGCAACGCGACGACCTACCACTACCACTACCTCTACATATAACTACTCAGAGATTTTTATATTTACTTTTAATTAGACAACGTCGGGGAAACAAACTTCAGGTATTACTCAGTTTTTACACCTTATATACCTAACTCATAGTTTACAACAGGCTGCGAATATTATTAAACAGTTTTTTCTTTTTATTTTCCAAAACTTCATTATTACACAAGTCACAGATACTTCCTAGACATTTAAAATGAATGCATATAATAAAAATTCAATTATTTACCTATAGGATCGACTTTGATTCAATTCTGAAAATTATTAACATTATTGAATTTTTGTTACTCAAATTGTTGCTATTTTCATATATCTATACCTATAGTGTAACGATCAACGGTTATGCCCTTACTAATCTTTTTTTTTTTTTTTTAATTCTTATGTACGTGAATACGTGAATTTATATGTATATAGTGGTAAATATTTATCAAATTTCTGGAAGCAGCAAAACCCTTATAATTCCCCGCGCCTCGCGTTGTTCCTTTTGTAGCATAGCGGGGAAATTATTATTATCCTTGGAAGAACAAAAAACGGTAAATTTAATTTTAAAAACAAAGCTTTCAATCTCTCGGGTCTCGAGTCTCTTTCACTTTTTCTTCTGCAGCACCGCGCTCGCGCGTTTTATCACAAAGACAAAGTTTCCCCATAGTTCCCGCAGCTACCTTCATCCCTTTCTTTTTTACTCGACGAAAAATTAAGATTATAAATTTAGATAATGAATCGTTTTTCGAGCTCGGCAAAAGAAAACAGGCAAGAAAAAAAAAAAAAAAAAAAAAACAGATACTGCAGAAAATGACAAACGACATACGTGTACCTTGCCGCCTCCAGTCTTCATCCTCCATCCCCTTCCCCAAGGATCTTATTATACACGACAATAAGAAAATTCATTATTTAACAGATTTTACCCGAACCGGCTAATTGGCTGACGTTTTCGCCCCTTCTGCCTCGACGTGTAAGAATTATCCAAGCGAATACTTAAATTAATAAGAATGGTTTCAGATTTTCGAGGAACCACCCGTCTGTCGCTTCCGCAAGATTCTTGCAGCAGGAAATTAGGACTGAACCTTGAGATTCATGACGAGACAAAATTCAAACCATTATCCCCCACATCTCACCAACTATTAACAATGTGTAATGAAAAGTGCTCGGCCTTGTTTTACCTCGTTTCATTTTCTTCTTTTTTTTATCTCGTCTTTTATACCTACATCATTTCTCTCGAGACATACACTGTTCCGCACTACCCCGTTATTCCATCTTCATTCGACTGTGAGTAATAAAAATAAAAATTCCGAACTATATCTGAGGCAATTTTATCTCAAATAATTATCTATATAGGGATAGAAATATTGAGATGAAAAAAAAAAAATGAAAAATAGAAATTCTTCACGTTTCGCCACAGGCCGGAAAGCTTTGCGGTATAGGCTATAGATATAGGGCTGTGAGAACATGATTTAGGCTTTTTTTAAAAAAACCTCATGCTTAGAGTCTAGTGCTCTTCCAATTAACCCGCCACGTTGTACGCGATATTAGATGGATGTTGACAGTGGCTCGGATAAGATCTGTACAGGTTAAACGGACGCCCTTATTATTCATTACACTTTAAATTCTCAACGCTTATAGGTGACGCCTAAAGCTCCGGAGAACAGAGAGAGAGACGACCGTAGAGCTTCTGGAGACTGAGAATCTCTTAAAAGCTCCGTAAACTCGAAATATATTGCTTTTTTGTACCATAAACAAGAGAATAAAAAAAAAAATAAAATAAAATAAAATAAAATAAAATCCAGTGGGTAGGTACTATCAGTTTTTTTTTCGCCGTATTCCTGTGTTACTCATCGCGCGACAGGCGGCATTATTTCACCACCCCTGGTTTTGTAACCGACACGGTTGGGGAACTGGACTATTTAACAATTGACCGTGTTGTCCAATCGTCGAGGTACTCTAGTCCGCGTCAAACGCACTTCACTCGATCAAAAATATACTCTCGGTAGAATGGCATACATGGTATAGTTGTATTATTCGGAGCATACAGAGCAATTATTACTGTACGTCGAGCGGTTGTTTCGAATGAAATATCGTACCCGCTATAGCTGCAGGTACCTAATATTTTGTTTACTATATTTTATATAAATCTTTCCCTCAATTTATGTCTTTTTATATTATACGTATACGTATATACGTACATGTGTGGTATACTTGTCGTTCCACGTCTCTCTTCGATCTTGTTATTCACTTGTCGTATATAGGTACCGGTCTCGTGACGTAATCGATCCTTTTAAAAGCTCCTTGAATCACGGCGTACAAAAGCTCTTCGTTAGGTCCAAGGCAAAAGAGATCTCTCACGGTTTACGGAGCACAACGGCCAGTCTGCTTTTCCTTCTTCTTATTTCTCTTCTTATTCCCCTTATTCTTCTCCTTATCTTCACTCGTGGAGCAACGATTCTTCCAATTTTCCGATCACTGAATTCTACAATTTAGGATTTTATCTGGCTTCTTCAAAAAGCCAGAACTAGGTACGCCTCGTCGTACACATATATATATACCTATATATACACACTCGTCAGGAACCAGACAATTCACACATACATATATGGAGCTGAAAGACTTTCCGCTTCCAAAAATTGAACAGCCAGCTACAGCAAGCAAACGAAAAAAAAAAAGAAAGAAAAAAAGAAATTATAAACTACAACCTCTCATTAACGTAATTTGCTATCCATACGCATATGTATGCGGTATTTGGATTAACGGTATCCGCAAGTATCCGTAAACAGAACCTGCATTCCTGGATTTTAATTACCACACAGAAGTGCCGAGAACAACTTGACCTGGATATTAATTGCTACGTACGGGTCGGGTGAAATTTATTCGCGCTAATTACGCTGCTTTCCTTTTTCTTTTTTTTCTTACTTTACTATAGGCATAGAGCTACGCACTTTCAAGCGATTCGCCACTGTTGAATGTGTCCTCGGTTTAATTGCAAAACGCAACGAATATAATGAATGTATTTGCTAATCTTGGGAAAATGATGAGAATTTATTTTCACCAATTTTCCGATTTTTCGCCAAAATCCGTTTTCAACTATTTCCTTTTGGCTCTTCACCTATTCTGTACCGCTCGCTGAATTTACGCTTGATAGTAATAGGTACGG
The DNA here is from genome assembly GCA_943736025.1 of Tenthredo mesomela. Lineage (NCBI taxonomy): Eukaryota > Metazoa > Arthropoda > Insecta > Hymenoptera > Tenthredinidae > Tenthredo > Tenthredo mesomela. Next base: position 28,001,336 of record OX031019.1, on the reverse strand, counting down.
ATTTATTCGCTACACGTCGAAACTTGGGATTAGATTACGGCAGTGGATCCCGTCAACGTCTGTCCGATCGAATTGTTGTACCTACTGGAACCCTATCCCCATCTCGCGATAGTGGTAAAGCGATTTTTTCTTCGCCCCCTACCCCTTCCCCCCCAAGGGAAGGTGGTTTAGGTGGGTACTTCGGGTCCGTTGGGTCTTGAAAAGGCATGAAACGCGGTTCTATTTAAATTGCTCGTCATCGTAGTAGCACGCGTTTTATCCACTACTGCAAAAGATTGACGTAACGATCTGACGCACGGACGACGATGAAGATTACAACCCAGCAGTAACTTTTCTTTCATCTCGTAAAAAGCCCGGACCTCAGTTACCTCACGTTTCTGAATAAGTCTGCAGGTATAGCTATGGTATAGGCATATACGCTCATTGCCTATATACCAGCTTTATCAAAGAATTTTCTTCAACCTCGATGGAAAGGAAACGAAAATGAAGAGAGAAGAAGTAAAAAAGAAAGAAAGAAAGAAAGAAATAAATAAATATAAAAACGAAATGGTTCTTCAGTTAATCAATCACGTATCATACGCCATGAAAGTCAGAGTCATTTCCGCGTTCAGCTGATCCTGGTGTTTTAAAAGTCCTAATAGAAGCGGTCGTATACCTAGAGCAAGCAATTTGCTGACCAGCCAGAGTTTCTTTGTCCTAATGGAGCGGGGCTTGCTCTCTCTGCAAAGGGAGTCTGAGGCTTTAGCTTTATACCAGGTCCATTATTACAGTTGCAAATAGTTCTCTTGGGGGTTGGTAATAGTAAGATTATTCAGGTAGTAAATGCCCCGGGGTTCCTGCCGTGGAATAGAATGTTATACAGTGCAACGTCTGGGGGCGACGCGCAATGGAGATGATAATCTAGTCTTCGGTATTTCAATGTGAGTAGAAATATGTATCCTAATTATTCGAGTATAATATTATAGTACATACATGCGGCGGAAGGAGAATGTGAATCACGTGCGTGAAGAACGATATAACTTTTCTTACGTGGGGTTGAAATATGGGAAGGGGTGCAGGCAGGTTATGAAGGTAGGTACCGAGTCAAGGGGTAAGAACGCGTCGGCGTCGAGTCGGGCCAAAGAAGAAGTACAAACAAACGTGATCTAATATGAGGAAGTGTAAATCAAGTACGTGGGTCAAAGAAGGAATCAGACCCCGACCCGGTCGGCTGAGACGGGGGACGCGAGATGAATTCCTAACCACAATAGCGACCAGGAACCTGCAACGTGAGACAGGGCGAAAGAGTGGAACTCGTTTCTTGTTGGACCGTGAAAATAATGAGCTTACATATCATCCCCCTTAGACACGTGAAAACGCGGAGCTAAATCTACCGACAAGAGTCGTTCTTCATATCTTGGCGAACTTCTAATCCCGTATTAAAATATACACGGATTGGGCTTTCAATGAAATCATGTGCAGAAATTTTTACATCAGTTTACTTCACTCCGATTCTTACCTCGAATATATAATATTATATCATGATTCGGAGTCAACGAATGGTCTCAGAGCGGATGGAATGCTCATAAAACCTATCGTTGGTGGTTGAATAAAAAAAGGAAATGTAACTACAAAAGCTCCGATGACGTTACTATTTTTAAAGATCGTTATTTATCCCATGCTGGTAATACACTCACGTTTACATGGTATACTATATGTATGTAGACGCGCCTATTCAAAGCGGTGAATAACTGCAACGTGGAATATTTAATCACCGCAGGGGACGATGCGTTTTGACGGCATTGCAAATTCGTGGATGAAAACGAAAGAAAGAAAGCGAATAAAAAAAAAAAAGAAAAAAGAAAAAATACCATTTTTAGACGAGTGCATTTAGTAATGAAAATATCGAGCTGTGGTAGAATATGCGTGTGGGTGCGAATGTGTTCGTTGGCTAGAGGGTGGTAGAAGGGTGGTACCGGTGACGGCGTACACGAGAGAATGGAATATGCTGCAGGACCCTGACATTGAACAGGCTCGACGTTGGCAGCAACCGCCACCATATAGAGTTGAGGGTAACGTAGCGCAACCCTCGAACCTTGGGACACCAGGGGCGCAGGAAAGAACGTTTTGTTTCCCGAGATCGTCTGCGTGGAAATCTCTGCACCAGGTTTATTCAGTCATGCTCGGATGATATTTGAACGAGAATTGATGCGGTAGATTCTGAGTAGAATCATTCCGAACATGTAGCGAAGATACAGATCTTATAATTTATAAAAATGTTCATGCAAGTTTCTCGTGGAGCTTCTCACAGTATGTCAAAATTCGCATATATATGTCTGGTGTGCCAATCGATGAAGGATCTGAAATGAGAATTTGTAACGTCGAGTCGGTGGCGTGCAGTCGCGTATTGTCGTTGTTGAAATCTCCGGACGAGATTCGCGACAGTTTTTTAACCCCGAGTGCAGACTGGGACCGAAAATGAGTGAAAAGCTCAAAGGATTAATACGCATTAAGATCGTGAGGTAGCGGGGTGTGCGGTGGTGGTATTCTTCTCATAGAAACTGAGACGACAATTCAGTCGGCGACACAATAATGCCTCAGCTGGGATGTTCCACGCCCCACGGCAAATGCGGGTAAATACGGGCTTCGTAGTGCCAGGCAGTCCTCATTAAGCGGAGAACTCGATGAATTTCACAATCTCGTTCTTCAAAAAACTAACCATGCGCCAGATTTTTCCGGTTCTGTCGAAATTATCTTCCAAGAATTCAATCATATAGCTTGATCATCTTTGGCCTTCACCGGCCGCGACAGTATCTTTATCACACCTGAATCCCACACGACACTTGCGTGATAATGAGTGAATTTAAGTGTTAAAGTGATATCGTAGCAAGCAAAGTATCGCCTAATCTACCCGCTCTAGACAAGCTAGAATAAGTCAATGGGTTGATTGTGCCTTGGGGTGATTATTTTATTAGTCGCACGTATTAGATTTCGTTCAAGCAACGAATAATTTCATAGACATTTCACAGTTGACGTGTAACGAAGGTGGTCGACATGACAGTGCTTTTTTTCACAATTTATTTCCTGATTGCCTCAATCATATTACCTAGTTCAACGTACAGGATTTTGGGTGTATTTAGCTACAATGGAAGAAGTCACTTCAACATGTACGAGCAGCTATCAAAAGGATTAGCCAGACGTGGCCACCAGGTAGATGTCGTGAGCCATTTTCCTCTGAAGACACCCTTTCCTAATTACAATCAGATTATCGACTTGGCTGGAACGGTCTCTTCGTTGCAGAACAATGCGACTTATGAATTAGTAAAGGAACTTACAACGTATTCTATCGTGCTTCAAGTTGCAGTCAAGTATGGTGGTGATTTGTGTGACTCGATGGATCAGCCACGATTCAAAGAACTCATAAATAACCCGCCAACAGATCCTCCCTACGATATTCTCATTGTAGATGTGAGTACCAAGGCACAATTACTATTGTTCAATGCGCAGCATTATTTGTAAGTGATAGAAGACATAAGTCTAGCATTACATTGAGAGGGAAATAATATCACGGGTTGAGGTCAATGATAATTTGGTAAAAGTGCCTTTTATCTGAACTAGCTCTCTTTATTAATCAATGAGTGTTGATTCTGAAGTAATGAGCCAAAATGCCGGTTTGCAGGTATTGGGCGCAACTTGTTACTTGGCCCTCGGCCAACATCTGAAGGTACCGGTTGTAGGTGTTATCTCGTCTACAATGTGGCCATGGGCAAATGGCATGGTTGCAAATCCCGACAATCCAGCTTATATACCCAGCGTTCTCTCGGGCTTCGGAGAACAGATGAATTTTTGGGAACGGGTCTCAAACGCTCTAGAGATAATAAAGGAAAAGTGGGAGTTCGACCATTACAGTGCATATCAAGATATAAAAATACAGAAGTACATCGGCCCACATGCGCCGAGTCTTAGAGAAGCTGAGAGAAACGTATCTTTGATTCTGGTGAACTCACATCACAGCTTAAATGGCGTCAGGCCATATACTACGGCTGTTGTCGAAGTCGGAGGGCTTCACATTTCGGAAAATGTAGAACCGTTGCCAAATGTGAGTTATCAACGTGCCACTATCTCGATTAAGGTTTTCTATAACTGGTTACGATGAAAAATGTAGGAACGCGATATGGTTTGTAATTGTCTAATCTTCTGGAACAGGATTTGGAAAAGTGGCTAAATGACAGCAAACACGGTTTTGTCTATATATCTTTTGGTTCAATGGTGAAACTAGAGTCCTTTCCCATAAAATCGCTTAACGCACTTTACATCTCTGTCGCAAAATTGTCGCCAGTTCGCGTATTGATGAAGGTTGCCAATCCGAAGGAATTGCCACCTGGTCTGCCTAATAACGTTCTCACTCGACCATGGGTACCCCAATTAACTGTCCTGAGTAAGTCTTCTCCTTTGCGTTGAAAGCATTCAGCATGCATATTGCATCATCTAATCATCAGTGAAGGATCGATAAGATGTAAAGTTCCCAAATATTCAATGAACATCTGAAATTTCTATACTTACTTTAATTTCTATACTTATAGAACACGAAAACGTACGTGCGTTCATGACACACGGTGGCCTTATGGGAACTCAAGAGGCTGTCCACTGCGGGGTTCCTATGATAGGCATCCCCCTTATCCTTGATCAATTTCGGAACATCAAACTTTACGTTCAGAAGCATGTGGCAGTTCTTCTTGAAGAAGACCCGCTAACAGAAGAGAAGCTAGATGCTGCTTTCAATACAGTGCTCAATGATCCATCGTACATGTGAGTCATTTATAGATTCCCTACGACAGTTATTTTACCAAATTGATTGATGGACATTTCAGGCAAGCCGCCAAGAAATTATCCTCCGAATTTCGAGATCGTCCGATGAGTGCAGTGGACACAGCAGTCTTCTGGGTAGAGTACGTAGTCCGAAATGGCGGATCGAGTCTCAGGTCACCCGCCATGGATCTAACGTGGTGGCAAATTGCGCTGCTTGATGTTTACGGGGCTCTGCTATTTGCCACCATTCTGGTTGTATATTTTTTGACGTTCATTATCGTCAAGTTAATGGCAGTAGTTGAGAAAATACGGTTTGAAAGATTTGTTCAGACTAAGAAAATTAGGTAAGAGAGTGTCTGTTCAATATTCTGTCTTCAGAATCACTGTGTACAATGCTGATCATTTGGCATCATATTACATGAGTCCTTGGTCAGTCGCAATTAGATCGAACTACAAATTCAGTTGTAAAAATAATCATTGCAGAAACAGTCCTGATAAAAGAGAGACCTTGATGAATTCGATAAATGTATGAACTAATAAACTGACTATCTGCAAAACGTTCCGATAAGTTTATGAACTAATTAATGTTGACCCTCAACCATCGTAGCCTTATCTCTTTTATGCGAATGACCAACTGAAAGAGGAACACTAGAAAGAAGGAAATACTAAACTGTCGCATTACTCGCTCTTGACATAGCGGTGACCTAAATTCACTGCGCCTTCGTCCAAAAACGATTCGGCTCAATTTTCATCGATTTAATAATTCCTATCAAATAACGAATAGTTTCAAAGTTATTTTATGGTTCAAGTATAAGGAAAGTGGCCGACATGAAAGTACATTTTTTCACCAGTTTTTTCGCGATCACTTCAATATTATCGCCTAGTTCAACATACAGGATATTAGGTGTATTTAGCCATCCGGGAAGGAGTCACTTCAACATGTACGAACAGCTGTCAAAAGGATTAGCAAGACGTGGCCACCAGGTGGACGTCGTGAGCCATTTTCCTCTGAAGACACCCTTTCCTAATTACAATCAGATTATAGACTTGGCTGGAACGGTCTCTTCGTTGCAGAACAATGTGACTTATGAATTTGTGAGCGAATTCAAATCGTTTGCTCCTGTGCCTCAACTCGCAGTCAAGTTTGGTGGTGATTTGTGTGACTTGATGGGTCAGCTACGATTCAAAAAGCTCATAAATAACCCGCCAACAGATCCTTCCTACGATATTCTCATTGCAGATGTGAGTAATGAGGCGTAATTAATAAAGCATCACTTAAGGCGATAAGAGAAATAAGTCTAGCTATACATTGAGAGGTCAATAATATCACGGGCTGAGGTCAATGACAATTTGGTGAAACTGCTTTCAATCTGAACTAGTTCCCTTTATTGATCACTGAGTGTTGATTCTGAAGTAATTAGCCGAAATGCCGGTTTGCAGATATTTGGTGCAACTTGCTTCCTGGCCCTCGGCCAACATCTGAAAGTACCGGTTGTGGGTGTTGTCTCGACTACAATGTGGCCATGGGCAAATGGCATGGTTGCAAATCCCGACAATCCAGCTTATATACCCAGCGTTCTCTCGGGCTTCGGAGAACAGATGAATTTTTGGGAACGGGTCTCAAACGCTCTAGAGTTGATGAAGGAAAAGTGGGAGTTCGACCATTACAGTGCGTATCAAGATGAAAAAATACAGAAGTACATCGGCCCACATGCGCCGAGTCTTAGAGAAGCTGAGAGAAACGTGTCTTTGATTCTGGTGAACTCCCATCACAGCTTAAATGGCGTCAGGCCATATACTACGGCTGTTGTTGAAGTCGGAGGGCTTCACATTCCGGAAAATGCAGAGCCGTTGCCAAATGTGAGTTATCAATGTGCCACTATTTCGTTTACGGTTTTGCGTAACTGGTTATGGTAAAAAAAAAAAAAAATGTAGGAATGAGATACATTCTGTAATTGTCTGAATTTGTGGAACAGGATTTGGAAAAGTGGCTAAATGACAGCAAACACGGTTTTGTCTATATATCTTTTGGTGCGATGGTGAAACTAGAGTCCTTTCCCATGAAATCACTTCATGCACTTTACACCTCCATCGGAAAATTGTCGCCAATTCGCGTATTGATGAAGATTGCCAATCCGAAGGAATTGCCACCTGGTCTGCCTAATAACGTTATCACTCGTCAGTGGATATCCCAATTAGCCGTGCTTCGTAAGTCTTCACCTTTATGTGTGGAAAAGATTCAGAATGCATATTGAATCATTCAATCGTCAGAAAATCCATGGAGAATTAATAAGACGTGAAATTCTCACACGATCAGTAATAATGTAAAATTTCTATACTTATAGGACACAAAAACGTACGCGCGTTCATGACACACGGTGGCCTTATGGGAACTCAAGAGGCTGTCCACTGCGGGGTTCCTATGATAGGTGTTCCTCTTGTCTTGGACCAAATTCGAAACATCAATCTCTACGTACAGAAGCATGTGGCAGTTCGTCTTGAAGAAGACCAGCTAACAGAAGAGAAGCTGGATGCTGCCTTCAATACAGTGCTCAATGATCCATCGTACATGTGAGTCATTCATAAGTTCCTAACGACGATTGTTTCACCCAATTAATTGATTCATATTTCAGGCAAGCAGTCAAAAAATTATCCTCCGAATTTCGAGATCGTCCGATGGGTCCGCTGGACACAGCAATCTTCTGGGTGGAATACGTGGTCAGGCATGGAGGAACGGGTATCAGGTCACCTGCGATGGATTTAACGTGGTGGCAAATTGCACTACTCGACGTTTACGTGACTTTACTGTTGGTCTTCATTTCCACCATATACTTATCGATATTCATCATTTTCAAGTTGTTAAAATGGATTCGTCGAAGTTCTGTTAGAATAGTGGAGTATAAAAAGCTTGAGTAAGAGAATCAGAGCTGGATATAGTGATTCCAGTATTACAGTGTATACAATATCTATAAATCCGTTTGAAGATAATACGAATACCAGATTGCAATGACGTCTTTTAATCTGATCCTCACACCCCATTTAAGCTAATTATCGCACTTACCTCTAATTACCAGGAGCCAGACGCCCTACTACTCAGCGGGAGTCCTTCTCTGCGTTTTTCGTTCAGCTTACACAGTGCCAACTAAATATTTGGCACCCGCATTATGTAAAGTGCTTAACAACTGGAATCCTCGTAGGCGTCTTTTCACAGTCGAAAGTTAAACAAATCCTCAAAGAGTCGACGGCTTTTTCCCTTTTCCAGATATCTTCTCCCCTATATCCACGTTTACCACAATATAATTATCTCACAACAAGGAATCATATCTATGCAGTGGAAGGGATGTCTCAACGTCAATGAATTACTCTTCTCTTCCATTAATCTGCCATCAGGCGCGAATCAGGCAATAGTATCGGCAAGCCATATTTTTATTATAGCAATACTCAGGCTGATCGACGTAGTTTATCAATGTTCGATCAAAGTGGCAGCTATATCGATAGCCGATGTAGCTTCCGAATGTATCCCATGTCACTACAGCTGCAGACATCGAAAGTTTCTATGAATTTTCAAGAATTGCGGTTGAGTTAGCGATTTCAGCAAAGATGGTTCAAATATGAAGAAATTTAGTATACAATTTGGTGCGAAAATCAAAATTTAATAAATCCAAAAATGCTTGGCCTAGCCGGCTTTTGGAATTTCGAATTCTTCAGAGTTGCGACATGGTTTACTGCAGTATATTATATACGCTTGAAAATCAAGTGAGTTAGTGATTTCCAATCGGGAATCGGTTCATCACTTTGCTCTACTCCCAGGAGTCATTCCTGTCGTCGCTATGTGCCTTTGCAGTCCTGCGAGTTGCAGTATTTACCCACTATATGAGTATTGCTAAATAAAATTGTTCATTCGCATGGTAACCGGACTATTTGAATTTTATTGTCGCTTAGATAGCTTTACGTTTGTTTAAATAAGTAATTTCCTATTGCTTCTATTAGGAAAAACGAAAAGGAAAAAAAAAAAAAAAAAAAAATCTATTGACTGTGAAGCTTTTCAGCGAGTGGTGGAACTGCTTATACTACAGTATCAATATCGATGAAAATTTGTTCTTCGAATTCTTTAGCGTTACGTGGTGCTTACGCGATTTGTTGTAAACTTGAAATGGTGAAGAAGCGAAGTTTTTATCCGTGAAAATTGAAGCGAACTTTTCATTTGCTAACGCTTTAAAGTTCAACTACGTGCGTGGGACTCGGGTGTATAATTCGTGTCAAAATTAGATTGAATCAGTCTATATGTATATAGAGTGAGCTGCTTATGTTGGATAGCGTAAAGGGAACTTGAAACGACCTGCGAGTGAAAGTTATATTCGTCATACCGTGTTAGGTACATATATTATAGTTGAGAGGAGATTTTTGTGCGAATATAATTTAAAAACTTACCAATACTAAAGTAAGTAACATTGAGCCGCAGAATCTTCGTCTGCAACCTCCTCGTATATAATTTCGTCAAGTTGTTACTGACGAGTTAAAAATTGACCCGTCGAGCGTGCAAAGTCAACGATTCAGTGCTGAAACGGAAAAGGATTTCCGTCATTTTAAGGAGCCGGGTATATAGACTGTCTTATCTTGATACTTGGGTGCCTCAAAAGATGTCGTTAAATTTTCATCCCTAAAGAGGGCCAGGGACACTTGTCCCGTGGTACATCCTCGCCAGACCGTGGTCGCAGAAAAGCTCGTCGAGAAATCCACTGCGGGGTCGCAGAAATATCATAGCTTTTGAGGATTCGCGAATACATATACCTAGGTATGTAAAGTTACCGCAGAGGCAGCAATTTGACAATTTCGTTTGCTACTAAACTTCGGAGCGGTTGGAAGAGCGACGAATACATAACCGGGAATTCCTTCGCTGCTTGGACTGATGCAGTTTGAATTTCTATTACTTGAAAAAGAAACTTTACACTCAAGTTTCGTTACGCGATGGGGGACGCCGAGCAGCGCCGTATTGCCGCGTCAAGAAATCACCTTTATCGAAAATAAGAAGAGAAGAGAGAAAAAAAAAAAAAAAAAAAACAAGTAAAAAAATGAAAAAAGAACCGCCTCTTTGCAGCCCCTCGAATGTTATATAGGTAGGGGCTCGCTAAAATCTTGAAGGAACTTTTAACTTGGATTGCTACGGAGAACCTTTGATATCGCTGCATTTTATCGCCTCTGAGAAATCCGGCGGAGGTCAAGCACGTACCTATCAGTGGAAACCGATATCCAGACGAAACTTACAATTAGTTTCGGATTCAATGTTGCCGGCAGAGAATTGGGTCAGAGCGTGAAATAAACGCTTGGTATAAAATTTCACTTTATACAGGTATAGTTTGAGACTTTGATGATTTTCAGATTGTCTAGAAATTAGAATCCCCCGAGACAATGATTTTCATAGTTTGGTAAGCGAACAAAGTTTTCCGCAGAAATAAAAGAAGAAATCACAGATTGTGTTATATAATTAAATTGAAAAGACGATAGGATGGAAAAATAAGGAAAGTTTTTCTGATTCGGGTATAGGGTGCAGATTCGAGTATTCTGCTACTATATGGCGACGTCTAGCCGATGTATCGCCTTTTCGAAACCTTTTGGTGAAAAAGGCGCTGAAACAAAGCGATGCGATGAGGTGATGGGGGATGAAAAAGAATATGAAACGTGGAAGAAAGGGATGTCGATACGTATATGGACACATACCCTATATACACACATATATATGTGTACACACATTATACATACAGAGTGAAATACGTTTTTTCTCTGTAAATCTTTGGTAGGTGTAGTACATACCTTATACGAACCCGGTTGTGTCAGCATATCGTATAGGGGTGTTCGGCAAGGTTGTGCAACTTACGATTCACCGCAACTCGCGTTATATCTATACCTACCCTCCGCGAACCAATACGTCAATCCGTTATTCGTTTTTACGTCTAAAAGGCTTTGCTTTATACTTCGGTTCGGGAATCGATTCCCTGTCTGGTGTTTCCTGTTTCAAGGGATCTCTTCTCTCTTCTATTCTTTCATCGAGCTTCTAGTCGCTTTTTAGATTCGTGCAGACGAGGTGTCGGAGAGAAGAGATCGCGAACACGAAATGAAATAACAAAAAAATATATAAAAAAAAAAAAAAAAAAAAAAAAAAAAAAAAAACTGTCGAACGTTACAGGCTACGCTTGGAAATATTTTTAATGGAGCCATTAATTAACCAGGTCCTTCTCGTTGATTACATAACGACGTATTTTATCACCCCCCCCCCGGCATTCATCACGCGTCGTCAAGGTGAAGAAACTGCAATTATTACCTACTCGAGTTTACACCGCATTAAATTTTGCCCTTCTTCGTCTTCTTCAACTTCTTCTTCTTCTTCTTCTTCTTATTTCAAACTTATCGAACGTATGCCCCATTCTTCTATATCATTTTCAATGAAGTTTCCCCTCGTTTTACAACCTTGGCGTGTAATAATTCGATTCAGCGATGAGAAATAATGTATTTATCCTCGTTTTTTGTAGCTCTTCCTTAAGGGCCATTCGGCACGACTGAGATATAAATCGAAGTAGGTACCTATATACTTGGCAATAAACCTTAACCAGCATAAAGGGACGGTCGAATTTTTCGACAGAGCTGCTGTTATGCGATTCGATTTATACGCGAATGTTTCATTTTACATAAAAAAAAATAAAAAAATAAAAATAATCGTTGTTCCTATACCTAATCTATCCTATCTCTTTCACAAGGGTAATAATCGGAATATAGGTATATACCTATTCCGAGGCATTAGGAAGACAAGAGGAACGGAATAAAAATGAAGGAAAAGGTAAAGGTCTACTCGAGGTTGAAACTTTGCTCGTGACACTCGCGGGGCAGAATAAATATTGTCGAATGTATACGATATGGCACGGTACAAAGCCAGACTAGCTGGAACGACGCTGACAAATCGAACCCTTAGCCAGACCCTTTTCACCTCCGAGTGCCACTGTGTTATTCAAACGTCACGTGAATCGATTGAGAAATACGAATCCTGCTCTGCGGAAGAATCAAGAATGGAATAAAAGAAGAAAAAGAAGAAGAAGAAGAAGAAGAAAGAACGGGGGAAAAAAAAAAAAAAATAAATGAAACCGATATGGGTAGGTACTGACAGACCGTTAAACCGAGGAAAAATTCCATCCACCTTTTTTTTTTTGTTCACACGAGTAGGTATTGTTGAATTGACCTGCAGCTACAGCCATGAATAATAATTAACTAAAATTTGCAATTCGTTCGAATTTCTCTTTGCTTCGAACAGACATATATATAATATTAATATATATACAGATGGAAACTCGTATCTCTGTATATTACGCTTCGTAAATCTCAACGATAAACCGCGTCCTGCTCGTGGTCGTCGTCGTACATTTGAGGGCCTAAAATTTCAATAAACCACCAAAATGATTTCCAGCAGTTGGCGTGGCTTGCAGAGTCGTATAACGTTAAAGTCAGCAATTATAACTTACGGTCGTATGGTCGTATACCAACAGCACCGTTAATTTCGTGTCGTAGACGGAACGGGATTCTCTGCTGTCTCGTAATCACGATCTATAATATACCAATACTTGTAGAACGATTCAGAATTTCGATCGAATCATCCTTAAATTTTAATCAATCAATCAATCAAATTTATTACAGTAGGTACAGTTCACTTTTACAGATCCAACGAAAAAAGACTGTGAATGTCCGCGACATTGTGCACCCCAGTGTCCCGAGTATAAAGAAACGCGGTCTGGCTAGCTTCTGCTAATTCCCAGCTTCATCAATCACATTCGCTTCCATTAGAGCTACTAATTTCGTGCGATATCAAATGCTATTTTTCATTGCCTGAAGGAGAATGAAAAGGACAGAAATATAACGAACGGGGTTGTGCAGCTTAATTGATATTGGCTTGACGAGACACACACGTGCCTTGTTCAGCCAGTTGTACCTCAAACTCCTATATCCTCATTTAACTGTAACACGGAATTGCCTAGAATCTTTCTATAGGTGAAAAAAGAAGAGCAGGAAAAAATGTGGGCAAATTCATCGGCTCAACGCGTCTTAAAGTTTCCTTTCGACGGTTTTGCTGCCAGCTAGGCCCTCGCGCTGAAAAGTAGAAGGCGCTTTTCAAAGTAACCGCGTTTCAAGTCGCCGTGCAGAAGCAAAGTGCAGGAAAAAGGCGAATTCGTATGGCTAGTGGCTGCGAATTTCGACTATTGCTCCTTTTCATTTCTCATACCATTTCTCCGCGGGCACGTCGAGGTATATAGCCTCGTTGAATTTCAATGCACTAGCTCTTGAAAGGCCTTGATCAGAAGCCTGAGGCTACATTTACTTGGTAGCTGAAAAACAGAAAACTGAATATAAAAGAAGATAAGAAATGGTGAGAACAAAAAAGAAAGAAAGAAAAAAAAAAAAAAAAAAAAAAATGATATTCTTACCCGAATCTAATCCTCGATGTAAATATATATATCTCTACTTACGAGTTATCTTTATGTGCTTAATTAACTCCCAACTATACTAATTTCCTAGTTGAGTGGAAGTTAAGCTTCGGCCGGTGGTGAGTCGAGGTTATCGCGGTCTGAAGCACTATACGGACGGTTGGTACCGGGCTTCACCTCTTGGTCCTGAACCTATTAACTGCAGAATCTCTAGCCAAACTCTCGGAGCTGCTATTTGGACAACCGGGTCACCGGGTTACATTAATTGCATCGTTAGTCAGAGACTTTGGGCCTATTTCTTAAAAACTTGTTTATATCCATTGGCCCAGTTTCTTGGGTAGGTACCTATAGAAAGACGCAGAGATTAGCTTGACGACTTTGAGAGGAAGATGTTCGATTCGTTGAAAATTTTACTTCGTTGCAGGATTTGTTATTAGAAGAAAAAAATAAAAATAAAATAAAATAAAAATAAACGAGACGAGAATAACTGTGGCGACGGTTTTCAGATAGATGTAACAGCGAGTGTCTGCATGGATCTGCGGCAAAGATGACGGCCTAACGATTTCAGAGTTTCAGACGCGTAATGACGCCGGAGCCAGGTACCTAGCCACCTCCCGAGTCCCCAGACAGCCACTCGACGTTCCCTTGACGAAAGAATCTGGGCACTACACAGGTATTCCACCTCGTCGTACTTCGCGGTAATAACCATCAACTACTTCGACGTACAATTAAAAAAGAAGAGCGAAACAGAAGGAGGAAAAGAAAAGAAAAAAAAGTACCCGAACAGAAAAAGACTTTTTTTGCACTCAGTCCCGGTTGCGTTATGATGATATTTTTACTTCTAAATGAACTTATGTGAACATTTCAAATGAAAAGTAGGAATAAGAGCCAGGAGCTGGGTCAGGCATCGATTAGTTTGACAAATCCTGGCAGTTTTATATCTTCAGGTATAAAGTTAGCCGTTCAAAATCCCGTTACAAATAGGTACGTTTTATCAGGAGAATTCAATTGGCGATATTACAGGCGTGCTTTATCACACGTAAGCCGAGGCGAGGCGAGACGCGTTTTCTTTGCTACGTATACCTATATAAAATATATATATATTATATATTATGCTGAGTTCAGTTCAGTTTCCTCCGTTTCTAGAAGCTATTCGGTTCGTAGCTCGTTCTTGCCTCTGTGGTAATCCCTGCTCCATAAAAGACTAATCCTTTCAGATTTCTCGTATTTGTCAAAGAACTTCCCGAAAATAATCCTCCTTCAATTCACTCACCTACCTACCTAACGGGGATCAATTCCTTCGGCTTAAAGTCAACCCCACAATGCGTCTAGCTATAACATTTTATACTCAGAATCTTTTGCGAAATACAAACGCCCGGAGCCACCTACACCAGAACACTTAATAAATACATATACGAGTATGAAATACTTTTCAATTTATATAAAACCTAAATACCCACGAAAAATGTTCGACGGAATATCACTCGCCCAGCTGTTATATCCTCAGTCCTCGTCTCCGGGGAACGAGGTATGGAATGGTACACGAATGTGTGCACCAGGTAGATTGGTGTGTGGCTCGCTGATATCGTGCGATAAATGAACCAATTTCGAAAGGATTTAGCCGTCTCAATATTGTCAGTCTCCACGGCACGTTGCTGCTTAGGTGTATACCCATTCCCCTGCACACGCAACTATCCTGGATCATTTTACAGCTGAACCTCTCTGCTCTCGAAGATGGCCCATAGATTCTGACCGGCCAAAGGAATGGAGGAGGTATAAGTTTTTTTTTTTTTTTTTTCGGAAATTGGAAAACGACGTGCATCCGGTACAGCGCGAAAGATTCCCGCACATTTCACACTGTGTTTTATTTATTTTCCTACCTTTTCTTCAGATATTGAATAGTTAGTTATGGTAAAAAAGCGTTATCGCGGTTCGATAGACTCTTCAAAAGTTCGCTAATGCCCAGTTCCTTCGCTTCTCGAGTTGATAAAACTGACGTTGGATTTCCTCGCAGGTCTCACTCCCCTCACGGTCTGTGACTATATACCTGCCTACACGCCTCAATTCTTGACGAGATAAAGAACTTCGGTACTTTGGGGTTTAAATCCAAAAGTCTGAGGCGATTATACGCCGATTAAGAAAGATAAAGTGACAAAGTATACGCCTCGACGACGACGATGCTAAAGTTTCGCTTATCTTATTCGAAAATTGAAACCCTCTAGTCTCGCTGAAATTCAAGAAAATTAATTCCTTCGACTGTGATTCTGCGTTTTGCCACATATATAGGTGCAAGAAAAACAAAGACAAAAAAAAAAAAAAAAAAGAAAGGATAACAGGCGAAGGAAGGATCAGTCGACTAGTGATTTTGCGCTTCTTTTATCCGAGAACGAAACCTCGTTAGTATTTGCCTAAACCGATGTAGGTCGAACTATCGAAAAAGGATTAGCGAACGGAAACACCAGGAACGCCTGCCAAGTGTTCTGCAGGAACCAAATGCTCCCGGTTGTACATAGTACCTCCGGCAAATGGTCGCCGTAGAACTACTACATTATTAGGAGCATTAGAGAGTAAGCTGCTTCAACTTGCCAGTTAATTAATTTCACACACGTAAATAGAAAGACGCTCGGTCCTAAGTATACACGTGTGTTTAATTATTGGTGCTAATTGTACGCCCGAGTTACCTTTATAAGGAGCTTTGCCCTTTAACCTTTGGACAATCCCTCCTTGAAGGATCTTTGACAAATTTGCTGTAGTATATACCAAAGTCGGTAGGTATATCGAGTAACTATATTATTTCTATGATATAACAGGATAAGTGGAAACCCCTGGGATATGCAGCGGTGCATCCTTTATTCGTTCGGTCCATATTTGCATAACACATACACTTGGGAAATATCGCGAAAAGCAGAGCCACTGGTGGAGGACCACCCCATGGTGTTAGTCAATTACTTCCAGCCGCCTATGTGCGGTTGAAACACCTCGAAGCAACTCCCACAGCTACCAATTACCACTGCACAAACATATCCCTGTCCATCATAGGTACATATACGATTCACGCATAACATATATACCTACCCACTCGCCGACATTTCGGCGTAATTAGGAAAATTAAGGAGGTATATATGTGTCAATTTTGTATAAACTTCGGAATAGGATGAAATTTCTGGGTGCAATATGATATTATTATATTGATTAACGGTCAGGACTTGGACAACTTTTATCTATGCTACCTACATGTTTTGTAGCGCTGTTTGTTTCACGGTGTTTACTAAATTACCGAACGGCTGGGCCTGTAGTTCAATAGACTCTTGACACGGCAAATATAATTATTTATTAACATACACACATGTATGCATAATGCATTACCCGCGGGTAGCGTAAATCGTAAGTCAGGACTTCACCGTTAGCTTTGGAGAACTAATTTATGGGATATAACATGGCGACGTGCTATCTCTGTGTTTACCTTCTCTTTGGGAAGGTGTTCAATTAACTTTGTCTGACCTTCCGTCTTCGATACGGTCATTTACAGACCTCCATACCTTCAGGCAAACACAAACTTCTGTATACGCAAATAAACTAATCACGCAAGTTCAGTCGCAGCTATATGACTTATTCTATAATCAAAGAGTTCCACGAGTTAACGCGAGCTGGTGAATTCGAATTTAAACCTCAAAGTAAATAGGGAAATGCATCGGAACGCATTAAGCTTGGTGAGGCACTAATTAGCAAACGGCTCACGCGATTATATCAACACCTACTTTATACATATAGGTATGCGAAAATACGCGGCCACACATTTTGTGCAAATATATATACTCGTTAAATTTCATTTTAAAGTGATTTAATCTTGTGCAGTTAGATTTCTAGCTATTTATTTTTGATCCCAACTTTTCGTGTAATTAACGCCTCGATATATAATCAAGACGAACAAACACCGGGTTTCCGACTAATGTGTAGCCTGGCTGCCAGACGTATGGAGGTGCGAGAATGCATTCTGCAGTTTCTGCTGCCACCGCATCTGCAGGGTGATATTAACTTAAATCCACATAACGTTCATTTGCGAAATGCTCGATGCACTATTTCACCGTCTACACCAACCTAACACCTCCGACCTACTGTATATCACGATGCGAAATGTGAAATTCTTGTCCTCCGTTTACGAGGAATGATGAGCTCGCAGTTTCCGAGTCAATTTATGTAGGTAATACCCACCACCTCGAGATCTGAATATCTCCATTTCCAGAAGCAGATATTAACATTAACACGCGGTAATCTTCTACCAGACGAATGCTGACACATGCTGACATTATGCTGAGTATAGAAAATACGACTCGTCATTATTTAGAGTTTAGACATTGACATTAATATATATAGGCTGTGGAAATAGTTGGAGACGGAAAAATCAAGCCGTTTTATTTGATGGCATCAATTAGCTCTGCAGCACGGAATACCGTCAGAAGCACAAGTTTCAGGTTGTTAACGCAGTGTCTTTGAAGTGATCAACGTTGCTCAAGGGACAAGTTACCAGTTAACTTGACTAATTATTGGCTGGTAGTTAACTTGTTGCTTCTAAACTAAACACTACTATTATTATACTAGCTGTTAATAGTTAAGGAAGTTCCGCCCCGTTATTCCGACCCCGAAATGGACATGGTCTGCAGGACACTGGTTTTAGCTATAAGGTAACTTATACTTTGCACTGGCTGCAGAGAATAGCGAGGGAGTCGGTATTGAAATTG
The DNA here is from genome assembly GCA_943736025.1 of Tenthredo mesomela. NCBI lineage: Eukaryota > Metazoa > Arthropoda > Insecta > Hymenoptera > Tenthredinidae > Tenthredo > Tenthredo mesomela. The sequence goes on along the minus strand of OX031019.1, from coordinate 27,983,344 downwards.
GGGAAAGTAAGAATAACGAGAGAAAGAGGAAGAAAAAGAAAAAATAAAAAAATAAAAAAACACAGGAATAATTATAAAAAAATAAGAAGCTGGCATCGCTAAGTTATTCAGTGTGCGTTTGTGTACAGTAATCGGGGTGGTTGAAATTTAGATTTTAGGTAGCGCAATTTTGCGCACCTCGTTTAATTCGAACGCACCGCAGTACTGGAGAAGTTTGGAAGAGGGACGACGAAGGGATCGTAGTCAAACCACGTTTCGCTAAACAACGAGTCACCACGGTCTGGGATTTTGGGATTTCGGATAATCAGATTCGGAATTTAGGGTTTGCTCTTCCGTGCCAAATGGACGACGCACCACCAACTGACCGCGTCATTCGATTCCTTGTACAAGGATCCCGGAAACTTCTGCCACATGTGTGTCGACGTGATCTCCAATCATCTCCGTCATTTTTCCCCACCCTTTTTACTCCAGAATTTGCAAAAAAAAAAATTACTTTCAACTCTGCAGAACTGCGGTTCTCCCTTTTTCCCACCTTTTTTATTGCAGCTCGCGGTATGTTTCACGCACGGATCATATGCGAACAGATATATATATATATAATATACATACGAGTATCTTTCTACCTACCAGGTAGATAAAGCAATTATTGATGACGCCCCCGGCAAACCGCAGAAAAAGGTATATAATGGCCTCGTTCGCATACGGTAACGAATAATAAAACGATATGCAACGATCCATTATAACCGTGGAGGTAATTAATAATTTCATGCACCATAAAGACTACCGCGCATATTATATACCTTGGTATGCGAATCGTTAACATATATTGAATTTACATGCCAGAGTATGAAAATTACGCAAAAAATACTGACAGACGACCAGAAATTGCACATTTAGCTATTTCAACGTTCGTCTACGTTTCTTTAGGGCTTCCGCCGTTGTTCCCTGACTTCTTTCAACAGCACCCTATTCGCGGAAACGCTAACGGACTCATGGTTCACCCTAATGCCGAGACGGTTTAGAAAAAACGCGTTTCCGATAACGATAATTTCGCGGTTGGTCAATTTCTATAGGGGTGCAATAGAGAAGGATGAAAATCTCTTACACATGTATAATGTTGAACATCAGACTGAAATGTCGTTTGCTGTTAAACCTTCGCGCTAACAACGGCCCGGGAATATTTTAATTCGATAATTTTTGCTGTTATAGCCACCCGCGCAGTTCATTTTCTGACAAATTTACTTAGCGAATGTAATGCCTATAATTAGGTGGATGGGAAAATCAGCGGACCTCAAACGCGCTCTTGGAATCTGCTTGCGTAGCCAATATTCTGTTAGTGGTTAGAGGCGCACTTCTAAAGTATTGCGACGAAAATTAGCTCGAAAATTGCTGGTCAAAAAGAGTATGACCTAAAATTTCGAAAGCTTAGAATACCACGAGAGACACAGGAAGCAGCGTCTTGGAAATTAATATTAAATAAAACCAGATTTCCACCAATTGTATAACTTATGCCCGGGTGATATTCTACAGCTCTAGTACAATTTTGTAGAAAAATGAAAATCCTAAAATTGCCAAAATGCTTGGGTCAGCGGCTTTTTGGAATTTCGAATTCATCAGAATCACGACATGGCAGCTACATTGGTGAGCCAGGTTGGCTGTATGGCGGCCGTATGGGTGCCACTTGAAATTGTTACCCTAGCATTTACGAACTTTAAATGGATATCGTTTTATTTGCCTATTACTTAACTGAACCGCAGAGGGAAGAGATTATCCGCGAAGTCAGCTTATCTGCCCGATGTAGCCCGATAACAATGACGGCTTGTCGTCGAAAGTGTGCGTATGCGCGTGTGTGGGGGTTGAGGGATTAGAGGGAGGCTGAGCTCGAGGCTTTATATTAAATCCTGAAGTCTGCCTGACGGAAATTAAGGATCCGGACCTCGGAAAGAGGCGAGCCACGCAGGAGTGAGTACTGGGACAAGGCAGCTGGATCAAAGACTTGCTGATTCGGTAACTTCTTATGGAAAAGACACTGCGTCGCTTCGTTGTTTCGCGTTGCCTCACGCTCGAGGGTCACTTAATTTGCCGGGTCGAAAAAAGCGAAAAGGAAAGGAAGAAAGAAAAAAAGAAAGAAAAAAAAAAAAAAAAAAAGATGCAAACCCCTCGCCTTATTTTCTTCGACATAAAGAAATGAAGAAGAAGAAAGAAGAAGTAAAAAGAGAAAAACTCGTTAAACCAATCTTCTTTATTACAATAAATCTTCCGCCCCTCTTTCCCCTCCCTTATAAATTTCGCCAATTTTCTCAAATAATTTATATACCAGCAGTAAAAATCTTTTTAAATATATTATTTTTCCTCCGTTTCTGCGAATTTGCAGAGCCTAGCGATACGTGACACTGGTTACCACAGTGGTCGGAAGAAGGGTGGTTTGAGGATCCACCCCTAGCCTGGGATGAAGGATAAAGGCTGGCGGCTCCCAGCCGTGGAGGACCATGGTTAACCGCAGTTGGAAACTTGCTACGACTAAGCAGCGAAATGTCATTTGTTATCCTGAAGTTTTGGCTAATGACTGGGCTTCACTTACCGAATAGGCTGCTAGTCGTGCTTTCATTTCTGCAGTATATATCTCCGCACGATTTCTATACCAAAGCTGAGGATATAAATAGTCCGTGATCTTATACCTATATAATTACCTACAATGTGAAATTTATCATCATAAAATCATATTAAAATCCTGATTAATTGTTTTGAAAATTAACGTATATTAGGTAAGATTGATAATAATTCGGAGGATATAAGGGTTGATTTTCGGGAATTCAAACATTTGGACATGTATTTAATTCTTTCGTCATTTATTTCTATTCACAGTCAATAAATTAACAATCATCATTGAAATAATAATAATAATAATAATAATAATAATATTAATAATAATAATGTAGAAAAAAAAAAAAAAGAGAAATAGAAAAGTAACGAATTAATGAAATTTTTGATATTTTATAATATAATAACCTCTAGCCCCGTAATTATATAATTAATCAATAAATACAAAATCATTATATAAAAAGTTTAGTGACAGACTCGCGCGGCTAGGTCACTAAATTTTTATGTACAAATATGATTATTCTTAATAATGGACTAGACCACTAATTAATGAAATTTTACGTTAATTAATTAATGAATTAATTAGCGATTTTATCATAATATATTCTGCAATATGTGAGTTAGATAACAGACTTGTAGCCTCTTTAGGAATAGATTGTATTTCTTTAATTTCGTTACTATTTATTATACCTAATAAATTACAGCTATATTTTCATAAATTATTCTACACGAAATGAATTTACATTTAATGCTGAATTTATTCTGAGCTAATTAAAATCACTGTTGTGTCTATTTATATTTTATAAACTTGTTATTTCGTTAACATTTGATCCTCTCTCTCTCTCTCTCCCTCAATCTCTCTCTATATTTTTCTCTTTCTTTCTCTTTCTCTCTCTCTCTCTCTCTCTCTCTCTCTCTCTCTCTACGTATAACTTTAATAATAAATCGATGGAACGGATAATCTACATACACTTTGGTAGCAAACCTTTCTCATAAATAATTTCACTTTTAATTTACTCGATTATTTGAATTTTGCATTCACTTATCTGTTCACCTATATAATATATATACTATGTGTATATTATCTGTACCAAAAGATTTCATAATTTCGTTCCGTTAACAACCCTTTTCCTTATATAGTTTGAAATTTTACGCAAATTATTTCAAATTATTGTTATGATAAGAAAAATTTACCACCAATATACCTTGTCCCACTATTCATTAATTCTATCGATTTTCGATTTGATTTATTTAAAAAATAAAGAAATAAAAGATAAATGAAACTACGTTTTAATAATTATTATATTATATATAACAGCATAGAAAATCTCGATATCATATAATATTGTGTGGTTTTTTTTTTTTTTTTTTTTTTTTTTTTTTTCTTTCTTTTATAGTTATAATATTTGATGATTAAATTATAGTGTGACAAAGTGTTTGGCAAGCATGATGGTATTCTATATAGTATGTAGATATTAAATAGAAATATGAACATGCACTCTACTTAATTTATTACATAACGATCATTGCTTTGAGAATATACCACGTACGGTTTTTTCCTTTTTTATATATATATATATATATATATATATATTTTTTTTTCAAAACACCGCGTGATCTTATAGTTGAAATTAATAATCACCATAATTATATAATTATTATGTATACTATATAATATATATATATACCTATAATGTATTATATGTTTAAAATAAAAAGAATGGTAATAATTTATATACAACAAGAGTACATGTGATTCGTATTATCATATTCATAATCATTATTATTATTATTATTAATATTAATATTAATATTATTAGTACTATTATTATTATAATATATGTGATAATTTAATAGATATTATTACGATTGTTGGCTCTCTATATATCGTTCTATCATTTACACTATACAAAGATGTACACAAGATCCAACGATTATTGTTATTATTATTATTATTATTACTATTAATATTATTATTATTGTTATTATTATTATTATTAATATTAATATTATTATTTGTAATAAATATATCTCGTCTTAAGTTTTGGCAAGGATAGGTTTGATACAAAACAGTGGTTTTCTTTTTGTCTTTTTTTTTGTCTGTCCTCTCTTTCTTTCTTTAAAATTGCTAAAATTCTATAATATACGTATTTACAATCCGTTTTTTTTTTTTTTTTTATTCTTATTTTTTTTTAATTTTATTTTTTCCTGCAGAATACTCGCACTTGATCACACACTCTCCCGCCTCTCCTATATATCAATATACACATTTACAATTTATATATTCACCATTTTTATATCGTATAAGTATATCGATGAAACAGAGTGTTATTATTATTATTTATTTTTTTTTTTTCATTGGTGGGGATTGTCGGTCGTTCAATTACAATTTTTTTTTTTTTTTTTTTTTTTTATATTTATTTATTTACTCTTTTTTTTTTTTTTTTTTTTTTTATCTTTTTGATTTTTGATTATTTTTTTTTCTTCTTTTCTTCGAGCTATTCACGTAGCAATAAAAATCTCGTTTATTCATGATCAAAAAATAAATCTAACACACAAAAAAAAAATTAAACTGCTAAATTTAATTGTCACAGCTGTATAGAATACCTATATATTCCGATTATCAATTGTATGAATAAGCCGCGAAAAGAGATGTTTGAAAAAAAGAAAAAAAAAAAAAAAAAAAAAAATTGAAAATATTTTCAAGTCTTTTATTTTTCACCCTCCGGCACATTTAGTATATCTGACTAATTAGAATAATCATCTCTAGATGTCTGTGCGGGATGAAAATTTGTTCACCATTTAAAAAAATAATAACTCGAATTAGGCTCTTTGCTAATAGCTATTATATTACTTACGGGAAAGATGTAATTAGCCAATTATCAAGATAATTCGACTAATCGTATCGCCCACCCCAATTTCAGCCTATACACCCTAACTCCCGTTACCCTAAGGTTGATATAAAATTGATTTCATCTCTCCACGCGACCATTGAATCAAAGTTCAAATCCCCTTCTTCAATTCCAGATCTAATATACTTCTCTCTCCCCCCCCCCCCCCCCTCCCCCCGCTCTCTCTTTTTATCTCTCTCAGTCTCTGTACAATTGAAAATGAAATGGAAAACAGCTGACCAAGTCTTAGAACGATCTGATCATCGACTCGCTCCTTTGGGTTTTTACTTTTTAAAGAAATTTTTCCTGTTGCGGTATGAGTGAAGATGAAAATCGCTAAGCTTCTACCGTTAAAATGTATAAGGAATTCGTAAACGTGTAGGTCGTGTTTCTCAGTACTTTAGCTAAAATATAATTGAGCCAATTAAATGAAGGGAAAAATCGCGGTGGTAAAAAATTGTCTAGTTAATCGGATATCCGACATCGTTGGTTTGGTTCTTTCCGCTGGAACCTTGCGAAGTTGGCGAACCGCGACTAAAGTTCGCGAACGTCTTTGTCGGGGATTCGGTTGCGGCAGCTGCAACCAACGCCTTGTCTCTCGGCGGTGGGGCCGAACTTAAACTCGAAGAACTCACCCCTGAGTCGCTGGACTTCTCACTTAAACAACCACGCTGACCAAGGCTGGCCGAAGCGTTTCCACTCTCGCAGCCAAGACCCAAATCCGAGCTTCCACCTACCACGTATTTTACCATGCTCAGTTTGTGGCTTCCTTCACATGAGTCCTCGATTACCACGGTCTCCCCAAAGTTTGGGCAGTTTCGCTTAGCTATGAATCTGACGTTGCTTCCACCCCGGAGCATCGGCTTTTCAAATTGACTGTGGGACTCCTTTGGACATGAGGAGCTAACTCCACCGGAAATCGGAATGTTGGGAAGGAAGTCGTCCTTGGCTGGTTCCATCAGTGGATTTTCACCGATTTTTACCTGTGACCCGGTCGTTAAGTCCAGATTATTTTCAACCCGTGATAGTTTCTTGCCGTCTGGACTTATCGTACCACGACGGGTTGAGTTTTTGTGAGCGTCGTAGCAGCCCGAGTCTCGAGGGAATTGACGTCTACTGAACGGCGAGCAATGACCGGATGTCTGCCCCGAGGTTAGAGCCAACCGGGTAACTTCGTCCCCTTCGGAACTCGAGGCCAGGTCGCCTTCGCTACCGGCTTTTCAAATACATCTCGATGTGATTATGCTCGGAAATTTTATTGAGAAAGTCTTAACAAATATATATACGACAACAAATCGAGGAGATACTCACAATGTAGATCGTGGAGCAGTTGGACAGCGGTCAAAATTTTAGCCCGATGTTCAGGCTGCTGGATACCCAAGTAGTCGAGATCTGCCGGTTCAAGTTCCCTGAATAGCTCCAAGTCCTCGTAGCCGTTCAGAACGAAAACGGAAATGTGTTCCTGTTCAGGAAAAGTGTTATAGTCTCGACGTAGTTCAGTTTAACTTTTAATCGGGGCTTAATCATTCGGTAAATTTACCTGCAAATTCATTCTCTGCAATAGTTCCTCGACCGAACCTGGCTTCTGTCTATATCTGTGCCCCCATTTACCTCGTTCGGGTTCACCGCGGCGTTGAACTCTTTCGTTTAATATTTCAACGTTTATGAATTTGAAATGACCTAATCGATTGTGAACTACACCTCTCCACAGACCGCTGGTGTTCATTTGGACCACGTCGATGACGTCGCCTTTCTGCACAGAGTAATAAAAGGCGAAAATAATCCGGTTGAACGATCGCCGTTTTTAGTCTATTACTTTATTTCATTATCCTGAATTTTATTCGGACCTTGAACTTTAACGCCTCTTTGTCGTAAGGACTCGGTGTGTAGTCCACCAGGGCTCTCGCTCTGCACAAAACTGGTCCAATTGAAGACGGACTGACGGCGTCTCGTTCCTCGCAAGAAATCGAGCTGTGATTACTACCTGCTCGTACCAGAGCTTGCGTACTTGAACCGCTACCGCTAGGAAGACTTTCCACGCTGCTTGCACTGCATGGAAATGCCTCTGACGATGCTCTGTCTTGGCGAAGGCGAGATATCTTTCGCTGGACATCGTGCCTCAGATTTCTTGCACGTCCTGCTATCCCGGCCCTCGCATCTCCCTCGAGAAGTGCGCTGGCTTCGGACTAGAATTTTAATTGTCAGTTGAGGGAGAGATTTGTCCATTGTTCATTAGAGGGAATGAAATTTTATGATCTTTAATATTTATACTACTCAATTTCTTTTCTGTTTCTTTTTTTTTTTTTTTTAGAAAAAGAGATCGAACTTATCAATTTTGAAATTCTTTTAGCGAGAATTTGTCATAGTTAGTATTTTAATTGGCATCCGGTATTCGGACACCGTGGGATAGATGCTGTTTGATATTCGCTCTGAAGATGAAAATTACAATTCGAACAGACTGATTCATTCGGATTTGTTTGTGATTGGAAAATTGCGCGGCGGGAATTGGCGCCATGGAAAAAAAAAAAAAAAAAAAAAAGAGAAGAAAAAATCCGAGAACTTGATGAAAGTTTCACGTTTTTGTGTAGTCGAGAAAATTTCTGTATTCGAAGCTAATATTCGAACCAATTTGTTTGTACTATTCTTTGGGTTATATCGTCGGAATAACGGAAATTTAATAAACTGATGAGAAACCCTGAGAAGACGAGAAATGTTCGAGAATAAACCGATAATCCAATATTTCAATAATGTTATATATATTTTTCATCCAAACAATCATGCAAACTGAAAAATGAATATGTAGACAAAAAAAAAAAATATCTTCAACCCTCGTCGCGGGTTTCGTTCGACCGTGTGCAGAGTCGCCTTTCGATCTTGTTCTGTACACAAAGTACAAATTTCAGCATGCGAACAACAAACATGAAACACGAAACACGAAACACGTATAGTTAAGCAGGAAATAAGCTAATATACGTAAAAAAAAAAAAAAAATTCAAAAAAATAATGGAAAAAAGTGGTAACTGAACGAAAACGAAAGGAAATGTAAGAAAAAAAATTAAAACGGAGTAAGTTGGGAACAAAGCGAATGGTAAGCCACACTGTGTTAATAAATATTATATCATTTATGTGGTATAGTATATCATGTATATGTATCATGTATACGTGAACACTGAGGACAAAAAATTGTTTGAAAATTGTAATCAAATCACGTACTGTATGTACAGCGGCCAAATGTTGACTTTCGATCTCTTCTTGATCCTCGTAGTCGCTGCTTTGGCTCGGGGATATTCCCTCCTCTCCGCTACTGCGACTCTACAATTAACACCCGAACGGTTCTAGTCTTGAAAACATCCAATGCAAACTACGGATCTATAACGTCCTGTTTTGCAGTACCATATATGAATACAATACATGTATATGAAAACGAAAAATCATAAGAATACGTGTCGCACGTGCACCACTATGACAACTATTGAATTAAGCTTTAGATATGTTTTGAAGAAAAAAGAGCGAAGAAATTTAAGATCATTTTTTTTTTTTTTTTTCGAGCTATAAAATGATATTTCGCATAGTACCTTACTACCAGCTTATAGTATTTGTTTGTTAGTCAAGTTTGCGAGAGTAAATATGGTTAGCGAGTTATTCGGTATTGGCGTGTCATATATATTATGTGGTGAGGGCTGCAGGGGGTGAAAGAGGCTCGTGACCGAGTAATTTTTCACATTTTTATAAACAATAGCCGAGTTTTATTTCAAATCACAGTCGTGGGACCAACTGGTTTACAATTAATTACATCTGAATCCGGTATCAACTTTGTCCGAAAGTTAAAACTAGAAGAGCCGAAGTGCAGGTTGCAAAAAGTGGAAAGACGAGGTCGTCGAGAGTTTTGATAAAACGTATAACGTGTACATGTATTTCGTTAAGGACGTAAGACGGGAAACTGTTACGAGCAATAAAAGTGGCATGACAAAAGTAGAAAACACGAACAGATTCATTGGAGCGTCTAGGCGCCAGCGATCGCTCACCAGACTCCGTATCTGTAGCCCAAAGAGTTTTGTCCAGAGAGAAGTTCTCGCGTTCCTCTGAAAGCCGGTAAATGCATCTATCTCTCGACAGCTACAAAGCTCTTATATATATCCACGTTTCTCTCTGGCATGCGATTATCAAGATTTATCCGACAAATCTCTGGCAATTCTCGCGGCGACGAGGCGATAATCTTTAAATCAAAGAAGTCGCGTAATCCGTTCTCAATTAGTTCACAAAGAAAGGCCCACGACTTTGGTGAAAAAAAAAATAAATAAAAAATACACTATTGCGCAAATTTAATTTGGTGATTTTTGACGAAACAAAGAAAATCCCCTCCGTGTATATATGGTTGTTTAAAGATGAGTTAGTATAATGGATGAGCGGAAGCGAACGGTGTCTAAATATCTAATCAAATACGAACGTATCCGTGTACGTGGCGCGTCAGGATTTTCATGGGATGCATTGATGGTTGAGGTGCGTTGGTGGTGGTTGTGACGGTGGTGATGGTTGCGGATTCGCGTTGATTGGGTCGGGGTGAGGCTGGTTGGTCACGACGCCTCCTACCCCCTGCCGGACGTAGTTCACCCCTGGTTGTGTCCACCGAAAGGGTCGACAGTCTCGAGGTGACACTCTGCATTTCGAAATGAAATAAATCACGACCACATACCGAATAACCGTATAATAAACGGGAATAAGAAAAAAGTTGAAGAAAACTAATAAAGGGCAGTATAATCTCTCGACCATTCTCTATAACTCCGATGTCTAGACCCTCGAATATAAGCGCCTTGTGTCACATTCTCGAGACGCGCGTAGAGTTCGGAAAGAGCTTTTGGTCTATTTGCGGAGCAAGTCGGTGTTTACTCGAGATCCGGAATGTACAGCGAAAGACTACGAGAGGTGCTTCGTAACTTCTCTGTAAATATCGTGTAGGTAGGTACTACCTATATGATACTAGAAGCTTGAAAGGACCCGATGGAACTTTATAACGTTCGGTAGGTATAGCTTCTCCCCTTTTGTACAGTAGTTATACGTTCAAGTGTGGATATGTCGTGGATATAATAGTGGATTTTGTTCTGGCTATAGCTGCAGCTGGGGGTGTGATGCGATGTCACGACGACGACGAGGACTTAACGTACTTTTCTAAAGAAAGTTTGATTGGATTGACCACTGACCTGTACATCGCTGCTGGCGTAGTCCCCGCTCTCCCTAGAGGCTCTAGAATGCGTTAGGGGTATGATGGTCGGTGGGTTATTGTGTCCCTGCGGAAGTATGAGTCCCCGCATAGTCGACATGGCCGGTTTCCGGGAGCGATCCCGAGGGAGGCTGATGTCGCCAGCGGTACGAAGCGAGATAACCCCCTCGCCCCTGTTTTCGGGTCGGAGATTCAGCGTGAAGCACACTCTAAAATTCCGGTTCTCTTTAATAACGAAGAGCCCGCGGTGTAGTACATGGACAGGTATAAAACCTGCGGCGAGCCCTTTTACCACCCCAAAATACACCCCGAATCAAATCTATTTCCGCGAATTTTTTTTTTTTCCCCAAAGGTTTCGCCGGTTTGGGGGAGGTGCAAAAAAATATGACGAGAAAACATTTACCTTCCGTTTTGAATGGTCGCTGTTGGTACCGGTCCCCCGGTTGCACCCATGAGAAAATCCTCTGGGTCAGACTCGTAGGGAGGTTCATCGTACCAGTGATGGCCTCCGGGTCCCCCAGGTCCTACCGGTACAGGGCCTAAACCACCGCTACCTCCACCACCGACCCCACCGCCTCCACCTGCACCTCCGCATCTCGCGTCTTCGTCGTACATGTACGTGTCGTCTGCAAGCAGTAAATTAACCTCTGGTTCAGAGCTTTCACGCTCTGGGCTATTCTTTGCTTTCATCAGTGCCAGCCGAGCGGTTACGACCTACGAAGGGCTCTGCGATGTAGTATGTATACATATACATAGTTCAAAGTTCAGAGATTCATACGGTATCAGTATACCGCGAGAAGCTCTGAGGTCGGCTTACATTCGCTAAACGGTCCCAATTTTACTTTTCGCATTTCCATTTTCATTTCCAGTTTCATTTTCATTTTCATTTTCATTTTCATTTTCATTTTCACGACTTTGGTGGTTCTTTTTTTTCATTTTTTCAGTTATACACAACTACATACCTATATGGTCGCACGGCCAAAAGTCTGGGCAGGGCTAGAAAAAAAAAAAAAAAAAAAAAAAGCAGGAAGGCCTCGGCACGGCGGGTGTTTACGATAACGCGATTACCGGCATACGAGGGGTTTCGAGTCGCTCGACGCATGTCTCGTCGTCGCACAATCATGAAGCGAATAAATCCTCACAGTGTATAGAGATAAATCGACAATAAACTGTAAGCCCCTATAGCGGTGCTTAGTGCATAAACACACATACACACACATATGCGTATATTATAATGTATATATACATAAGTTCTGTACGTGTTAATGTTATCACTCCGACTTTTTTAACACACGAATTTTAAGTATCGACTGCATGTGTCGAGTAACTTTGTACGGTATAAAAATTTAGGTATAGGTATGTGGGCATATCCATGGAATTTTTAGCTTTTGTGAGGGATAGTAGTTGTCTCCATTTCAAGTACAAATTTGAGACCCCAAGGGTGTTTTCGATTGACAAATACTTTTTCTCAAAGGTAACTGTGATGTTCTAGTATATTTAAATTCATTTCCGCATGTTATGAGTACAAAAATCGTCGAGAAAATGATAAGTCACTGTGAGGATGGAGCACTTTTTTTTATTTAAACTACTATAACTTGTTGACCGAAGATGATAGCAACTTAATTTTTTTTTTCATTAATTGTGAACACGTAAACAATAGGAAAATGTGGGACAGATAACTGTGCCGGTCAGGAGAGCTATAACAAAAATTAATGAAATAGCGATGACGACATTTTTTGAATTGAAGATGATTTTACTTTTTTAATTACAACTTTTTGACCGATCCATTTGAACGAGTGACCTTAAAGTATCTTATTCTACTTATCTTAAGCTATAAAAAGGTACCTGACCGGAAAGTGTGCCCAGAACCTGAAAAAAGTTTCAAGCTTTTGAAAATGACTATCTGAAGAATAATTCGAAGAAAAAAATCACTATTTCAGCTGGCACACATGTATTTTGATTGCGATCTCATTCCAAGCAATAGTAATTGTTAAAATTCGTAATAAGAAGTATATTATCAAATCGGTCGCTATTTTTATGCATATTTGGAAGAGATAAATACAAACGAGTAAATATTTTCAGAAATCATCAATTTTCATAGTTGTTGAAAAAATGTTTACAAACATATCTTTTACGTGCAGTATCCCAAATGTCGTTTTAAACAGCACGAGTAGTTATTTTTTATTCATTTTCATTAATTTTTTTTTATTTCAATTTCTGTTTGATTTCTGTTTTTTTTTTTTTTTCAATTTTATTCCATTTTTTTCGTTTATTATACGCGTAAGACTCTAGCCGCCGTCGAACCGGAGCGCAAATTCGATCAAAAAAATAGTTTTTCAAAGATTATTTCAAAAAGAAAATTGAATTTTAATTTTTCCTCCATCAGAACTTGACCGAGCCTTGAAAATGAATTATTTTAATTTTTTTCGTGTATACTGAGACTCAAGAACACAGATCATTCTAGTTTTATAGGTGTGCCGTCAATTTTTCTGAAATTTATTCTTATACCTCAAAAGTTAAAAATTCCATGGATATGCCCATGTATGTAAACTGGAAATTGTTTTGTCTGCATAAAACAGGGTCAAATATCATTTCGTGACGTTGGTCGCGCGCGCGTGTTTCTGCTTAGTACCTAGAATCTAGATTCTCTTCAGAATTTGGAGAGCCTTCAGGCTCGACTTGGCAAGTATTTGAATAAGACGTTACAGACTCTATCCGAGAGCAAGCTTCAGTGTAAAGTTGTTGACGGATCACAAAGTCGAGCGAGAGAATTCTCATCGAAAATCGTAAGTGGGGCAGGACCGGGTATCTGAGATACTTGAATGGAATTAACATCGTCTCCACTTCGTATATAATCGCTTATTTCGAACCCAGTTAGGTAGATCGGAGTTGATCTTAGTTGAGGTGAAAAATAACGCTGAACTTTGTCTCGATCTTATTTTACCTCTGTATAGGAAATAGGAAATGGGAAATCTACTCGTTAACAATAGATGAAAAGTCGGTATACTGACGTCTGGTGAAATAATAAAATACATTTTAAAGTCGCCTTGCGACCTAAGGAGACCCGGTAACAACGTGCGCTCATTTTATTTCCCCGTTCAAACTTTGGCAGGATACATTCCGCTCGTGTACGATCGCTGACGGGTGAACTAAAGGTATATACTGACCTCCTGGGAGCTGACCTCGTCCGTCCCGTCCAAGTTGCATTAAACCTTGCCGGATGTCTCTCAATATCTGAAACAAACCAGCCCCAGCCATTACTCCGTGTCTTGATCTTCGCTGCTGTTCAGAAACCAGGATGTCGATCGTTAACTTGGCACTGAATATATAGTTCGATGATAGTTCGTTCGTTCATTCATTTTATTTCAGACTGAATATTCAGAAAAACAAAGGGTCTTCTAATTCGTATCGTATATGAGTCTAGAAAATTTGGTGAGTTTTGAAACTTGTTTAGCTTTCCGCAACTCAAGTTAGCTTGTTATGTCGAGCTGCCTTAGGTACCTTCCTACCTACACCGAAGCCCCTTGGGCCTTAACAACTAGGCTTTCGCAAAACGGAAGTTATAATTACACCTCTCTTACGAGTTGGTTAGTTAGAGGCATGAGACAGGTTGGTAGCCAAAAATTCGCAGCTCATATTCGTCACTGTTTTTGATCCAACATGTGGTTCTTTATGAATTCTGCCAAATAAGGGAAGGAAGGGGAGGAGAGACATAAGGACGAACGAGACGATTCATAAAGGTAAGTATTCTTGTAACAAGAACACGATTATTGAGACAGCTATAGGGTGCAGGAGGGATGAAATTATAAAAAATAGAACGAAGAAACATGGCGGACAGACGTGGGGTGGTAAGTCGGAGTATTCGCCCCGGGCTTCCTGGTCGACTGTGAGCTCAGGGATGGCGCGACGTAGCCAGGGGGTCGGCGTACGAAAGAGGGTCGCGGGGGTGGATAGCAGGGAGGGAAAGCAGAAAGGAGAAAGGAAAAGGAGAAAGAGAAAGGAAAAGGAAAAAAAGGAGGACGAGGGTGAGGGTATAAGGGGGGAGAGAACCTCTCTCCGTCCCTCGAGGGGACCGTAAACCTGTGGTAGAGGTGACACTAAAACTTTTACAGGGATACCACCCTTTATTTCCATATTGCCTGTAGCCTCAAAGGTAAGTTCCGCATGGCGTCTAGTTCGCGCAAATGTACCCCGTTCTCATCTTCGTCTCTCTCTCTCTGTCTTCAAGGTGTCAAGAAAAAAAAAAAAAAAAAAAAAAAGAATCGGATAAGACTAAAATGAAGATGGAAATTGGTGCAGAAAAAAAGGAAAATGAATTAATGGAATTTCGCCTGATATATAAAAGCTAAGCATATCCTTTTTCTTCGTATTTATTTCTTGTCTCGAAGAACCCGTCACAACGAGCTACCATCTGTAGCTCCTGTGTAGCCTAGTCAGTCAACGCAGAGCAAGCTAAGGGTAGGTAGGGTAGGTATATACAACATATATAGGTATATATATATATATATATATTTATAGTGCGTACTCAGATACGTGTGCGGGGGTCGATGTAAAGGCTGATGGTGTCGCGGCGGTGGCAGTAGCAGTGGCAGTGGCAGTAAAAGCAGAAGTTCTCTGAGCACTTTTGGTATAAGGTTGGAGAGTACCGGTCAAGACTTAGCGTGGAACATGGACGGAAGGAGATGATCCTGGATTATCCTCGTGAGGGTCTACTGGCGAAGGGTGCCAAACTTTGTGATCCAAGTAGCAAACGTTGCGTTGGCGAAAAAGAGGAAAGGGAAAGAAAAGAGAAGAAAAGAAAAGAACAGAAAATAAAAGAAATACAGAAAACGCAAAAACATACCGGAAACTCTCTGTATACACGGACGTAATATTATGTACAGTAGGTGCCAACGTTTTCCACATTTATCAAAAGAAATATTATAGGCACAATTTGTTCAGTTATTGATGATTGCGCAGAGTGTTTCGAGGTGAAAAAATGAGAAATATAGAGAAAACGGTCAATTTTACGAGCAGGAAGGATTATCCGTGGGAATAGATTTTTTACGATCGAAATCGGCATAGGTACCTAACGTGCACTGTATTAGAATATTTCTATTCATGAAAATTGCATGTTCAAAATATTAAAGGGTGAGAAATATTCGACTGAAAGTATTAGTACACTGCCGATAACGCGCCCGGATATATGTGTGGCGTCGGGTATTTTGTGTTTCGTATTTTTTCTTTCTTTCTTTCTTTTATTTTCGAGGAAAACAGGGAATATAAAAGTGAAAAAAAAAAAAAAAAAAAAAAAAAAAAAATACGGATGTATGAACCGACTGAAACGTACTAAATGCCACGTTATTGGACTAAAAATGCAAAGGATATTTGAAAGCGGTGTAAAAAAAAAAAAAAAAAAACAAAAAAAAAAGAGATACAGGAAGAGAAAAAAATTTGGACGATTATAAACGCGGGTATAGTACGTGATAGGTAGGAAAATACAAAAATTCGTTTTCAACAAGGCGAGTGCATTTCACCAACTAGTATACGTGTACGTGCTCCTAGCCAGCTCAATCAAATTCTGTATAAAGTATATAATAAAAACAATCGACCAAGCACTAATCCTACGATTGAATTTATACAGATACAGACATGTAGAGGTATATAATAGGTGTAGGTATACATGCATGAAGGTATAACTGCGGAAGCGATATGATAGCTTGGTAATATTGACTTAAAAAGAACAAAAAGAAGAAAATACAAAAATCATTTTATAGAATAAATTTTAAGCCGTACGTAACTCCTATCGACGTTTCAAATTCCTCGTTTTGTTTCTTCTTTTTTTTTTTTTTTTTTTTTTTTTTTTTTTTTTTTCTCTCTCTTTTAACGGTTTAACATTTTTCCTTACTCGGCGAGAGCAACGAGGTGCTGATTTTATGCCTCCACCGACGACGACGAGGACGAGGACGAGGACGACAACGAGGAGGAGTTCTGCAGGGTTTAAACCCCGGAGGAAAGGTCAACGTTGAGGTGATAAAATGCGAAGATCCTTGTGCTTTACGACGCAGACGATCGTCCCCAGGAAGTTTGCAAAGTTTCAGGGCGATTCTTAGTGCTTAGGAAGCTAGTAGGTCAGGTCGGGGTCGGGTTTAGAAGAGGCGAACAAGGAATAAGTAACGATCAGAAGACAAGGATTGAAAATTAACGATATATCAACGACTATACGGAAATTGGTTACCTTTCTGATCCAATATCTCGCGAACAATAAACTGTCTAGCTGCTAGCTGAGCAAGTCATAAATCTTGGCTATATGGATATACCCACGAATTCTTTCCTCTTTTCCATAATCTACATCGAGAGAAAATTCGTTTCTCTCTATATAATATATAATAACGTATAATATATATTTAGATTCGGAGAAAGCATACGAAAAAATCATCGTAGAATATTGTCTATATAATATAGTCATATTTAGTCCTTAATTTTCCGGACGTATGCACCAGATATAGGGATGATCATAAATCCGGGTTAAAATAGATGCGCACACGCTGATCGTCGAACTAAATTTGCATGCAATTTCATTTCAGAAATGAATATGCATCTTATTATGCGTGTACCTAACAGCTGTTCGATCATTGATATCGAACAGCCACAAGGATTTCCCATATTGTCCAGAGGTTTTTTTTTTTTTTTTTTTTTTTTTTGGCACAGGTAAATCACGTTAAAAAAAAAAAAGAAAAAAATTCCATCAAAACGGAGATCATGAATTGAAAAAGAAAAAACAAAAAAATCAAAAACGAAATATCGATTGGGTTTTCGTATATGTATTACATGTAAACGAAATATTATGGGATTTGTTTTCACAAGCCTTTTAACAGCTGAATTATGATTCTCGTTTTTTAACCCTCGCGCCTTTGAATTTTTTTCGTTATTTTTCACCAAAGGGTAGTATAATCGAGGGTCGTTTTTCAACGGTCGAAAAACCTGGCCATGCCTGGTAGTAAAATTCATATTTTTACTAAATGAAATAAATTTTCTCGAATTCATGGTATAATTATTTATCTACTTATATGTAGTAGGTATAATTTCACACTTGAAACATATACACAGATTATAGGTATATGCGGTGTTAACTCACCTCTTCGTGCTCCTTGTGAAATCTCTCCTTTTTTCTAAGCGCCTCTTGTACCTTGAGCTGAAATATAATGCAATATTACAACTTTAATATATATATATATATATATTATATATATATATATTATATATATTATGTACTTATTATATATGCCTGTATACAAAGTTACTAATCCGGACCATCCCAAATATGCACATAGGTTGGAATTTAACAATTAAATAACCCCTTTGAAAGCCATATAATATACACGTATATATACCTATATAGATATATATATATACGCTATTCTAGTCTGCAGATTATTATCTCTGACGTTTATTTATCCCTTCGCTTATTCGCATTAACAAAAGCGTTTCAATTATCATCTCTAAGGGGTTAAACGTAGAGCACTTCGTTGCACGTCGGCCGTTTCATCTACTCGTCACGCGACCCGTTGAGCTAACGGTTAATAACTCATTGCTCTTATAGTAGCTCTGCAGGAGGTATATAGGTGGGCAAGGGATGCTTGTACATATATAGGTATGTATGGGAAGTTGGGTATTAGGTAGGAAGTAGAGAGAGAGCGAGAGAACGTCTCATCGGTGGTGTAAAAAGTATATTCAATTTGTTACTTGGCTTATCTAGACGGCAAGAAAACCGTTCTGGAAAAGAATGGAAGAGAATGACTGACGAAATTCGCTAAGGGGTATTGCGGGGCTGGGGGTGGGGGTGGGGGTGGGGGTGGGGAGGCAAAAGAAGACAGAGAACGAGGGAGAGAGGATACCTATGGTACGGGGATGAAGAGAGGTGCCGAGTTTCGAAGTAAAAGGAAAATTTATGGTAATCGTAAAAAGTGGGGCATTATGTAGCGTGATAAAGGGTCAAGCGACGAAAAACTCGGAAAAACCCCAGTCGAGAAAAAAAAAAGGGCATAAACGGGCGCGCGGTGCGGGTCAGTGATAACGAGTGTATGGAAGAGCAGAAAAAAAATCATAAAAAAAAAAAAAAAAAAAAAAAAACAGAACAAAAATCGAGGGTTTTAAGCTGATTGCATACCTACCCCTCTTGCATCCCGCTATAAATATTTTTCAACCGGAATATTTCGATACACCGATTCCCTACGTTCTACGGTGTCGCGGAATTCGGTTTAGCCGTAGAACAAACTTTTTTTAGGAACGTGTATTCCCAAAGTACAAAAAACTTATTGAAATGATGTTTTTTTTTTTGTTTTTTGTTTTTTTTTTTTTTTTTACGCGATGCATTAAACCTCAGTTTTGACACTTCGGAACTAGTTCAACAGCTGGTCAGCCATTAAGCTTAAAAAAATGATTGCTGTCGTTAAAAAAATAACGAGCGAACGTGAAGGGACATTTATCTGCCTTTTTTTCTCTTCTTTTTTTTTTTTTTTTTAGAATTTCACTGTTTGAATGGGAGACAGGAAATAATGTAGGTATCTCAGGATGTGTTATTTCTCGTAGAATTTAATGAAATACTAAACCCAGTAGCTAACCGAGATACACAGGTAGAGGCACTAAATAATGCTGTGATACTAATCCTCGAAAATACTACGTGCCAGATTATTGGCAGGTACCTATCTCCCTCGGGGAAAAACGAAGAAGAAAAAAATCAAATTGGCACTCGACTCTGTGCGTACCTATATCAGTTTTAGATATACCTGTATGTGAACGTGGTAGGATTCTATGGAAAAACATTTTTCTTTCATATATCGGTAAAAATAATATAAAGAACAAACCGAAAAGGGAAAAGAGAAAAGAAAAAACGAAAATACACGTTCAACTTATATTCTAGTAGGTATACAGTGATTGATTCACCGCTTTCACTTCGGGGTTGAACTCCGCGAATTGAACAACTATATACTCCCTTGAGGCTGGATTAGGCTCAAAGTTTATAGACGGATAAGAAGAAAAAAAAAAAAAAAAAAAGAAAAAGACAATCCTGCGTCCGTTGAAGTTTGAGCTTAAATTTTTTTTCTCTTTTTTTTTTGTTTTTAATAGAATACAAAAATTCACCCTGTGAATTGTTTCTTCGAAGCTGTTTGGCTGTCCTCCGTTCATCTGCAGGTACCTCAGTCTGTCGTAATCTCTTGGGTCCACCATTGATCGAAGAATCGTATGTCCCATTTCCGGTCCTAGACCCAGTCCACTTTGCAGAACGCTGTCAGGTGTGTCGACCTTGAATCAAAAATGAGCAAAGATGAGAAAAAAAAAAAAAAAACAAACTTCTGCAGATACTTTTTGGCCCATGGGAAAATTGAACAAATTTTACTTTTTTTTTTTTTAACTGCATGAAAAGCTTCACTTATAATATAATCCTACTACATAACTGGACACCAAAACTGTGGCGTTTATCAAAGCTTTATTTTTCTACTTTTTTATTTTACGTTCAGACGGATCCGATTTCTAGATTAGTCCCCGCAGCCGGAGGCAAAAAAAAAAAAAAGAAATCGTGGTATATGGGCATAGCTAGTATAGAGGTAAAGCATCGCATGTTTTAGTGTATCGTGAGAGAAACCGGTTAAGAGAGATATTCTGATAATTGGTGTGATAAATCGTAACGATTTTATTCTAACAACCGAAATAAGTGGAATTTTAGCAAACAAAGCTGGCTATGGCCCGTGCCACTCCATTCTCGACAAAGAAAAACACTTCCCTTAAAATGATAAGAGATGAAGAGACCAGAATTGAGACGAAGAGATTTGAGCCGGTAATGTACGCCGTGGATGAAATTTCATTGTGTCTCGAACGAAAGAACGAGCGGGTTTCGTGTATAGTATTCGGGTAAAAATCCCGGGCATAAGGTATAAGAAAACCAAAACGCACCAAGCGAAACGACAGCCGATAGATTTCTACTCAACCAAACAATGAGGCGACAATTTCACGCTGTATAATTTATCGGACGATTTATAATTCCGATACAGAATTCCCATCCGCGGGAAATATATTATTATAGCTTCAGCAGCTATAGGGGTTGTGAAAATAAATTTGATCAATCGTATGTAAGGCGCGGTGAGTAAAAATCTGTCAATTTTGTCTTCCGCATGGTGAGAATGATAAAGATAAAGAGAGATAGGGTGAGATAGCGAGAGGGAAGGGGTGCTCAGATTCACCGACGATTTAATTAAACATCAGTATTTCTGGGTAACGGATTAAACCGTTTGTTTGCAATCTCGGTGAACACAGCCGGGCGGAATCCACTAAGCTTGAGTAATACGTCGAGGCTGCAGCACCAAAGAGCGGTGAAATTTACGTAGGAAAGTTCTCCCAGGTTTCCTGTTTACACTAGCTGCGTTCCCGAGCTTTTTCTACGGCTCAAACCTTAGATACGTCCCATCCGCGTAATTCCAAGAATAAGAATTTCTTTTTTCAACTTTAATTCCTCCGTCAATAAACCAGACCGTCAACCGGGACCGGGACCAGGATGGAGAAGGAGAAAGAGCCCAACCAGTGCCTCCTTAAAACGGCGGTGAAGATTTCAACACGGAAGACTGGTATAGCTGCTAAATGTATTCCGGTCCTCGACTTAAACGATCACTTCTTCCGCGTTAGGTGTAAATCACAATAAACTTCGAATGGGGGGTTGAACAGTGATGGAACTGCAGAGGGAGTCGGAGGCGGATAGATAAATTGCCAACTCGTAGTATAGATTCAGATGGCCAAGGAAGCACAGGAAAAGGAAAAGGAAAAGGAAGGGAAAAAGGAAGAAGAGGTGAGTAACATATATTTTTAAGGCTAAGCAGCTAACTGGCCACCTGGGGCAGCTTTTCCTTATAGGTTCACTTTATCGCTGCTCTCACTCTCCGCCTACAACTCGATTTATCCATCCATTGTTAGTTGGCTTGGTGGTGTGCGTTGCATTCAGTCCATTCCGTCTTTCTCGGATGATAATAGCACTTGAGATATGGGCAGTATGCCTGCCTGACAAATGCAATTAAGTGTTGCCGTTTATTCATACTGAAGAATCTAGAATGGTCGTGGCTAGACTAGAATCGCATGTGCAATATAATATCATATTCTATACGAGATGAGTAACTAACGATATAAGTTGGGGGCGTAGTTTTATGCACGTATTTGATACCCAAGTGTTTCAAGAAATTACATTTTTTATGGTTCTGAGGTATAAAGAGGGAAAAACAAACCCTTAGCATCACAAGGTTCTTTCGAATACCTTCGGGATCTAGATCCGTAAAAATGTTTATCTTCGGGTAGAATTGGGTCGGAGTTTGTTACACTGTTCAACGTATTTGTTTTCGCACCCCGGAAAAATTTTCAACAGCCTCTTATTCGGGATAAAGTCTGTTCACGTTTGAGTGCACATTATATACGTTCTGACGACCGAATTCATTCAGTCAGAATCTCAGAGTTCTCTTATTTTCTTATTTTTCTTACATTTTTCGAAACCATTATGTGGAAGAGAAGACAGATGTGCTTCGAGATTGAGTCTCAGTGCATTTATTTGGTACTGGCCAGTTTCACGGAGATTCTCGTATTTCCTCGAGTGAAAGTATTTCGTGAAGAAAATTAGGGTGATTAAAATCGAGAATAGAGCGAAAGTGTTTTCCGATCATTGGACAAAAATAACGAGAAGTAGAATTAATTCTAAGCTTAACGAGATCCGTCCATTAGCGGCAGCTCCAGGGCCCCGAAAAGCAAAGAGCGTTTAGTCGTCCTGTTTCCAATAAAACACCCATTTAGAGAAGCAGAGCCGTGAAATGGCAAGGAAACACCCGTATATACTACAGTGGCATTTGCTTTCACCCCTCGGCTCGGCCAGGGGGTACGTTAATTGATAATTAATTCCAATTACAGCCAAGGCTTGAACCTGTTGACTGGAGAGTGACACTTACGACACTTCTGACAAATCGCTACTCCGCTTTACGCGCCTCTTGCTTTCGGAACTCTAGTGTATTTCAACGGCAACTTAATCGTCATATGAAAGTAAAACAAAATTAAAAAAGAGAAAACAAAAAATCAAATGAATGGAAAAAACTATAAGACGAAGCATTTCGTGGAACTCGTTTCCCACTATGTATACAACGAATCTGCTATTCGAGATAACCGCAGCTGAGTAACGCGTCCATTTTTCTCGAAACTAATGGGTGGGTTGAATCCCGCAAACCACGTACCTAATTTCAGTCTGGAATGGGCCGTAAAAATTTCACAACTTTTCACTTAATTAATTAATTATCCTAGTGGGGTAAAGCCGAGAGCTGCGTCGCATGACCGCGGGACTTATAAACCCATCTAATTTTCCTCTGCTGCGACCACGAGAAAGGGTTTACCCTTTTGCCGGGCGGAAAAAAAAAAAACTTTTCTCAGTGTTTCATTTTGTTTCATATATTTTTTCCGAAATTACAATCCTCTCACTCCTCTCTGTCTTTCTGCAAGTGTTCAAATACAGCCGGGAAATTTATGAAACCAGCTTTGGAAACGGTTACCCACGGTTCCCCACGGTTCAACACGGGGCACACACAACGCGTTGATCTCAATAAACCACTTAACCAGAAGTAAACCGAGGGTCAAGTAGCAGGTGCTAGACGTAGCTGGCTAGCCCAGTGCGGCAGCCTTCATTAGGCAATTACTTGGAAGGCTACGTTACAGGGAATGAGGTGGAGCTGGAAGGCTGCCAAAGTCAAGGGAAAATCGCCTTCACGTAGAAACCTAATACAGCAACAAGTCCGCTTCTCTAGGTGTTCGAGATCGGAGTTTCAACATTCATCGTTATATTGTTTTTCACTTTTCTTACACACTCACATGTACACATCAAATATTTCCAACGAAAATTTTTGAATAAAATGCGGAAAAACCCATCAGACATTCACAACGACATTGACTTTCGGTTACCTACAGTATTTTAGAACACTAGCCCGCCGGCTGTTTGCTTCATTAATTGCGATGAAGACAGCAGACAGCTTGGCATAAGGCTTAAGGGCTGAGGGAAAGATACACCGACTTCAGCCTCTTCTTCGTACAAGAAGTTTCTGTTTCTGTTTCTTAAGGGGGACCAGAGTTTTCCCCGTTAGACTCTATTTGCAAGTTATTAAAGTGCTTTCTTAAAGCTTTGTTCCTTGCCTTTGTCGAGTACATCGCAGCGAGTCGTTACTCAAATATGGCCATACGTGTATGTGAATTTGGGTGTGGGTCTGGGAGGGTTGTAGATCTATATGTACGTAGTTCACTCAACATCTCATAAGGAATTCGATATTCTTGATAAATATTAGGTAGCTATATCCGTCGAGAAAACGTGGCTATTGAATACTGTTCAAACAGCGAAACTCCAAGATCTCGTTCGTCAAGCTAAACCTCGGCTAAACGTAGCTAGTACGTACCTGCGGTAACTCATCCAAGGTAAAGGAGAGCTTGCGGATTTATAAGGCAAACACGTTCCGTTCTAAACCGAAGATGAAAGGATCCGATAGTGTCGTTCAAGTTTACCGCGATCCGAACTGGGAAAAGATGGCTTTTCAAACAGGGAATAAACCGGCGTTCAATTTATACCTCGAGGAGTAAATTTGCTTTTTCCTTTTTCATTTTGATTCGAATATTGTCTTGTTATCATATTTTTTGCTTATTTGCGAGCAATTATTATATCGCAACACTCGACGTTCCCGGGTTTATAAGAAGAGCTGAGAATGAGGTAGGGGGCTGCAGGCGCGATTCAATCTCTCGTCTGAAATCACCTGAAATTGGTTCGAAATGTCCAAGAAATCGCGGACGGATTTCTACTCCGGAAGCAAGCCGAGGGAGAGACACATAGAAACAAGCGCGACGCCGAACCTTTCCAAGGCAATAAAATGCCCGTGTTGCTCGAAAGAACAATAACGAGCTTCTGACCCGCCTGCTACGACCTCCTGCACAACCTCCGCACCTTCGCACCCTCACTTCTTCCGTCCACCCTGCCCGGCCATTACCGGCATACCGAACAGTCCAAACTAATTTGCTCACCCTGATTTCGTTACTCGATACTCCGACAGCCTTTGTCGAACCGCGGTGGTGTTTTGATACACGTGGGGGTGAAAGATGCAATATGAACAACAAAAAGCAAAAGAGACATTTCAAATTTATTTTTGTAGAGAAACGGTGAAGGCAAACGTGTAGTACGAGACGATCGATACCTAAGTCGAAAGATGAGCGAAGCTCGAAAGCTTTACCGGTCCCTTCTGACTTATCGTTCAGCCATGACAGGCAGTTCAAAATCCTAGGCTATAGCAGGTACACTAGGTGGGTAGGTTTCTCGATGGTAAAAAGACGGAGTAAACAAACGAGTCAACTATGAACTCTGGATATTCTAGGTTGGTAAATTATTCAGTACTCGTTTAATTTCGCAAACCACTGAATCGAGCTAGTCTGTGCATCAGCATCAGCAGCAGCAGCAAGAAGGGATTTAAGGAGAGAGGAGTATGAGAACTATTACTTAGCCTCGTTATCCGTTGCAGGAGGCTGAAGCTTCGTTAGTGGTTAACAAAAATTGCCTCTAGCCGTACTTGCATGGTGGATAATATCTTCCACGAGAAAGAATAAGAAGAAAAATAAGAAGAAGCGAAGGAAAAAAAAAAACAAAAATAAAAGGAAACTTGAATCTCGTATATAGAGGCACAAAAAAAAAAAAAAAAAAAGGAGAGAAGGAAGAGAGGAATAAATAAAAAATAAACAACAAGTAAAGGGAGCCTTAGATTTGCGATAAAAAAGAATCTGTACTTCGGCGTAGGTTAGGGAGGGGGGGGGGGGATGAGGGGGTGTAGGTGAAAATATTCTCGAATAACATCTGCACCATAGTAAATTCAAATATGCGAGAGGTAGGTAGGCGATACTAGAATTTCATGATTTGTTTATGCAAAATATCGCCAGGGTAGATGCAGGGGGTTAAAACTGGCGTAGCTATTCCTGCGGCTGAGGTAAGTACCTGCTACAAGCTAGAGGCGGAGATATAGCAGGTGTTAACCTTGGACTCTCGTAGATCTGCTTAACTGCTATACGCCCGTACGTTTTTACGAAAGCTTTTAACGCTACAACGCCACGGTACGCCGTACCGCGTTCGCGTCTATGCAAAGTAGTCCTTTCCCTACTTACTCAGCCAGCTGGGCTCGACTGTTAAACAGGCTTACGTAAACCGCGGGTCCAAGGGCCCTCTTCTGGAACTGGGGATAAAAACGGAAGGGATCGAGAGTAGCCATAGGTATTTCTCGTCCTTTGTGTATATCACCATAGAAATTCGATCAAGTCGGGGTGAAATTTCCTCTACGTTTCATCCATTGATTAACAAAGCAGGGGAAAAATAGTGGAAAATAGCTGGGTTCCAGCCTTACAGTTCAGACTTTAGATCATAAGAACGGAGGCTGGTGCAAGCTGAGGATCGCGAGGGTCATGAGGTTAACAGCTGAGTGTATTTCACGCCCCTCTGACTTAGAAATTAGCATATAAAGCGAGCTGTATGTCTTGTTTATGTTAAGGAATGTTCAAGCCCTTCGTAGTGTTTACTGGATAAATTTCTTTCTCCCTGTTCCTCCTTCCCGTAGTCGTCCTTATTATGTATTCAGATAACAATAATTGTTGTTACCATCGTATGACGTCGGAGATTCGATAAAATGAAATAAAAATAAGGATTAAACTCTTGATGCCGATGATCGAAATCAGGATAATGTCGATAATGGGTGGCAAAGGCTTACTCCTGCTGACAGGAGCGATATTCCGCATGCCATGTAACTTGATTTTCATGCTGAAAAGCCTCAGGCGAGTTCCCCATACGTAGGCATAAGCTTTATCGAGTATAAACGGTGGTCGCAACCGCCATGGTATCGGCGCTCCGAGCTGTTATGCGTTCGACAGGATTTTAGAAAGCGTGGGGGTCGTCGAGGTCCATATACATACGTTGAGATGATCAAAGCACCTCTACGTATCAAATGAAACCCTCTGGCCATTCTCGTTCGTGGTAACAGTTGACCAGCTGACCATCTGACTGATTGCGCGGAGATCCCATCGAATTGGTCCCTAAGGCCCAAGGGAGGATAGCCTCAGTGCTGTAATGTACCGTGGCATCGCCGGAATTTTTCTCTTACACAGTATCTTGATGCAATTTTATCATTACCGTATATAATATTAACCAGAAGCGACAGGATATGAGTAATGAAGAGAGAAAAAAAAAAAAAAAAGAAACGGCTAATTGTCTGAAAAGGGAACCAAAATATCGAAATCGATAAAAAAGAACCAATTTTAAAACGTGATCATTCACGGTTCAAAGCAAATCCCGGATGTATACCATTTCCATCTGTTAGTCAAATAAAATGCGTTTGTTATACTATTTGTTTGAATCCTGCACTGGTTAGCTGTATAATTGGCACAATTAATTGCCACACTTGGTATTCCGCGATATCTAGGTATGCGTGCAGTGGGGAAATATTATTTTTCATAACAAAATGTGTTGAAAATGAAAACATTTTTTTAGATCGAAGAAATTATTCACTTGACGAGGTTGGTGTGCGTGAAAATAACTGGCAATTTAATGTTAGATTTTATTTTTCGGAGTGACCAATGTCAGGAATGATTCGGCCAATTATTAACCGCGTGTAGGAAAGGTTATTATCGGTATGGGATCGGGGTAACAAAGTTCTGCAGGGTATTTTAACCCAGTATTACGCTAGGCTGAACGAATACCATAGACAAGAGAATGGAGGGACGAGTGGATGAGAGAAATAGTGGCTATATTTACGAACGCGTCATTGATTTTCATGAATACTCGGTAATTACAAATTGTTCTCTCGACGTCCGCTCGCCCTATCCAATTCCTGTTTCTACCCCAACCTGCAGGAATAATGCAGTTTCACGAACCAACGGGCACTCCGTATAAAGGACGATCAAGAATTCTCTGGAGAAGAATAATAACCGATCTGCTAAACAATTTCTTCCATTGTCCACTCCATACCTGGACTGTGGATGCCTCTCGTCGTTATACGTATAGATATGTAAGTATACTCCTGCCTGCAATTGCAGCTAGCATCATTTTTCCTTCTTTTCCATTTTTGTTCCCTCGTTTTTTTTTTTCTCTATTTTTTTCTTCTTCATATGCAGAAAGGCACTATGAGAGGGAGATTATTTCGTAGCGAAGTATTTTTTTTTAGTCGCGAGAACTGATAATGATTACAAAAAAAAAAAAAAAAAAAAAAAAAAAAATAGAAAAAAAAAAAAAATAACTTGTATATATTACATACTAGGTATACTGGTTTTCGAGATATGCGTGTAATACGTACATCGTATCCCGTTTATCGCGTTTACCTAACTGAGCGTAACTCACAATCATTTTGGGTTTAATATTTGATAAATGAGGGTGATACCTTCATCGGCAATTAATTCTCATTTCATGCTCACACTGCAGTATCATACCCGTACAATATACAGTTTCATATCGCTACTGCGTTCCACCCTTCCCAAGCAGTAATGGCGTAAAGTGGTAAAAGGGTGATGTTGATCGTCCGATTACACGTATATTTATATATATATATATATATATGTCTATGTGCAATGCCCTACAGATAACTTATTAGAAGCTTTACATCATGTGGAATACTTGTCAACGGCTTCGTATTTTATTATCTCGAATTTTGTGTTGCTGCATTGATAAGTTCCGAATCTTTCGAAATTTCGACAGGTCGAAATGCAGACAGCTCGAATCTCTGGAAGTCCGAAAATTTTTGTCTGTTCATCATGATGTGAAGACAAAAAATAGTTCATTCTGATCGAGAACCTCTCTATACGGAAATCCATTCTATCTATCTAAATCGATAACTTCATGGTGTCATAAATAATTGACAGAATTTGGAAACTTTTTTTTTCCCCAAAAAGCAAATCTCAAGACGATTGATTTGACCACTTGTTGGTTTCGGTACGATCAGTTCAACTCGAGTTATCAAACACTGAATAAAAAAGAAAACTTTTAGCTTTCGGAATGTCTAACCTTCGGTGTTCTTCGTTTGAAAGTTTTTTTGAATCGGCTGTCTAGACTTTCGGGGAAATACCATTTCCAAAATTGTGAGTCGGTAATGTTTAAAAATTCGGGATATTAACCCAGCTCAAATTTCTTTCCAATTTTGTGAATAAATGTTTTTTTTCTTCTTTTTTCTCGACAATTTGTTGGTATTTTCCAGCTTTTATTTCCGCATGTGTATCTAGTCGATCTATTATCGAATCATCCGACGTAACTTTAAAGGTAGGGTTTTAGTCTCTTTGACGTTGCGCGTATCTGGTGCAATTTGTGAGCGTAAAGTGAATCGCGCTGTTATCATTAACGAACGCCCTCCTATACCTAGCTACAGCACGTACGTGGACAAAAAGAATTCCTTTTGATCCCGGATCAACCGTGACTAATTTCGAATCCCATAGGTACCTGCAGTTCTCGCTATTTCCTGTCTCACGGTTGCATCTATCCTATACATAGTCACACAAGCGCAAAGAGAATCCATATAGGTTGACCCAGGAACGAAGAAATTATGCAATAGCGTACCGATGAACCCAGCGGAATTTTACTCAGAGTAAAAAAAAAAAAAAAAAAATGAAAAGAGATGCGAATAAAATGGAAAAATTGAATAATGAAAAATGCTAGACTACCAAAGGCTGCAATATCGCGTGTCTAACGTTCAGAAGAATGGAATAGATTAATAGCTGCAGGTATGTACGTACGGTGTTACGAATTATACGATGGCACGTACAAAACGACGAGCTCAACTAAGAGCTCCGGTATTTCTCGTGCTTCTTGGAAGTGAGTAACGTTATTCAAGAAAATATATAATGTACCTGCTATTCTATATATAGCATTGGTTCAAACTTTACATATGTGGATTTTCCGGCGAAATGCAGCATTATGCCCAGATTTTGAAGTGAGTAAAAAAAAAAAATTCTATAAAAATAAGTTTGATCAGTTGATGTTTTCAGGTATAATGTTATACTCACTCTTTGAGGAACACCCATCCTCGCTCTTCCATGCCTCGGCGAGCCTTGTGGTTGGCCTTGTTTTTCTTTCCTGTGTGTTTTCAGTCCCCGAAGCAGCCTTGAGAACGTGGTCTTCTTTTTGCTCGTGTTTTGCCCTTGATCTGCAATCAAAATAATGGACCGTTATGGGCAGTACCTATAGTCGAAGCTGCAACCGCAACAGCAACGTGTATCACCCCGAGGTATGCATAAAACATCGAACATGGTGTACGCAGGTACATGTTTCACGCGGATAGGAATTTTCCCTGTCCAATTGCGAGATCAGAAACTGAATTTCCTGCATAGATAGAAGAAAACACGTCAACGAAAGATTATTTTTCCTCCTGAAATTCAAGGTCAGAATTTATCTTGTGCACCGCGTGGCCAAACTCAACCATATACATACAGAGAGGCGAAGAGGAACAGATGCTTTAAAAACAGCAGATGTTACCGGGTATAAAATAAGATGCCTCGTGTTTATCTTGCGGGAATTCACCTTTAAGATCGCGGTTACGTTATTGCGTGCCAGCCTCTTCCTCAACCATGAAACATTCATAATATTGCTAGCCATCAGCTCTTGGATGAAAATCGCTAGGAGAGAAGTAAGGGAACTG
Organism: Tenthredo mesomela; assembly: GCA_943736025.1. Taxonomy (NCBI): domain Eukaryota; kingdom Metazoa; phylum Arthropoda; class Insecta; order Hymenoptera; family Tenthredinidae; genus Tenthredo; species Tenthredo mesomela. The sequence continues at coordinate 27,952,952 of OX031019.1, read as the reverse complement.
GTCGAATAGCAACGGTATAACTGCAGACCGAGGAGAGGAGGAACGAGGAATGAGGAATGAGGGATGAGGGATGAGGGATGAGGGATGAGGGATGGAGGGGATGAGGAAGGCTGGTGGACAGCGGAAGAGATACTCCGAGAAAACCGCCAAACCACCAAATCTAAGGAAACCTGAGCGAGGGTTCCTTCCTTCCTTCCTTCCTTCCTTATACTATCTATACGTGTCTATAACATGGGTACACCTAATACATAAGTATACCTATACAGCTACTTTACCCACCCATTATATTACTACGCCTGAGGAAGAGAGTCTAGATCCTTGGCTTGCCTTGTCGAACTGATCTGAGCTGAGCGAAGCCAGTGGTTTGATTCCCTGCGATGGATTCTGTGGGTATCTGCGGTTCCCCTAGGGAGTCTAATTCCTCTTCTTGAACGTCCAAACTTTCACTAAAATATTAGCTCTTCTAAACAGCCCGAAGGCCTTGCGGCCGACTATCAATTTCCATCAATTTGTCAGTGCCCGACACAATATCGGAAGATAATACCAAAACTGTTCAACTATTCAGTGCGCAGATGGAGTAACGATCTATATATATGAGAATGTTTAAAATTTTCAATAACGGGTACCTATACCCGCAAGTTCCGTTTTTTTCCCCCCATTATTTTTATTTTTTTTATTCTTCGCTTTTTCATGCGTCAATATAACTTTTGAGAAGAGGACCCCCTACCTCCGGACGAACCTTTCGGAATATATTCCGAAGCGAGAGCGGTAAAATGGCTTTAGAGGTTGGCTTGTCTCCGGAATAGAGCGAATAAATTTGCGATGACCGAGGGCCATCGATATCCATTCGTTGGGCTACCGAGGAGGGCAATTCAGACTGGGGTAGGTGGAAAGGTAGGTAGGTAGGTAGGTCCATTCATGCTCACGACTATACATTATATCAGCCTATAGCCATATACACTCCTACGCAGGTCCATTTGTTAGACTTGGCAATGGCATTAGCTCGTTCGTTAGCCGTTATAAAGTATAGTAGAATAATAAAAATAATAAAAATATGAAGAAGCTGGGAAAGAAGAAAAAAAAAAAAAATAAGAAAAATAAGAAAAAGTTGAATTCCGCGAGTATTTTAATGCATCATTAGAAGGCAAAGGGAATTTGATTTTACATCTCCCAGGGTATTATAAAGACGGCTATAGGGTATATAGTAGGTATAACGCGCAAACAACCGCGTCGTGATTCGATTTACATCTTTCCGCTTGCTGTCCGCTTCTCATAAATAATAAATGAACATTGCACCGGAATGAGGAGGGAATTTTCTTCCTTATTTTCATCACAGGGAAAAGCCTGCAACGAATAAGTTCTCATCGGACACACATTTATATATATATATATATATTATATATATATATATATTATATATATATATATATTATATATATATATATATATATATATATATAGCCCGGAGTAATCAGAGTAAATATATTATTATTTTATACCATCGATTAGGGAATGGAATGGCCAGAAATCAACGGGGGAAAGGGGATTTGAAATTGGGAACGGGGGTTGAAGACCCCGGATTTCATTACTGCGGTGAATAAATATTCCAATCACACTTTAGCCCCTCTATACTTTTCCACGGGGTTATCATAATCCAATAAAGGATCATCCTCGCGCACCAGAATCACGGTCGAAAACCCTAAACCATATCCAGGACGTAAACCCAACTACGTAATCCATACTTTCACATGGTAATTAGGGGACCTTGATTATAGTTCACATTATTAACAACTCGTGTGACTATCCATACAGAATTTATTAGCTAGAAACAATATGTTTTAGGCATATACATATAGTATAGAATGTATATCATGTAGGGATTAACACGCGTATGTTGTTATATATATATATATATATATAGTTTATTCCCCGTTATTCGATAAGCGGACTAACATGTTTGAATATTTAGATTGAAATAGAGCAGGTTTATAAGGATCGAAGGTGATGAATGATGATTAATCAATGATTAGGGGATAATCTACTCGTTGAAACTAATAGTAAATCTATAGATTTTACGAAGCTATGTGGAATGGATGTACCTGGGGGATACCCGGGATACCCTAAGTCTTACGTAACAAAGTGAGGAATGGTATTCTAGGTCTGGATTCTAAATCGTGTCTGTCTCGTATCCTAAGGTATAGGTTGCACTGAGTTAGAGGTAAAGGAGGCTGGCCCATATGATATCCAGAGAAGAGAATAAAAGAGAAGAGAAGAGAAGAGAACTGAAGAGACGAGAAGTGAGGAGAAGAGCGAGGCAATCGGGTGTGGACCTGTAATATCCGAGATATATTGCCGGCTGTAACCACAAGTCACGTTCAATCGAATGAATCGTATATGGAATAAAAATAAACCTTCTCATACCGGGCGCGATGCGATGCAGCAGTCGATACCAAAACGGATAGGGTAGGCGAACGAATGAACGAATGAACGAATGAACGAATGAACGAATGAAGGAATGAACGAATGTACGAATGAACGAGCGAGCGAGCGGCGAACTGGGCATAGAAACCGGCGAACAAATGGTTTCATGGGCCATGTATCAAATCTTTAACTTTACAGCGTCGCGCCAACTCGTGCTCCGATCCGATCCAATCCTCTGCCTTCGGTGGTTGAATTTATTAAATTTTCATACAATAAGAAATACGAGGAATTAGGTTGATCCCTGCGTCGATTTGATCATAGAAATTCAAGGTTTTTTCTCACCGTTGAACTAATTCCAATAACAATCCTCGTATGGCGTTGTTAATTATAGTGAGCGCCTGATGAAATTTTTTCGAAATCACAACCAACAAAGCCACGAAATGAGAAATTCGACAAGAGAAAGCTATTCGCCTATTCGTGTTACATTGGCAACAATACTCGATAAATTTTACGCGATATTTGGCACAGATCTCGCCTATAGTCGAAGTGCCGTAGTGGAAAGCTGTTTCGTCTGTTTCATTGAACGGTATAAATCGGATAAACGACATGAGCAAATACTTCTGGCAATTTTTCTATCCGGTTTTAAGCTGCGGCAGCAGAAATCGAGGAGATGAAAAGACGGTGTGTAAACGTCTCCGGATATTTTGTTATTATATAAGTTATGGAAAAAATTATGTACGAAAATATTTCCACAAAAGAGAGAGAGAGAGAGAGAGAGAGAGAAAAAAAAAAATAATAAAGAAACGAAAAAAAGTTTTCCCAAAGATAAACTTAGAACTAACTCTTTCCGCTCTTTCGGGATTCACTTCCGATGGATGAACCGTAAAGTCTCTCCTGAAGTTGAATTTTACGATGAAAAATAGAAGATGAAGTATTTCACGTATTCTGCAAGCTCAGGTTTGCTGCTTGCTGCAGCACACCGTCGAGTTATGGGTGCAGCGAAAATCAGGACTTTGTCGGTGAAAATTCTATCTGCACTCATGGAAATATCAAGAATAGAATATGTGACCTGGATGTACGTTATATACTATATATAGCAGAATTATGTGCATGTATAATACTAACACCCCGGAGTTTACTCCTGTAGATATACTTTTATGAAATTACAGAGATTTTGAATTCTCGTAAGCAAATTACTTACCTGCCTTACACGTATAATATGTACTACGTATACCTACTATTAAGTCCTGAAATCTTTTCCGTTGCCTATATATATATAGAGCTATCCGTATAGGTATACCGGCTATAACCAGAGTCTGAATTTTTATATGAGACCAGGAACCGACCAACGACATGAACAATTAAAATCTTGGAACATAATGCCAGCTCTGTTCTGCAGGTGTCGAAGTAATATCACGCTCCGCACGCACGGAGGACAATTAAGGCGAAGCACGGACTCGCTGAGAGGGTTGTGCCACTACTGTATTGTCGCCAGAGTGGTGAACGAGTGCATACTGCAGTTGGATGAGGTGGGTGTAGAAACAGAACAAGAATAAGAAGGAGAACAAGAACAAGAACAAGAACAAGAACAAGAACAAGAACAAGAAGCAAGAAGTAAGAGCAAAAGCATAGTAGCTGGTACGGTAAAGGTGTAGGTAGGCAAGTGAAAATCGTGGACCCGTTTCGAGGCATACCTACAAGCAGACTGCTCTTCGGACTGGGAAAATCTCTAGAGGTTGAAGAATGGTTGAGGCACCATTTCGAACGGTGTCGCAGTTTCTTTTCAAGAGTTAGACATCGCCGTTGTCTATACTTGGTGTCTGTCACGCCTCAGATTATTTCAAAGAGGCACCCACGAGAATACGAAGAAGAAGGGTGAATTTCGCACTCGAATATCGAATATCAAAGCGCGTGTCGTGTGGTAGCTGATAGTTTCGAGCTTACGTCGAGTATGTATGAAAGGGTGTTCGAAAGCATTACTTATGTAGCAATCATTGATCATATTCATAATATATCAACGTGTCCTCTGATCCACTTTATCGAGACGCTGCAGCTTTAGCGAGTGAGTTTTGCGTATTAAAACGTCTCTTCTTTTTCCCATTCTGTTATGTTTTAATGAAAGGTACCAACGCATTTGTTTAACCAGCCCCCCCCCTGGCTCATTTTTTTACATACTTGCTTTTTTTTATTTTATTTTGTATTCCACGTTTTTCCCTCTTGTTTGTTTCCTCTGGGCTTTCAACGAACCCGCCAATTTTCATACCCCGAAATAAAAAAATGTATTTTCTGTTTAACCCACAACCGCCCGGTGTAAACTGTAGGTAAACCAAACCGTGTTTCGGTATCACAGCTGCGAGTGGCGTTCCGTAAAAGTGAATAGGAAGAATAAATAAACGAAATAGGAATACGCGGTTATTATTATTATCATTATCATTATTAAAACCCCACGCTTCCAGTTATATCGCGCTTTCATTAGCCACCTAAGAAACTTCTTACGATGCAGTTCGTGGCCTATCTAAACAACAGATTCACTCGTTAGCTTCAAAACTAAGTGACTATTGTCTAGGCGAATAATGCATTTTTTTCTTTCAATTTTGATGATAGAATTTTACTTTTAGCTTCAATTTCAACGAAGCTTTATTCCGCAGCTCAATAAATGACGATATATTTTCGCACGAATTGATGCGATGTGTCGACTTTCCGATGCCTATAGGTGGAGAAACGTTATCGGTTTATTTTATCGCTGATTCGTGAGCTCGTCATATCGTCTGGTCACGCTATCTAGGCTTAGTCGGTTGCTCTGTCGTTAAACAATACATTTATGCAAATACTTGGCATTTAATTGCAAGTGTTTTGCATACGCGATCGGCAAACGGTACCAGCAAACCTCCGACTGATTGTAAGCCGCTCAGCACCCCACCTGCAAATAGTAGGAGGCTGAAAGCCAGCTAGCTAGTCAATTCGTTAATAAAAGTTTCGCAAATTCTTTCCATAATAACCACAGGGGTGGAAATTCACCCTCGAAAATAATCTTGCTATAGATTTTCGGGTAAGATTTGATGTTATCCTTATCGTTGAATTATTATTATTGGAATCGAAGAAATTGCGCAATTCTTGCTCGAGGCTAAAGAGTTTTAAAGTGGGATCGTAAAATTGGCAAGTACCTACCTATCTTACAGCCCGGTTCGACTATGCGGAGAAAGACGTGGCTCTCGCGTAGGGAGACTACGGTGTTTTACAATTCCCGTGTAGAATTCAGAGTATAGGGGAAGAACGAGCGTGCTACACGCTTTCGCTACAAGCTAACGCAATAAAAGCTAAATAAAACTTCTCGTTGCACAGGTGTCCCCGGGGCACCTATGCCATCGGGAACCAGAGGGAGATAGGGAGCTTGCAGCATCCCCGCATAGTACAGCTCCGCGTATTCATCTCGTCGGTATGAAATATTCAATAATTTCGAACCTAGATTTCAACGAATATAATTCACCGTCTGCAGAATTATCTAAGCATAAAATATATGTATACCGCAATACCGTATATATGTATAGAAACTGTCTAAGAGAATAGTGCAATGATAACAGTGTAGGAAAAAAATCTCTTGCTTCCAAAAAAAAAAAAAAAAAATAAAATAAAAAAGGTAAAATTGAGGAAAAATATTAGCCTTGGCGACACATTTTCTTTTTTCAGAAGGCAATCAGCAAATGGGCCAAAGTTACTTGGGGACACCTGCTCCGTTTACTACGATCCACCGTAAGTAGTATGTAGTATCTCGTGGTTGGGCTACGTACACCGGTATGAAACAAAAGTGTATGAAAAAGAAAAAAAAAGAAAAAAATAGCAAGATACAGGGAATAGAGAGAGAGAGAGAGAGAGAGAGAACAAAAAAAGAAAGTGTCAAATTTTTAAACGAAGCTCCTCGATAAGTGAAATTTGTTAATTTCCGAATTTCTCCTCATTTCTACTTCATCTCCCTCTATCTCTTGCTCTATACGCTGCGGCAACCCTCTCGCGCCCTGTTCGCTTTCGGTTGGATAGACACGGTGCACAAACACAATCAGGACCCGGAGGAGCGGATTCGGGTAAGCGCGGTAAAGCACCGCGTATACCCCTGCCTTGCGGTGTTATGTATGTGTGAGTACAAACCAACGCTACCCCATCGGATAGGTTGGATAAGCACATCCGTGTCTGCAGGTCTCCTCGAGTCTAGACAGACAGCCTGACTCTCCCACAGTAGCGTAGCGTTCGCAGCACACCACACCATGCTATACCAGCACTAGCACTAGCACCAGTACCAGTACCAGTACCAGTGTACCAGTAGCAATACCATACCATACCATGAAGTGTGTAATGTATGTACGTGTATATCTATGTAAGCAGCAGACCCGTTTCCCAACGCGTTCAACGCAAACCAGCTCAAGTACACGTAACAACTGTTAAGTACTACAATAGCATCAACGCCTCTAATTCCACATTAAAGCTTAAGGTTCCGTCACGTTCATAGTTCTCAATTCTATATAATGTTAGATGGTTACATGTGCTTTCGGGCTGGATCTCATTCATGCGTTTTGAAATTTAGATGGATTTCTTGATGATTGAGAACAACCTGAAAAAGATATATCTAACATATGGTTTCTAAGGGTAGGTGGCATAAACTTTGAGGAATTTTCTATACTTGAAGAAATCACCGGAAGGTCCATGAGTGGAATGAGTAAGAGGAACAGGATGTCATTCTCAGCGACGTTTTGTTGTCATTTTTTTTTTTTTTTTCCATACACGGTCTCGTAGGAAACAGATCGGTATACCTAGCTCATACCTACCATTTCAACGAGATAGGAGAAAAACTACGAGTTCGTCTCAATTACGTATTCATACGCGAACTCGAGTACGTATACGATCTAGAAAGTGCCGGCGGGTGGACGACGGAGAGAAAAGAGAAGAGAAGAGAAGAGAAGAGAAGAGAAGAGAAGAGAAGAACGAAAGGAAGAAAATAGAAGATGAGATGAGAGGAGAAGAGAAGAGAAGAGTGGAGGGCCGTGGCCTGCCGTGTACGAGTCAATAGAAATGAAATATCAACGTTGACCCCACTCCATTTCCTCTGCCTCTTTCCTCCGTCTTTCCAATATGGGAGCTAAAGTGCTTTTCGATATCTTGAAAAATTCCTCCTGCTGCATTGCCGCTGGTTTTCCCTCTGCCTTATCCTTATTTTTCTTCTTCTTACGGGAACGATTTTCTTTTTCATTTTATTTCAATATTATATATATATATATAACACGCGTTTCGTATACTCAAATATTCTCTATAAACGATCGAATCGCAAGCTCGAGCTTTCCTGGGTTTCAGGTAAATAGAACGTCGCGTATTAATATCTAAGACAATGAAATAGTGAATTTTTCGTTTGCGGAGAAAAAATATGTTTGCTGAGAACGTTGAACCGCGTGTAACGCGACTCGGGGGAATTTTCTTTTTAATCTACACCCCGCAGAGGCTTGAGGCTGTAAGTACGACGCTGATTACGAGGTGACTCCGCGTCTCGACTCTTGACCTCTTGGTTCTTTTTCAGATTTTTTTAGTAGTTATACGTATAGTTCTGCACCAGCTAGACCTCGTTGAAAGTTTTTTCACTCATTGTGTGGTAGATATATATACAGGTTTAACACTTTCAGACATTTAGAAAATCCACAGACTTACCATTAGGTGGGAATTCGTAGAAAAACGCTGACCTCGGGCTGAGGCAACTGAAACAAGATGTTAAAGAAAGAAAATTATTATTCATCTCCAGTTTGAAGGAAGATAAAAATTTTCAAAAATTTAATACACAAATCCATATATACGAAACTCATCAATCTATTGCCATCTACATTTAGAAAACGATCCTATATTATGCAATCGGCGGAAAAGTTTCTGCCTAATAATTAAACCCCGCAACGCCGGTACGATCCGTAATTAGATAGATACCTATACAGGTCTGTATAATTGCAGAGAGGAAACTAATTACATTAGACGTGACGAATTAATCCCTAGGTTCAGAAAAACTCTTGTCTAATTCAATAACGAAATACATAAGGTACTACGTATAATATGAAATAATTTTGAAACAGCTGAAAGGGGTAGGTATATATATAATATATTATAATTATATAATCGAATATATAATATATAATGATCAAAAGTCATTAAGGCAAAATGCAATTATACGCGATCGTCCGGTTATATATTCTGTAATTAATTATTTTGAAAAAGGAACTAAACCGGAAGAGCTGATTTATTGCTCGTTCAATCGTATTTTGGTGCAACATTGTGAGGGTGAGATGATGAACAAACACCTCCAGTACGCGGAATCAGCGAGAACCTGCAACGTGTTTGGCATTCAATACTAATTGGACAGCCGACTGCAGTTTCGCCCCCTTTGACGTGCTTTTCGCGTTTCAATACTAAATTCAATGCCCATTTTCTGCTCCGGATTCCTTGAATTTTCATTTTGTTTTTTTGTTTTTTTTTTTTTTTTTTATAGGTAAAATTCGTAGGGGAGAATAATCGGGATTAGAATTTTTTTCGTTCAATTTTAATCGAACAGCAATAATTTTAACTCTATTTTTTTCATAGTGGAAAAATTTGTTGAAAACTGAAACGCTGTTTTACCTAAAATCGTCGATCGTAAATATTCTTTTCTCCGATAATTTAATATCCAGGTAATTATCAGCGTGAACTGTTAGCGGCAATAAACTTTCCCCCGCGATTATTACCATAACAAAATTGCTAATTGTATTCGAGCGTGGGCGCGGAGAATATTCGTGTTAAAAATATTTCATATAATCGTAAAAAACGAGAGAGAAAAAAAAAAAAAAGAAGATATATATATATAAATATATATTCAACCCTTAACGATCTGGGTTGTTAAAATTGAAATGCTCATCGGAAATTAAGCCGATAATTTCGGCTAATGTAAAATCGCCTAGGCCCTAGAGCACTTTCTGCGCGCTTAGTTCATTCAGTTCTGTGCAATCTCTGATTCTAATGTACCAGAGTTAATTAGACACTAAATATCTCGGGAAAGGGGAATTGGGAGATAGGCGAAACGCAGATATGTGAACCAGTTACTGTTAGCAATAATAATGGAGTTAAGGTTTAAACGCGTGTATAGCTTAGATCGGTATAGGTATACCGTTTTCTCAATCTCAACCGCAACTCGTCACTGACGTTGAATTATCACATAGGTATAAGTGTACCTACCTACACACATATACGGTAGATTTTGCCCTGCGGAAATCGCGGTTAAATTTACGATGTTAATTACTCCGTGAAATTGGCGATGTTTTACAAAATTACATTCAGACATCTGTTACCGCTTTAACTTATTACGGCTCACATATATACCGTTATCTCTATTCCCATAACCGTTTCAGTGACAAATAAATTTTTCTCTTCAGCGGGAAAGGTTTCGTTTTTTTTTTTTTTTTTTTTTTTTTTTTTTTTTTTTTGATTTCGTTTCATTTTTTATAAATTTTTTTTTATATTTTTTGTTTCAACGACAACTTCTTTGCTTCTCTTTCTCTTACCTTTGGTAAGTTTGTTGATTGGCGCCTGGGGTTGTGGTCGTATTCTGGGTGGCTAGGGCCAGTTTTTGTTGCCTCTGCTGTAGCATCTGACGTCCAAATACTCCGTAACCAAACCCGTAGATTTCGTCCTCTTCCTTGTCGCTCAGACAACTCGAGGGCTATAAAAATCCGAAATTTTTATACTAAACTATTATATCAGTGTAGGTGATTGAAATCTATTGATGAATAATTTATTTTATCTCAATTACTTTTTTCTTTTTTCTTTTTTCTTTTTTCTTTTTTCTTTTTCTTATCTTGAATGTTATAGCCGAAAGAAAATCGGGAGAGCCAGAATAATTACAGAGCAGCTGACTCGCAGTTGTAAGAACATTAATTATACTCTGTTCCTTTTTTGTGAGTTTTATTTTTGTGGTTTTTTTTTTTTTTTTTTTTTTGAACATCTTTTCTTTAATTTCTCTTTTTCTTTTTTTCAGACGACTAAACCTTTGTAAAGACTTGCTGGCTTTTGCCTGGAGACAAACTAAACTACTGAAACTCAACTAGTTACAGAAACTTTTTCATTGTATTGGTCGCTTCGCGAAAGAGAGCGAAGAACAGAGAGAGAGAGAGAGAGAGAGAGAGAGAGAAAAAAAAGAGAAAAAACAGGAAAAAGGAAAAACGAAGTTAATCCTTGTTAAACCGTGACTTTGAATTTACAGCTGAGCAGCTTATATATAACCTACCTACTCTGGCTGGCTCGCGTACTTTCATTTCATTCGAATTTCCACTTTTAAATGTCATTCACATACTTTTTCAGGGTCAATGATATTCTAACAACGTCAAAACCGAAACGTTGCTGATAAAAGTGAATAATTAATAAAATATTGAGAACAAAAAAGAAAAGGAAATCGTTAAAAACGTTCATCTATTTCCGTATATTATAATCTTTGACAAAAGGAATAGTTTCAATGAAAAGAAGTAGATGTAAAGAATAAATTAATTAATGACTGAATAAATTAATTAATTAATTAATTCACGACGAGACGGCGCGGTGAGTAGAATAAGGTGCCTGGTTGAATATGTGTTTGTGTGTGTGTGCGTAAGTCCATTTTACGGTGACTTTTCACACGTATACTTACCGAGTATTTTCCCGGCACGTAAATGGGCTGTGAATGACTTGTGGTAAGCTGAGTGTTGGCCATTCTGGGGGATACATTTGTTTCTCGTCGTCGCAGTTCCTCGAGTGGCTCCAGAACGTCCCCGTAATGCGTTCTGAAGAGGTCTGCGTACCTCGAGGCGAGCCCCTCCAAATACCCTCGTTCGCCCTCCTGGAACACATATTCGCGGGACGTCAGACTCGTGAAAAACTACGAAATCACCGCTAACATAAGATCGCGTGTTGAGGGTTAAAGAGAGAAAGAGGAAGAGAGAGAGAGAGAGAGAGAGAGAGAGAGAGAGAGAGGGCGAAAGGGGTCCGGTCAGTTGGCAAACTTCCCTCGTGAAGGAATAGGAGGATCATTGTTTTTCCTTTTTATCCATAAAACCAGAAAATAAAAAAAAATAAAGAAGGTATAAATTTTGGAGTCAAGACACGCGTCTTACCGCATTAATATTTCAAGATTTTATCATCGATTCAAAGAGCTATACCTACGTTTTCCACATTTTCTTTCTCATGCAACTTTATGGCTTCTGGCTTTGTCTGACGTGAACGTTTAGATATTCTCGGTGTTAAGCACCCCTCGTTTACTCTCTTTTGTTCACGAAGGTAATAGTTTAGAGCTCTGAGAATTAAGAGTAACAAAAACGGTTCCATTACCTACCTAGTGTAGGTACTGGATTTAAAACGCATTTGTTAATACTTCACCCTTTCGTTTAAATATTAAAGCGCCAACGACGCGACGTAGTCGGGGCTCGATTTTAAATCGGAGTAGTAAAGGTCGCCGTCTAGTCAGACAAGAGCGAATACATTACGCTTGTCATTTAGTTCTATATGTATAATATATATATACGTGTGCGGCATCGAGCGGAATTAATATTTCAGGGATTATTAAGGCTTGGATTTAAACAGGAGATAATAATAAAGGGAGAAGTGAGAGGGGAAGGGAGAAAGTTCAGCGTAAATTACAGTACGGTGAGAGGTAAAGATTTTCATTACGATAATCAATCTAGAGAATACGAGAGAGAGAGAGAGAGAGAGAGTGAGAGAGAGAGAATTGTAGAAAAGACATTAAAAAAGCATCAGCGATGTCTGAGGCCGAGAAGCGGAAGCAATTTTCTACCTCTCAATAACCTACGCGAAGCTATTAATTAGAATTCCAATCTTCAGCGACGCGATTCTACTACGCCTGCAAGCCTTTCCACCCTTTACATTAGGGATGAACGTTCAATGGTCAAACTTAAACTTTAGAATAAAGATACCTGGTGCACCAGCGCAATGAAATATCTGAAAATTGATAAGAAAAAAAAAAAAAAACGAAAAAAAAAAATTCAGGACGAGGTTCCTTCATTGAACAAATTCATACTAGAACAATAATTCGTGAATTGTAATTTATGAATAATTAAAACTGAACTGATGCCTTCTGTTTAATATACCATTCACACGCAAAAAACAGTGCTGTCGAATTTACTCTGTGAGCAGTAAATATATGGACAGCACTTTTTTGCAGTAGAAATTATCACAATTGTGGTAACATTCACTATCGTATAGACATATTGAATTCCACTTGCTCCAATGTACCCGATACTAGAATTGTGGTAATTTCTACTGCAAAAAAGTGCTGTCCATATATTCACTGCTCATAGAGTAAATTCGACAGCACTGTTTTTTGCGTGTACATTATATGGTAAAGACTAAAGATGCTGTTTATTACCTCACTTGGACATTTTTTTCATTATTTTATACTTGCTGGTTGGTCTGAGGTAGGTAGTATAGTAGTACCTACGTACTTGCTTTGAAAAGTTTTGGTAAAACCTTTTTTCGAGTAGGTATATAGGTATATAAGGTATGCATAACTTTATACAAGGTTCGCTACCCCCAAGTGTGTAAGTAGGGTATAGGTACCGGCGCGACGCGACGTTTCTAGTTGACTCGAATTTCTTTACCGTTGAATAATCTCAAGTGGTTATATTACAGACCTCTGACCAAATCTTTATATCCTTCTCCTTCTATTTCGCTGCTTTCCCTCATTCGAAATGTGGAAGAAAAAAAAAGAGATTCGAAACTTTGCCAATTCCATATTTCCTTTGATCTATATAGATATACACGTGCGATATGCGGGGTTTGGTTTATCCGATACCTACCTACCTACCTACCCCAACCCCCTCGATCCTCCGCTCCCTCTTCTCGCTCTTCGCAAATAATTCAACTCGATTCAATCTTGAGGATTGCTTTGAGCTGCGGCGAGTCGAGATTGAAAAGAAAATTTATTTTATTTAGATTTCGTGTAGGTACTTTTCTTTTTTCTTTTTTCCTCGATAAATTTTCTTCTTCTTCTCAGTTCTAGTTTTTCAATTTTTCATTAATTAACGAGTAGTACATAACGACGGCGAAAATATTAACGCAAAACAAGTAAAAAGAAAAAAATCAACAAAAAAAAATTAAAAAAAAATAAAAAAACACAAATCAACGTGGAAAAACCTATGTGCGGTTAATAGTAATTGGGCAGTCGACGCGGTTGTTAAGAGGACGGCATTATTTTCGGGTCCAGGGGTCCCTCGATCGGGCGTTGCACCCGCCATTAGCGGTCTACCACTTCACCGGTGCCCACTGTTCATGGGCACCCTCATTATTTACATATATATACTTCATCTCGTTTTGCACACCATACCGTCGTCGTCTACCGGCGGGTCTGGGTCCTTTTAAATTTTAGTCATACCTACCTACACGGAAATTAAATCAGTTCTTGATTCAGACAGAGGCGTAGCTATACGTACCCCGGTTCCTTTTCGTTGCTTCGGTTTCACGCTGCCTCTATACCGTTCATGCAGAAATTGAACCAGGCTGATGACAAGCTTACGAGACTTTAGGCTCTCGAACTATACGTATATACATTATACATACACGAGAGCTGTATTTCTATAAACGTTGTGGAAAATTACTTAATTTTACGACGAGTCTTACCCCCTTCCCTCTCCCCCAACCCCTTTCCCAGCAGAGTGACTCCCGTTCTGAGATGGCTGCAGCGCAGCCTCCTCGTAAATTCTAGCCGTAAATTACCTCCAACTTAATTAAGACGATAAATTACCTAATTTCCAAACATCGATTGAGGTTTACTCGTCTTATATTTCGCAGACAATTTGAAAATCCGAGTCCCCAAGAGCCAAAGCTCTATTCGTATTATATCTGATACCTAAATGCAGCCATATTCGACTCTATTTCTAACGCGAAAATAACAGCAGCGTTAATACTCGGTAAGATTTTCGGTTTTTTTCCTAAGCTTTTTTCGTTACGTAACTTTTGTGACTGTGAAGTACTACGTATAGGTATAGGTATATTCGTTGCAATTTTCGAAAGTGGTGAACTACTTTGACTGAAATATATCTTTCAACGAAAAAGCTCGCTGTCTATTTCTTTAGTAAGTATACGACGCAGCGCTATTCTAGGCAGTCAGAAGTGAAGACTAACGGAAGACATACGGTGTAATAAACAATACGAGACGGAGGAAGTAATGAAACTGAGTATACACTCGAACATATTGTTACACACGTTTCATTTTTCCTATTTCTTATTTTCTTTTTTTTTTTTTTTGCTTTTTTATTCTTCATCCCCTGTGTCTTTCAATATATCTTTACTTACATATCTCTTCTTGGTATCTAAAAACGAGGAAAGGATCTTCGCACGGTTCGCTGGTTGAAGAATAAATCGAAAAATCGCATTCCCATACGTATTACGAAACCCGTCTTCTTATACATGGGTTGAAAATTTAGCCCGACTCGGAAACAATTAAACGCAGTTTCCGTAGTGGGTACGTTGGACGAAACAGCGCGCGGCCATCAGGGTAATGGTCTTCTGCCTTGTCGCATTGTTAAGATCCAGACGCAAAGAAAGGTTTTAGGACTTTAGAGTAAAAGAGACGGACGGACGAAGGTGGGGAACCCGCTCGATGCAGACGCAAATTTTGAGCTTTAAGCCTATGCCAGGATTTCGGCGCCAAGCTTAAGAGCGTCACGTTAATCTCTGCTTGTTCGTCCGACCCTCGCCTTCCGGCTTGTTCTCCAGTTCTCCTTTTCTCGAGTTCGATAATTCGGAGCTTTTTAATCCCCGAACAGCCGCACATGGACATCGATTTAATTTTTTTTTTTTGTTTTTTACACAAATTATCGCGAAAGATGGTTTTCATTGATAAGCGAAACCATGCTTCTGTCAGGCATATAGAAACAGAATAAGAAAAACTAAATAGTCACATCAGCAAACCACCCTTAGGAAGTCGTAGTACTACCGCGTAGTGGTGTGCCGAAGAATAAGCAAGCTCGACTATATTTCGACGGGCTTTTCGAATCCCATTACGAATAATAAGTCGATGGATGCATGCATGAGGATATAGATATATAAATATACATGTATGTAGTACTACGTATGTATGTAGGCGAATGTAGAAGGCGGGTGTTTTTCATACGTCCGTTTTTACCGCCGTTATATAGCTGTAGGCCTCGGTATATACATGGCGAAATATACATAGAACGATTGTCAAACGGAGCGAGAGCTTCGTGTCTAAAGCTTTTCACTCGAAACAACTCCTGCAAGTATATTTTAATCGTAAAAGTGCATTTCCCTTTCTTTCTATATATCTATGTATGTACCATGTATTTATGTATGTGTGTATAGCAATGGCTGGTGGATTGCAGAAATGCAAGGAAATGTACCTAGCAGGGGATGGCATCGTCGGGTATTGTCCCTAGCGCGAAAACAAAACAGGAAGCGTGCCATTGTCGGCTCAGCGTCCTTCCCTGTTCTCTCAATCCTCAATTTTCAATCCTCAATCATCAGACTTCTTTTACCGAAGAGCGCATGAGTTTTTACCTCGTTTTGCTGAAAATTTTATCCTTTTTTTATTGAACCGCTTGAATATATCCAGAGATTTCTATATGATATTTTGAAAAACATGAACTGTCAATTTTCGAGGAGAACTTACATATGGTCATATATGGCTAGGGGATTTTTGTGGCTATACATGCATATGCCGGTACAGGGGATGAAAAAAATTTCGTCGCGGCTTATCCACGTGAGCACGATGATCGTGACAAGCTAGATAATTAATCATCAAGCGAGATGAAGGCTTTGAAGACAATTAATTACGCAGGGGTTAAGCATTACGCTGCCTGAGCAAATCCCCGAAGCGTGAAAATTTTTTAATCAACAGTTCTGATTGATTAAGGGGAAAGTAAAGGAAAACTCGCTCTTCAAGTTTTGATATAGAAACTGGCTGAAAGTATCGATTTTTAATAAATATATTCTAAACTTTTATTCTATAATTAATAATAATCTTCAATCTCTAAGCGAATTATTTCCAGCTTGCTAAACATCGAAATTTAAAATAACGATAAAATTGTACGAAAAAATAGATTCCTATAAGAAATCTATCGAACTCAATTTTTCCGGTTCTAGAAGGAGCTTATAAATTAATCGAGTGCCACATGCGGTTCCATCCTGAAATCGCACCTAATGCGTGCGTGTTTTTATTTTCGTTTTTTGCGGGCGGCTGTGAGCAGGTGAACGTCACGACAACTTGGGGCTGATTTTCGCAGGCAACTGCCAGCGTCTGACAGCTTGACGGATCGGTGTCGGCCGGATCTAATTTAAACGAAGCATGCTGACTGACAGACGTGAATTAAAAACAGTCGAGCAGTCGTCACCTGCACCAAGGCGTAAAACTGTATAAAAATGGGTTTTTTATTTTTTAATTTCTTCAATTTTTTACTTCTTCAATTATTACAATCAATATGTGTATCTTTTTTCCTTACGATCGAATATTTATATTCGCGTTGCTAATTGACGAGAAAAAAGAAAATGTTACACTCGTTCGATACGCGTTTATTAATTAGTCGTCCTTTGAAGAAAAATTGATAAAACAAAAAAAAATCAATATTCCATTTCCGAACCCGATGATTATTAAACTTTATCAAATATAAACGAGGTACTATATGGATTATCTACGGATTCGTGTAATCTCATTCGAATATCTCTGTTCTATTAATTCTTTGTCTCTCTTTATATACGTTTTTTTATTCTTCAATAAAATTGGCAAAAAATTATGTCGCTTATTATTCGCATTATCACCGAGGGTAAAAAATGATATTCACTAATTCAGATAAAGTTTCGGAACTGTCAAAGCACACGGTATATAGTGTATCGGTTTTACTCTTGTCCGAGCACTTAATGATATTACAGGATGTTGTTTAACGGGTAAATATTACCTCGAGGCAGAATACGCCGATTAATTGAAAGCCGCATTAATCCATGCGAGCCAATTCCGGGCGGCTGTTCACGTGCCGTTAACTCGTGTGGGTGCTAAATCGGTGTACCTTAAAATTTTAACTGATATATCTATAAATCGCATATTACGTCTATATTCGTCGTAGTCTTTTGTCTTTTTTGAAAATTTCATAGATTTTCGTCAATTTTTCTGGTGTGGACTCTAGAAACCCGGCTGTGTACCGCGATAAGGGTGAAACTGATAATTTTTCATATATTTGCGTATGTAACGCGAGCGATAAAGATCGCGGAAAACAATGACCCCTTGTATTACAAAATTGGAGTTATTGCCGCGTGGTATTTGCGAGAAGATATTATATACCTATATAGGTATGGGTATAATAATGGGTAACCGTTGACGCCGGCATCGTCAAAGCAAAATATCGCACAATGGAACCGCGAAAGCGAACTTCTAGTCTATGTAGTAGTACGGGTTAGAATTCTATGTGTAAAGCACGTGCTCGTGCAATATATCCTATGTAAGTACCTTTGTATAGTATATATACATATACATATATATATATATATATATATATATATACACATGTGCATATATCCTACCCTCGCGAAATCACAGCTGTCCAACGGCGGCTTGGTCCTATATATATATATATGTAGTATGCGATTGCTAATTTTGCAACCAGCGCATGTAGATATCGATGAAAAGTGAAGCACCACATGGCAGCGCGTGTATGGGTTCTACACACGTCGTACACCTTTTATTTGCGAAATCAATCATACCAGGCCGGATTCATATACCATAGATTAAAAAACAAAAATTGAAGCAACAAATTTTCGATTATATACCTACCGCACTAGCCAATAATCCCGAAAAAATTCTGTACCTCTTTGTAAATATAGGTATATATAGTACATAAAATGTAAAATGAGGGCAAGGTTAAAGGTCTCTTTCATATAAGGGCGGAAATCCATTACATCAGGTAAATATACAAGAAAACGAAGAAGAATGGAAGAACGATATCCGTGGGAATTAAGGAAGTAGCTGGTATTATACGCCGATAGAACGGGAAACTTAATGATAAATACCGGGTATAGGTAATGAACTGGAGACATCACTGATGCAGACATTGATTAAGTCAGCTATAATAGTATATATACAAAGATTAGTTCAAATTACGTAGAATAATTATATGTCCGTGTAGAATAAATCTTATTTTATAGTCTATACTCTATACCATATACATATTAGGATATAGTTGTGTTATTTAATAAATGATGAAAGAAGAACCGATTTCAAATAAGGAGGGATTATATCATTAAAGACTGTGCGAGAGAGTAGAGGTAGCTGATCTCGTCCGCATCAGAGTTTGCCATATGTATATGAAATATGAATTATTATGCCCCATTTTCGCGCAGATGGTCATGTCACCTGTCAAAGGTAAGGATAATTAGTTTAGTTTCGAAATACCTGAAGATTTTGTATATCACAAATTCACGCTGGTTGTGTAAACCCCATGGGAAGTTAATAACGGCGTATACAGAATAATGATGTGAAAAAGTGTATATCGAGTCAATAGATGTATAAAATATAGGTGATTAAATCAGTAGCCCGAGGTAGGTAATGCAAATGCAATGAAATAAAAATACGGGGTACGGGACATCTTCGATTCCTCTTATTCTTTTCCTTCTCCATCTTCTTGTTCTTGTTCTTGTTCTTGTTCTTGTTCTTGTTCTTTCTCTTATTGTTCTTCGGGGGTAAAAAGTTTGTGCGTTGGTACGTTACCTATATACCCGCGGATCCGCGGAGAGCCGGATTACTCCACGAACAAGATAATATATTTATATACAGGAGTGTAAATTGGTAGGAAGAAGAAGCCAATCTGGGAAAATCCGATTACTCGCTTTTACCAAGACTGAACCGTTCCCTCTCGCTGGATCCCTCTTTCTCTATCTCTCACAGCGCAGAGAGTTCTCGCAGATTTTGCGGCCCACCCTAAGGTGGTGCTGCTCCTTTGCCGCACTAATAGAAGAGACCTCGACCCTCTCTTCGGCAACGTATATATAGCTTTACCTCGTATATTGATATATATAGTATATATACTATACACGGGTTTCAGGTATATATATATATACATATAAATGTATATACATAGACATACATGGATACATACCTACTGCCCACTGAGAGTTGCACCACGAAATCAGTTTCAGTGTCACGTAGATATTCCGCACCACGTTCTACGCCGTCCATGACTGTCTGCAGGGTTGTGCACCACTCGAGATACGATAGGATACATATCGACCCCCGCAAAGCCGTTATTCAATTTGTACTCGGGTGTTGTTGATTGTACACCTAATCCCATTATTGTGGACGTCGACAAGCCGAAGTAAGACCGAAACTCCTCTATGGGCCAGACACAAAGCTACCGAATTTATTTCTATCCCTCACGTCGTACCGTCGTCTCGTCATCCCTTCGCTATATAGTCGCGGTGTAGAAAATCTGAACGGGTTACCTGACACAAGCGCGCATATATATATATATGTCGATCAGATTTCAGATAATAATCGATCCGTTATTATAATATATAATTCGACAATTTTCCTATATTATTCTCAAATCCAAAGGATGAGGAAATATAAGTGATAAAGCCTAGCGAACCAGGGAGATAATATATATGACCTGGTATCGGATATACGATACATAAATCTTGAAAGCTTCTAAAATGGTTAATCCTCGGTTGAAGTAAAAAGAAGAAAAATTTCCTTTCCGAAAGAATTACCTGAGCTTTAAGGGCCAGAAAGTGAAAATATGGGGCAGAGCTTTTGTCCGATGTAATGGATTAGGGGAGTATTGAGACCCACTTAGCGAATACTTTTATCAGTTGGTAAGAATTTTTCTCTGTTTTCTTATATCAGAGATGTTGACGTAAATAATTAAAAGTCATTTTCATTTTACAGAACAAGATAATATTTTTAAGATGAAGATTGTATAATAGTATCTTTAGGGTATATACCTAAGATGTACATATCGTCGTGCTTTATACTTGTTTCAAAGCAATTCAGATGGATATATAGTATACCTAGATGTATCTTATGTCTTATTCTTTTATAAAGAGAATCCAGAACCTGGGCTCCTACTTTTACCCCCAAGAGATGAGATATTTGGAGAAAGTTGTAAGTTTCGCGTTTGAAGTTGACGTATCAAATTGAACTCGGGTATGGTATATGTATATGTATATACGTATACGTACATATATATATATATATATAGGGGATGAGTGAGTAGGTATCGTGGGATATTTCCTTAGCTTCTCTTTTGCAACTTAAACGGCATACGAGTGGGTATAGAGAGGTATGAGGTATGCGGTATACATATATATGAGAAAAGAAAAGTGAAGAAATAGCGGGGAAAGTTTCTGATAGAGGTAACTCAAACTTTCACCAACCGATATATCACACGTTCGGGAAATGATTTTAGAACGAAAAACGAAAACAAAAAAACAAAAAAACAAAAAAAAAAAAAAAACGAAAAAGAAACGAAAAAAAGCCAAATAAGGAAACAAAAAAACGACTCGTTCAGAAGCGAGGGAAAAATGTACAACCTACAAACAACCCTCGCGCCCACTCGACTTTCCTCCATTAAATTATACCCTCTCTCTGTGATATTTCTCTCTTACGAAAACTTCCTTCCTTATAACCCGTAGGGAATGAAAAGCGAACCTCAAGAATTACACAAGAATTACAACTCATGTACATGAATCCAACTCAAGTTTCAACTGTCTGGTCTCAAGAAAAACTTATCGAAAAATGTCTGGGTGAGTTTCGGAGAGTTTTCGTACGGTTTAGATGATGTACTATCTAGTCACGGGTGTCTTTTCACGTGAGAACTCGATAATCTTTATACGTTTATTTTTCTTCATCTCTAAGACGATTCCGTACAAGGATATCGTACGGAATACGTACGTAAAGTTATACTTAGGGGATGTGAAAGAAGGTATTTTCGCCGACACTTAATCGTTAAGAAGGCGGAGGAAGCTGAACGAGCGCATGAGGTATAAAATAAAGTAAGAAATAAAAGAAACTAGGTATAAATTTGTCCGCAAGTAGCTTGAATAATAGAAGGAAATCTCGGTTCGGTAATTTCGTTGGTAAAATTTGTAATTTTCTGCTTTAAATTCCATTCTCAGAAACGGCAATGCCAGACGTTTGCAGCGAGAACTGTGGGCCACTTTCCACTATTTTCTCGAAGCGAGTGTGCCTGAAGGTTCATTCGTTACCCTACCCTCTTCCAGCCCCGCGGAGACGTTTAAATGGTTAATTTTTACACCCACGATTTTTACGCGGTTTTTTTTTCTTCTTTTAATTTTTTTTTTTTTTTTTTTTTTTCCACCGCGCTAGCTTTAATGCGAATTTATGCTTTCGAGTTAATTACGCGACACTAATTTTTGCCCAACTTTGTTCAGAATTGAGCACCAGACCACCCCTATTCTCTCTATCTATCTCTCCATCTCTCTTTTTTTTTTTTTTTTTTTTCTTGCCCTTTACTCTTGAGGTAATTTAAAGATTTTTAAAGTGCTGTACTTAATTGCCTTATAGTCCCTACCGCTGATTGCTACTTCATTTATCATAGAATGTCGGTGCAACATGTTTTGGGTATAAAAAAAAAATTTGATTATTATGAAATATTTGTATTCAGTGATACGTATACTAGGCTTGTATAGTATAATATTATATGCCCTGAGGATACGTATAATATACCTAAAAAAGGGTTCGTAAAATTTTTTAATCGCGAAACACAATACAGCAGCTACCTGTTTGCGAAATTTCTACCGAGTTCAAATACTGGAATTAATTATTAATCACATTCTATCTACTCAGGTTTAATTGAAAAACTTATCCACGGCTTAATATTTACCCGAGTTTCTAATTGAGAATTAACTACCACTCAATGCACGCCGGGTACTTATACAACCTAAACATTATTGCATCTTGATGAGAATAGAGTTAAAATTTTATTCAAGGCGAGAGCGAGGATCCGAGTTTTTAACCGATTTGAAAAAATATACTAAAAAGTAGAGGACTAGGTCCGAAAGAAGTTTCGTCCACCCCTGATGCATGCCATACGCAATGCTCTAGAACGCTTTTAATAAAAGGGTAGAGGAGAAGAACATCTATCGGTTACAATTCCACTATCCTTGCGTATATATATTTTAAAGGGTAACTTTTCCCCGCAGAGTAAGAACCCAGACCCAGACGAGAAAAAGGATCTAAGGACGAGAGGGCGTATTGACGATGCTGAGCCTGGTAGTATGGAGTATGCCGAAGAAGGGGCCAAGAGTAGCGATGATACGTGCGTCGAATAGCTTCGGCGGTTTCAACTCCTTGGAGATTTGGGTTTGGGTTTGGGCTCCGCTCAGGCTTCCAGGGTCCGGGTAGGTCCTAGACGCCGGTGACTTGGGAGGTAGTCGAAAATTCGAGGAAGGAGTAAAGGTGGTACTGCGAGGGGCGGCTGGCTACCCTCGAGGCAACAATCTTAAAATATCACCCAGCGGTGCCCGGGCGCATGAGTTATCGCGGTATTTAATCATCCCCAATAAGCTCCGTTCCTTCCCCCTGCAGTCTCCCTTATATTCCTCTATTTTACTCCCCTCCTTTTTCACTCCAACATTTATCCCTCTAACTTATTTTTCTCTTATTTTTTACCTTTTTCATTTCTATTTTCCTTTTTCCTTTTTCCTCTCTTCTTTTTACTTTTTTCATTTTATTCATTTTATTTTTCTCGCACCCCCAGCCAAAGATCGACTCGTCTTATATCAAAGACGATTGGCCTATATCATACCAGACCCATTCAATGCCGCGTTTACAAATACCAATTTATTTCTATAAATACTATTTTACATGAAAAATATATCCACTGTTATAGCCACGCATATGTATAATAAAAATGCAAATTTCTCCGAACGGAAGTGTAATTTAGATTTTGGTTATAGGGGTCAAAAGCTTTCCGCAAAGTATGCTAAGTGAAACGGAGATAATCCAAAATTAATACCGGGGTACGGTGAGCGAGACGGTGCCGCTTCAAAAGTTCGGATAAAATTTGTATAGGTCTTTATAACGTTGGCTTCTGTATAACACTGTTAAAACCATTCGATGTACTATATTAACGAGGGTAAGGTAGCTGAAGCAATTCCCGCATTACTTATTGTCAATAATTAATTCAAACGTTCGTTTCTTTATATTATTCAGTTGAACTGAACTCGTATATAGTCGCGTTGCTGTGCTAGACCTTTGCGGTTTTACTTTTTTACCCAAAAAAATAAAAGGATGAAAAAATATAGGAACCAAAAAAAAAAAAAGTAGATCCTAGCTCAGAATTATATTCAGACAGTAAATATATTTTACCCATATATATATATAGTGTGTAGAAAATTCATCATCCACGACTATAAATTGGCTAATTAAACTTTAGTCGAAATTATTATACACGTATACAAGCTGCACATTCGTTGTTATACAGGCAAACAATTTTCGAGATCGTAAATTTTCATTATTATTTATTAGCAAGAGACATGCGCTGCAGCCTGGCTGTACGTCCAGCGATTAAAATCATAACCAGAGGGTGAAAAAAAAAAGGAAGAGAAAAAATAAAATCGGTCAATGGTTAAGCATATAACTTTTACTATATGTTTAATCAGTAAATTAATAACTATTTTACATGTACCTATACTAGCTAGCTCATATTTTCATCTCGTTTTTAACTTCATTGTGTGCAGTTAAGCTGTTCATCTCGTACATACATATATATACTCATACAAGAAGAACAACAGGGGCTGTTAATTTCCTGGGAGAATATCTTGGTGAAATATTCTTGCCAGCTAGCGTATTGTAGAACGACACGAGGATCAGGAAGTTGTAGAATGGTGTATGTATTGTTCATGTACATTACATAGTATATACACAGATATACCAACGATGGACGTAGTGGGTGTATAATAGGTGTATGTATACACGGATGTGCCTAAATTCACTTTGTAGGCACGCGCCATTTGGCGTAGGGGTGAAATCCGGCCATGTAATCTGGGCACATACTCATAATCTTGCCTAGTGCTGCTACTACTACTACTTGGTAGTATACATATGTATTATACAGTTGATATATATACTTAATACGATATTACACTCACCGCGGAAGTCCCAATGTACTTGCTACAACTACTCCTCCTTCATCTTCAAGAAACTCTTGTTTTATGCCCGGAAACCCCCCGCTCATTCTGATTTCCATAATCATACTGGCAGAGAAATTATACGCGAATGTATATGTACATACATACATACCTCACCTATATATACACGTATCAGAGTCTGCAGGGAGAAACAGGGTTGAGATATACATATAGTATAGGGATGTTTTCACTAATGATATAAAGTTTGCCATTTCTAATGGGGCGTTCATATACGAGTAGTAAGATCCGAATTGTGCGTGATAAAAATCTTTTCTTTCAACTCTTCGAGGAAAGTCCTGCGGGCTAGGGTCGTAATTCCAAATTAGGATAATTAAATGAATTAGGAGACGTGGAGATTATGGCCTCCTCGCCTACTACACACCCTCGCCTTTCGGCTAGCTATATATCTATCCACTACTACTACTTTGGTACCGTTGCGTTGGTTGGGGTCCTTTTCCTTCAACATAGGTACCTTCCTACGTGCCCTTTACAGCCTGGTTTCATGCCACGAACTCGTGACCCTTTCCCTAGTTCCCGTTCCCGTTCCCGTTCCCGGTCCCGTACCCGTTTCCTACGAGCAATATCCACCTACCTACGAACCTTGGTCCGTAAGTAAAGGAAGGTGGCTAAACTGAAACCACCTAGGGTGCTGAGCTCCCTTTACGTTGCAATTTAGCTGTTCAACTTCGTAATATGTTACGCGATAATTTAGACCCGCGACACATCTTGGTGGCATCAAATTTGCCCAGTCTATTTCTATAAAGGTCGACATTTTTCGACACAGCAAAAATATCGTTTAATTTTTTTTTTTTTTTTTTTTTAGGGACGGAAAGAAATTCGGTTTCTTTATACGTAAGATCGCAGATATTCCGTTCCATCTCAATTCTACACCTAATACGTATTCGCAACCGCGATATCAGGTAGAAGGAGCTTGGAACAAAAAAAAAAAAGAAAAAAAGTTTAAAAGTTAAATTGGATCTTCAACCGAAAAGTTTCGAACGTGACCGGTGTCGATGACGTTTAACGAGTTCTACGGCCCTTCCTTAGGGCCTAGTTTTGCTAATAACTTAATACCTGCGAAGGTGCTTGCTTTTTACGGGTCAAGTGGCAATTTTTTTTTTTTCCTTTTATTTTTTTTTCCTTTAACTTTTTTTTTTTCTTTCTTCGAGGTAATCATTCCTGAGCCTGTAACAGGGTTCGTAACTTATTTCAAGCACGTGCCTCGGCAATATCTATAAACCCGTATGTTCGTCAGGCCCAAAAATTTCAAAAAAAAAAAATCTTATATCTTATACGATTGTCCCTAATTGCATTTTATATGGCCATGTTCACAACGATATAATCTAAACTCAAAACTGATTGTCTCGTTTCTTTATTTTTCGTAAAATATTTATCACCAGTATCAGATATGGCCATCTGATATTTTATTCCCTGTGTGTTTATACGTATAATACGTGTTCCCTTCGAGTTATGCAAATTTTTATTCCGTTTCTTTGAAGAAAACGGATGCTTTAATAACCTATCAAGGCACGTTCGAGGCAGGATACATAGCGATTTAAAATTTTTAGTCGTTTCAATATCAGTAATCATCTTATACGCCGGTACTTAATTTTTCATTTTTTTTTTTTTTGGTTTTATTTTGCTTTGGTATTCTATTAAATTTGTTCATCAGTGCAGGAGCAATCGTTGAAAGACGAAGCACCCCCATGCCGGAACCAAACGTTCATTTCGGTTTAATCGAATCATATATAAAACATCCACCGTTTTTAATCCTTTTTACAGAAGAGCTACTGTACGTATACTATATATAGGTGTACAGCCACGTAAGCGGATTGAGTTAAAAATTCTCTTTGCTATACCATCACGGAGGGCACTGGCTCCAAAAAAAAAAAAAAACTCAATTGCACAGAACAAACAAGGGATGTACTACATAGTACACATATCTATATCTATATCTACATACACATAATAAAACTCGAATGTGTATGCATGGAGTATGTGGCGAAGAATTGAAGGGCATGCATTATGTCGCCGTTGGAAAATGCGTAGATAATATCTGCAGAAACTCAATACCGTTGTACATATACCGTTATGGGTTATACGGTTGATATAGGCGCCAGAGTTGCAGGGGTTGGGAGATTGAACCCTTCTCAGATGTCGAAAGATACCGAATTATTAGAGTTATGCTTTTCGAATGACGAGATCATTTGCATTTAAATACGGGCTCCGTGTCTCCTGAGAGGAGGGGCTGCTCTGGCCATATACGCAAAAAGAATAACGTTGGCTTTGGATTATATCACATTCTCAACAAGGTGGTGGCTGCCTGCGTAAGTGACGAACATTATCAGAGTTTCGAGATGCACGAACTGCATTTCATGCATATAAATTATTCGTTTATAATAAAAAAAAAAAAAAAAAAAATTCTCCAAATATTTCAATGCTCGTTTTATTATTCTGTTTACTTCTATATATTCGTTTAGTATTCTACGAAACCACCCGCAATATATTCCAGGATAGTTGACTTGAATTACAGACAGGGGATACTTTTTATGGTCGAAATGATTCTTTATTTTATCTTTATTCGTATTTTTTATTTATGGACATCCTTCCACTATATCTGATGCATCTGAAATTGTTTGAAAATTGGTAGATCTTCGATAACGATTGTTGGGAATTTGAAATCACTGATTTCTCCTTGGCAAGAAATTCTGCTGTTACATGTTACATACGGAATGGCTTTTCATTAATTGTGCAAATCTAATCTTAATTTATCAATCAAATACATAATAAGTCTGATCAGAGTCGAGATATTCGTATACTTTAGATATATTTGTATCACGGTTTAAGAAAAGAGAGAAAATCCGGGAAATTTCTAGGAGAATGAAACATCCAAAGCCCTAATACAATAAATAACAACGATTCGGAACGAAAATTCGCAGACCTCGAATCCTCAATCTCACAGCTCTGTATTATTGTATTATACGACCTGCAAGGTCTGTTCTTTTTTTCTACCCCTGGCCCAGTCGACAGTCTAGGGTGACAGTTTAATGCGAATATTTTATAAGAATGGTCAAATGTAGAGGGAGGAAAGAAAATTTTATAAGAAAACGGGGATTCTTCAATCTCAAAGAAACGTCGGGACGCACTTTACTTTAGCCAAGCGTACATTACAATATTTTTTTTTTTTTTTGAACTGTATTACAACGCGAAATGTTCTCTCGTTCTTTTTTCACTTATTTTATTAAAACAAGATGCTTTTTTTTTTTTTTTTTTCTTTCTTGCACAGTATATAGCTATATCGTTAAATTCTCTTCCTCACGCCCATTAGGTACAAAAGGAAGGAAACTGGGGTGGTCTGAGAGGGACGCAGCAGAGATTCGTACTCTTCAAAAGCAGGATTGCCTTCGTCAGATATATATCTTCAACGGGTATAAGTAACGGTTTAAATTTAAGAAACAGCACGTTTCTTTTCGAAAGTAATGTGACGTACCTAAAGAGGTTCTAGTTCCGTTTTTGAATAAAAATAAGATGATTATAAGTATAATAGATGCAGGGATATTTTTCTATACACGTGGGGTTAACGATCGTTTAATTAAGCGCAATAATAAAGGTAAACGATCTTTTGAAAGGCGAAACGGTTTGTAGGATGAGGAGGTAAAAAGAGGAGTATTCTTCACGATATAAACCGAAACTATAACCGAGTCGATATCTGCCGTTAATACGTTAGTCTTTAGTCTTAATATGGGAAGTAAAGTACCGTAATAAAGTCCGCGACTCTGTTAACGGTCCATTCTTGCGCAGGGCATAGACCAACGGCCACCTCCTATATTCCAACCCCGCGTAAGTTTATCGCTACAAGAGTGGTGGTCCGCGAGGCGCGTGCTTTAATAACTTTATTAATATCCGACCCCGAAGGAACGACACTGCCATGCCATGCCATGGGAAATATTACGGCAAATACCTACCTGCCTAACTCCATATCCACCCTTATGAACCAGATTATATATATATTTATAGAGAGAGAGAGAGGCTCATATATAGTACGATATAACTTACTATATACTTACTTAAAAGCTCGATCAAATGCCTCAGCTCGCTCACCTTATGGGAGGTTGTTTGTACTTTGAGTAAGTACTATACGGAGTATATTATGTCCTATATCTCGCGCCTTGATAGCGAACGTGTGAGGCATGTTTTAGTCTTATAGTAACACGGATCGTCGAGCACTTAGGAATATTGCCTGCAGGAGGTGACGCGTGACTGTCAACAAGAATCCACGAAGAACCCTGCCGAGTATAGAGGTACCATATATGTATGCCCCAACTTACCTGTAACGTGTGGGAAAAACTAAAGGGGAGAAAAAAAAAAACAAAAAAAAAAAAGAGGTAAGAAGAGAAATGTATATGGATTACGTAATAGAGTTTACGAGATCGTTTTTCTTTTTATAAACACCTTCTTTGCTTTTATTTTTCCTGTTTTTTTATTTTACTTTTTTTTCTTCTTTTTTACCGTTATAGGTTGTTTAAAACGCTCGAAATTCATTGCGCCGAATTCTCTTTGAACCTTCGGTCATTAACGGCATCAACCCCCCCGAGGCGGTGAATTGCACGCCGGATCTATACGCTCCATATATTTAAACTCTGCCAATTACTGAAGGGTGTATATATATATGTATACTATAGAGTACAGAGCTTCAAAGAAGGGATGTGCAAATATAGCGGCTGTAAGGGCGCGAAGGAACTGATACGATTCGAGGGGTTTTATGGGGATGAACTCGGTGGTGGAACCACAACTTCCGTGTATGCAATTTGAACGGACTCTCACCCCCCAAGCTCAACGGGTTCAGTTAATTAATACCTACTCTATCAACATTTACGGATTCATGAAATCGAGGGACCAAGTCGAATTCACGTCTTGTAAACCTTCCGACTTACAATTTTCGATCCCCAATTTCAATATACCGGAAGAAATCGCAGTCCTCGAGTCCTCGATTTAAATTTCGGATTAAGGAGCTTATGTGGGATTTTTCATTCTTCTCATCTTCGAATCTTCGAATGTATAGATGAGTACTCGTTGAGGGTTAAATCAGACGTTGAAGCGTATTATCATTAATCTGGTTATATAAATCGAGATACGAGGTATATAGTGTAGACTGTAGGTGGGGTCATAGAAATAAGGTATAACAGTTTATGATTGATATGGGAAATTCCAGTATAAGAAATTATCGATAAAAAGTTATCTCAGTTATTTTTTCTTTAGGGTAAAGGTCGAATTCAATAAACGATAGCTGCTACCCCGCGCAGCTCGAGCTATATAGTCGTCTGACAATACATATGCGCGGTATGTTTTATCCGTGTTCGAAGTAACGCAAAAAGGTTGTGGTGCCTGAGGAGTCCCTGGTACAGGAAGTACGTAACAAAAGAACAAGGGAAGGCAACCCACAATGAATAATGGATAGGCGAAATATGCTGAATCTCAAACTGTATAACCCTCTCCGCGTAGTATCCAACCCCTCTGGTGGTACCGTTCACAAAAAAATACCTCTAAAGGACACGACAAAAAGTCACTCATCGATCGGACTTTGTCAAAAAATAATAATAAAAAGAAGAAGAATAAGAAGAAGAAAAATAAGAAGAAGAAGAAGAAGAAGAAGAAGGAATTATTCAGACTCTGCACGGGTCTTGAAATTTTAGCATAAGACTCTGCAATTAAACTATAGACGTATAATTAATTATGCAAAGGAGAAATGATAATAATAATAATCATAATAATAACAATAATAATTATAGGGAGAAAAGGAGAATACACACCCACCTACCTACCAAAGACATTTCACTAACTGCAGAGGAGGTTGACGGACCCAGGCTGCAAATGAACGCGTCGAATAAAAGGATTGGCTCTTTATAATCGTGAGACTGTCTGGGCAGCATGAATGCCCTGTGAATACTGAATTTAAAAAAGTTTTTTGGCTGGCAATGTGCTCGGGGAATGGAATCGAGAATGGTTGTAGTTGCCTACCGTCCATTTCTCAATGGAGTAACGAAGTTAACCGAACCCTTAGCCTGGCTACTAGGTAGGTACTAGCTAATATAGTTCCTTGTTTAATTGTATTAATTATGCAACTCGGTTGATGGACTCGGTTGAAGTTTCACACTTTTATTTAATTTCAAATGATGTACCTATATACTATAATGTATATTATAGTTGAATGGCAACGATTCGAGTCGAGTTGTACATGAAAGGATGAAGGGATGAAGGGATGAAGGATGAAGGATGTTGGAAATCGTATAACGATGAAAAAAGACGCGGTAGATATTTCTTTTTAAAAGTCGAGTGTCGGCCGGACAGGAAAGCCGACACTTTAGGTTAAGCGGAAAAAATGTACATATATTTACATAGCGGATGAAGGAAGTAGTGGGTAAGTTAAAAAGGTAAGGAGTAAAAAGTTAGCGGGGTAGCGAAGGACGCTTCTGGAAACTCATTCGAAACTTTTACGAGAAAAAATCAACCTCGTACACGGAGTGGGTCGGAATGGTCCTATCCAACTACTACTACATCGCGTTATGCTCACTGTTCTCCCTTAAAATTCACCCACCGCATAACCACTTGCGGCTTTTTACTTAAGCCGTACAAAAAATGGTGTATTCTTGAATTATAAACCTCTGTATATGGGTTGTAGCGTTTAATCAACGATTGAATAAAGATCACCTGCCAATGAACCGATAAATCTGCATAAATGTGTGCTTCGAGAGATCACGTATGGTACATATTACCTATCTATCCATCTATCTAGCTACCTACCTACCTACCTACCTACCTACCCTGGCTCTGAATATATTGAGCATAGAAGCCGCGGTGTGGACAAGGCGTATACATACCTATACATATATACATATACATATATGCCGTGGGCGGGGGATATATCTATATTAACAATGCAGAGAGAAGATAGAGCGAGGAGGTGGGCACCTAACTTGAACGTCCATTTATCTTCCACGCCACTCGAGTTAAGCAGATAAAACGCACTCGTTTCTCTTCGCTCGCACCCTGCAGAGAGAAACTACTACGGTTGCCTCTGTATCAAAGGGAAATCAAGAGCGTATCAAAAGCCGGTATATATACATATCATCAAACCCACGTATACTATATCCCGAGTGGCAATTTAAACCTCATTAATATCCTGCATTTGTTCTTCTTCTTTTAGATTAAGATAGATTTTACTAAAAAACAATTACCATAAGACGTCATTTACGATTTCGGTGGTCCGATCACTATAGATTTCGGCAACCGATACAGAAAGTTAGACTCGGACACAGGGGCTCCGGCCGGACTGAAGGTCCGAAATTGAATATTACCGACTCACAGGTTTTAGAATGGGAATTTCCCCGGAAGTCTGCACTTTCAAACGAAGAACACCGAGTGCACATTCATTCAGTGTTTAATAACTCGGGTTGTATCGAAACCAATAAGGGGTCGAATTAATCATCTTGAGATTCACTTTGGGAACAAAAAAAAAAGTTTCGAAATCCTATCAATTATTTATGACATTATTAAGTTATCAATTCAAGTAGATGAAATCGGTTTCCGTAAAGAAGGTCTCGATTAGAATGGACCATTTATTGTCTTCGCATTCTGAAAAATAGACCAAAATTTTCGGTTTTCCGAAATCTAAATCCTTTCAAACGTATAGGTACATTCGGAATCTTTACCGTCCGGAAGTTTCAACATTCGGAACTTCGACCCGGCCACCAAATACACACGTACGTAGCTGACGATAATACGACGTGTTTGCTGTTCACTGTTCGCTGTTCAATGTTCACTGTTCACTGTTCACCGCTACCAAGTTTGTTGTTTGCCAACACCCAGGCAATTATAGCCTTCGAGCATCGGCGAGTGCCTCTTGCTCGGTGCTGCTAACAACTTCTACATAGATCACACGTTACCAGCTGCACGTGATCTTAGCTTATGTTGGTGCACCCTCACGTGTATGCACTTCGATATACATATATGTGTAATATATATGTATGTGTTCGTAGACGGTGTGTTTGCGCACCGTTTTCCTTGCTGATCACCATCAACGTCGCCGTTGCCGTTGCCGTGGCAGTCACCCTCACCGCGAACAAGACCACGATGATGAGACATGAACGCGAAAGCTCGCCTAGCCAAATGTATACGAAGTGGCAGCAAAGGGCATATCTTACGAGATCTGATATTATGCTGCTTGTCCAATGCGGATCTTCTTCCGTTCTCATCGATTCAATGAATTCCAGTTCGTTATTCATTCCCGACGAAAGTCGACCAAGATTAAACTAGGGTCGTGGGTAGAAGTATAATCGTGATTGGGATACGAAAGTGGAGAGAATTGCTGCATGGGGGTATTCGAGGGACTAGATTCACTGAAATAATCAGACACTGCAAGTTTGATTTCTAGCCCCGGTATTCTCCGATCTTCTTCGTGGTTCTCACCCTTATTGAACGACCCCACTAAATAAACGTTATTAAGTAATTGACTGGTGGGGAGAAGAGTATATATACCTACACATATGTGACTTTTTTCTTTTGCTGGTTTGTATTTTGTCAATGGAAAGCAGCAGAAGGGAGGAAGAAAGGGAGGATCATTGCTATTTAGGGTTTATAGTCAATCCCCGATTTCCCTGATATCTGTTAATACCTAGGGTGGTAAAGTTCGGTGTAGAGTTTGAGTAAAGTTAAGTTAAGGTTAGAACGCGCGACCGCTGAAAACTAAAATTATTCAATTAGCTTAAAATCCGAGTTCCGGAAGAGCGGCCCGCTCATTAAGACTGGCTAAGAGGATTCCCTGAGCTAGACGACCCGTTGAACCAACGACCCCAGTAGCACTTTCACGTACTGCCGCACCTGTACCACCCAAGAAAATTCAACCAACCAACCATCGAGATTCCTTATGTAAATGGTTATCACAATAGATGCAAATGCACCGGCAGATAAGAATAAGAAGCGTAGAGATTTTCTACGGGCTTTCCGAGGTCTCCAAACTTCTCGAAAGAGATCCCGCAGAATTTCTCTGCAGAACCCCTGCAGGACTATAGGTACGTACTGCAGGGCCGACTGTTATCGCAAACTTTTAGGAGGGCGTTAAAGTTTATTAGCTATACCACTTAGTGATAGGACCTTGCCTCAATTTGCCGAGCAAACTACTCGTCCAGTTTTACCTATAATATAGATTGTTTTTAGCTTTTCGCTGTTTCTTCTTTCTTGGTATGGGTACCTGCTTTGGTGCCTCAAACCTTCTTTCCTTCACACGCGTAGACATATCTTGCAATTTAATCCCATAAAAAGTTCACGATTAGAACGTACAGGACATAGGGGAATGTATATAGGTACGTACATATATATATGTGCAGGTGCATACCGCGTAGTTCGAGTTTCTAGTAACTTGATACGATTGATGTGGTCGGACGGAGTCTGTCGCATCAGAAGACCAGCGGTATAGTGCAGCAATGCATGGGGAGTGCAGGCTGGAATACAGTATTCCATTCGTTGTTGGGATGCATGAAAATTCATAAAGAGGTTCGCCTTGCATTATTCAGGGTAACGCAGTCGCCTCCACCAACCTACGTGTGCGTGTATGTATACACGTACCTGGCTATCCACCCACGACGGTATAACGCGAACAGCAGTTGAAAGCAGAGAGAATCATTATAATTTTTTTTATGGGGGTTGGTGTTCGTGAACGAGACTGGCTTTCCCCCTTCTCTCTATTCCCATTTATATCTACGTGACTTCACTCTCCATCTCGCCCAAGTCGAAATAATTTCACCATCACTATGCGTCAGGGTGATGTAACGTACGTAGGTACAAGAAAGGGTTGTAGGGTATTGTTCGAGGTAATGTAACTAACCGAGGGTTACCTTGGAATTAATCTTATCGAATTTGGGAACCCTTTCGTACTCCGGACTATGTTCATTCGTATACCTACAACTATATATATATATAAGGAGGAGAAAAGTTTTATTAAACGGACAAATTGGACGAGTGACGTGTACACTACACGTATACGGATGTATCTACCTATACCTACTACTGTCAAAGGGAGTGATAAAAGGGGAATATAAGATAACGGGGAGGATGAAGGAGCCGACGCAACGTTTTGACAGCATCATTTGTCAGAGGAGTTCAGATTATTAGGTTTACGTGTCGCTAGGATAGGGAATAAGATACATACGTTGCGTTGGACCGCGGGGAATCCACAAACCACTCGAAGATTTCCTGTCGACGGGAAGTCCCCGACACTCGGATGTATCTGGCAATATGGAAGCTTTTTTTCTTATTTTTTTTTTCCTGTTTCTTCTCGAATTTTTTTTTTTTTTTTTTTTTTCTCTCTCTCTCTTCTTTCTTCGCTCTACACCACGACTAAGAAGTTTCTGTCAGGCTTCGCCCGACCACCCCCGTAAACCCGATTAGCGTCTAC
This sequence comes from Tenthredo mesomela, assembly GCA_943736025.1. Classification (NCBI taxonomy): domain Eukaryota; kingdom Metazoa; phylum Arthropoda; class Insecta; order Hymenoptera; family Tenthredinidae; genus Tenthredo; species Tenthredo mesomela. Next base: position 27,917,890 of record OX031019.1, on the reverse strand, counting down.
CACCTGTCGACCGGGGATATAAAAATAAAAAGAATTTTCAAACCCGGGTCAAATAACGCGATTGACCAAAATATTAGCCCCGTCTTTCAGAGAGCCTTCAGCTATGGAGGGTTCGAATTTATTTGACTAACCCTTAATTCATTTCTATCACCTATATACAACGTCAGCTTTCCACGACTGTTGAGGAATTCTGAGAATGAAGTGAGGATAAAGGAGAAACTGCAACAGTATGTTCCGGGGTGTATAGCTGTAGCCTTTAGCCTTTAGCCAAGTTCGCAGTCGGGAAAACGGTTGAGAAATAGGGCGTAGAGCGCGTTGAGTGCTCAGGCACCCTCTCGGCGTAAAGCTGAATAACCGGTGCCCACGGAATCTTGCGCAGCAGTAGATACTTTAATTTACTCAGTGAAATGTGAAATTACTTCGCGGCAACTTTTATTGCACCATTAACTTAAATTTCTATTTTCCTCCCTCCCTATCTCCGTTCGCCTTTCATCCCTACGATTTCTTTCCCTCTTTTCTCTTCCGCTTCTTTTTTTTTTTTTTTTTCTTCTCTTTTCTTTTCTACTTTCCCTTACTGCACTAGGCGAACCCCAACACGCTCACCGCACGCTTTTACCAAACTATCCTAATTCCACCCCTCGGGTTCGCTCGTCGTCTTCACGGACCACACGCACTGCCATCATCACACCCCTCGCGATCTTTTCCCTCAGAATCCACAAAGAGTTTCCTTGAAAGCTGTGCTCTTGCGCCAGTAGTGGAGAATAGAAGAATGATACGAGGGAGGGAGAGGACTATCTTCTCTTTCGAATTAACACCCCGAATCAACTTTCGACTACAAATTATTCGAATTACGTACTTTCGAGGGTTACAATCTTCGGAGAAATGACTTGTTGCGATAGTAGAGTACGGACTATATACCCATACAACGGCAATTTATTTCAGGATTGACTAGTCGTTTACGAGGATAGGTATGGATATATATTTAAATCCGTTAGTAAAGAGGGATAAATATTAAGTAGTGAGTGAGAGAGATAGAGAGAGGTGGAGTTGGGTAATTTATTTGCATAAATTATTATTCAACAGATGTATAATAAAGCTGGATGTAATCAGTTTAATTGCCATCTGCAGCAGAGTAGCTATAAGGTATATATAGGTACAGACGGAGAGAAATAACTGTCTGCATCCCATTGTAGGTAAAACTCGTATATAGGTATAGGTATTTGTGTGTATTCAAAAGTGTTAAGCGATTCAATTTAATTACCTATACCCGCACCCCTTATATAATTATATATCGTTGAATTAATATCAAGTGGGGTAATTCAATGGTCGAAATATTCAACCTGATTATTACGGGAAATCATTATCGTCAAAGAACAACATCAGCCTGTGATATAGGGTTATTCTCGAAACTCCTCAAGTTTATAACGGTGCGGATGTTGTGTCTCCGAAATTGCCCTCAGGGTCGATCAAGGAAGGGTTTAAGACTCGACGGGTGGTACGAGGTATTAACTATGAGGACTACACGTATGAGGAAATTAAGAGAAGATGACTGAACACTGCCTAGAGGTGGGCTTAGGTGTGTAATGATAAGATTTTGCGTAATTAATCACCTCGTGATTGGATTTTTTTTTTTTCTTAAATAACTTCCGACAGCTAAAAGGGTCTTGAAAACTTTTCCACGTTTTTCTTTTCAACACATATATGTATACAGACTATATATAGTCTGTATAATATATACCTACATCTACCAGTTTTGTAGTTCGTCGCAGGACTTTCCTCGCAGGCCTTTAATGAGGAATGAAGAATAGGTGAAGTGAAGTGAAGTAGAGGGTGGGTTGAAGATTAGAGTAAAGAGTTGCATGCTGGGTATAAAGTAGCCTGTAATTTTCTTTCTGCTTTCGTTTTTTTCTCTCTCTCTCTCTCTCGTTCTTCTTCAGCTAACGAGGAAACGAAAGAGGGACTGTTTACAATTAGAGGATACTGACAGCTGGCTGTTACACGTTTTTCTCGAATTTAAAAATTTCCTTTTTTTTTTTTGTTAAACCGCGTATCGGTCTTATTATATGAATGTAAAGTTTTTCTCATGTTGCAGAGCAGCACAGTAGTGGCTATCATGTCGGTCGAGCTCACGCACCTCTTGGTATCTTTATAGGCGCTATAAACCCGCGGGTAATTGTGAAATATTACCATTCGCAATGTGGCGATAAAAGAATGTGGAAATGCAAAAAGTCAGCTATCCGATCCGCGGAGGGTGTAAATAAGGGCTGGAGGGTGAAGCCGCATTTATATCGCGTATATCGTTAGACCGATCGCCATAATCATAATATGCAGCGTGGTTCAAAAACGAAAAATATAAGGAAAGAGAACAAAATGAAAAAGAGAAAAAAAATAAAATAATGCAACACGTGAAAAATACGTCTATATCGAGAATTATTTTAAGCTGCTGTAATATGCCGGTGGGCTGGTGACGTCCGGAAAAGATAAACACTCTAAAGAATTGAGATATAGATAAAAGTTGACGCTGTACAGCCGAAGTAAATTATTTTTAGAACTTACTTTGAACTGAAAATATACGAAACGGTAGGTACCAGATGCATTTTGAAGTTGAGGGCTTCTTCTTTTTTATATCCGGTGATAGAATCGTGAAAATGATCACCGATCGGCTTTCACTTAATACAACGTACGATCGGTTAAGGTACGATATTGTTGTCTATTTCAATGGTTCAACCTCGCAAACAGAAACGTCGATAAAATTGTTGGGGTAGAAATAAAGGTGGACAGCCATAAAGCCATTGATAGAATGTCGTTGCGGGATTTTGTCCCTGGTCGAGGTTCAATGGGATGGAAAGAGTCGCAAGTATATCGCATAGAGTAACCGATCTGACGATCGTTACCTACCGCGACGCGACGTTTTACCTTGAGAATTTTAAATTAGGTAGTCAAATTGATGGAAATAATATTGCGTATCGTATGATGATTGACGTGTCGTAATGAGTAATAAACCTCGTATGAGATATCTCGATCTCTATACAGAATAAAAATCACGCACGAAACGTATACACGTAACTCGAATCGGTGGTGCACACGCGGTGTAATGAGAGGTTTCTATAGGTAGAGGTAGTCGGTTTTACGTCCTGTCGTGCTATACGTAATACGTACGGTCTGCAGGTCTGCCTCCCTATCCCTATATCTTGTTTTATCTAAGCAATTTCAGACCTCGGAATACTCAACATGCAACTCACTCTCTATAGTTACAAATTACAATTTACTAGTGGCACATCGCGTGCCGGTGCCATTTTGATTCGGGAGAAACTCGACCATCCTAGTATATTTTCATTTTTTGCTTTCTTCGATATTGAAAAACAAAAATTATTTGCAGTCAAATTTACGTATAAAACGCATATACGTGCATATATGGTGCCTTTCATTTCAGAGAAGAAGTGTAAAAGTAAATGACATTATTATATATATATATAAGCTCTATATATATATATATATATATATAAGCGACCCCATTACAACCGTGTTTCGTTTTCGTCTCCAATTTCCGTTTAGTCTATACATAGTAGGTATACAGCTACCTTGGCCTTATTTTAATTAGGGAATTAATTAAAAAGGGAATGTCTAGCGGGATGTTTCATTTCATCGGTGAAATTGTTCTGTTCCCCCATCCGCGTTGAGTGAGGGAAAAGGTAAAACGAAAATAAGATGCCGCATTGTCGTTATACCTTTATGCTGTATGAAAGTGCATATTAATTACTCTTTCAGACGTTGTGCATGCGGTACCAACAATATTATAAGATTTTCCCATAAATATTTTACTTTGTAACGGATCGAGTTTTCCTCGCATTATTACGAGCTCTCTGTCAGCGGAGGTCTTAGAGGAAAATATTAATGCATGCCGGCTAATTGCCAGGTGAGGAAAACAGATGATTTTAAAGCAAACCTAATTCTAGAGATTTTTCAATAAATAATAAAAAAAAAAAAAAATATATATATATAAATATATATATGTATAAAATAGAATTCGGGGCCAAAATAGTCCCTGAAATCAATGAGAGACCTGCATCGATGCGCTGTCTATAAATAGTTTTTTTTTTTTTTTCGATTTTTTTTCAGTCTGGAAGTAACGACTGCCAATAAGCCCTGAACGAGTCTGGAAGAGCTTTTCTACATACGCCTGCAGCAGTAGCCTAGCAGGATCACCGAATTTTTTTCACATATTAAACCAGCAGCTTGCCCAAAATATAGCCGAAACTAGAAAATAAAAAAAAAAAAAAAAAAAAAAACAAAAAAAAAAAAGGAAATGAAAATTTCATCGAACGCAATAGGATATCGGGACCGCGTCATTAAGCCTCGCCGATATTGAAGGGCAGCTACCTATACTAGACAGGGGCAGGAAAATTGTCGAGAGTGGCTGCAGTCAGGGAATGAGTTCGTAACGGGATGGGGGTGAGTAGTGTCTGCTACGCGGTTCGAATAAAACAATACCGTTCATAGAAGATGCTTCCACTGGCATGGCATATCCATCCCCAGTCTCGAGAAAACGAAGACAAGGGAAAAGAAAGAAAAGAAAAAAAAAAAGAAAAAAAAAAAAAAAAAAAAATTAAAGAAAAGCGAAAAAGAGAAGAATAGGAAAAGGAAAGGGCGAAGTGGCTGCTTGAGACAGCTGATAGCCCTGCAGACTTGTCTGTGTCATAATTCAACACGGACTATAATCTGATAAACAATAATCTAGGTATAAATTTCTCAACAATTTTACAACCCGACGTTTTAATTTATTATATCGCTCGACAAAACTTTTATATCCCAAGTCAAATTGAACCGCTTGCTATACAGGGGTGCTCGGGATGCTTGTTTAACCGAGATCTTCCCCCTAGCTCGCGGATATAAGCGGGGTGATGTTTGACAATAAGAAGCTTACATGTTTCTATCTCTTCGAATAAAATTTTCGAGCCAATTTTTGTGAATACGAGTTCGAATTTTCTTATACCTAGGACGTATCGCGGTTCGAAGTCTGATCGTATCGATTACCTGTTTTCTCTTTTTCTTTTTTCTTTTTTCTTTCTTCTTTTTTTTTCAGCATATTTTGAACATCCGGTTATCTTCATCCCCTGAATCATGTTCTCGTTTTGTGTTCAAGTGATTACCGAGCCTCGGCCGTAGTTGATCAATTTTACAATTAGTCTAATTCCCTATATTATGTTCTAGCCGGTGAAATTACCCCGGGGGTGCACCGAAGACCTCGAGTAGTCCCTGCTATTAATTTGGATTTAACTGGCTCAGCTACTAACCAATCGGGTCTAACACGGCAGAAGAGAATTGCGGATCGTAGCAAAGAGCTGTTTGCTCCAGCTCCAGCTCCAGCTCCAGCTCCAGCTCCAGTTTCAACCCAACATCTGCAAGCTCGAGCTAGGCTATTGTCAAAATCACTAATAGCTTGGGGCCGTTTTTTGTTTGCACACTTTTTTTGCACACGTCGATCCGCGTAATACGTATACGGGTTAAAATTTCGCGTGTGTAATTATTATCATCGGTTTACCCATAAGTATAATGTACACGAAAAAGCTTTTAGCCAAAAATTCTGCACCAACGACGTCGAGGGCTCGTCTATCGATAAGTACTACACCAGCAATCGTCAATTACTCGATTTATTTCTATCCGGAAAATGATGTACGTATATAATGCCTCCGTTTTGAATCGGTTTCGTACCGGTTTTTACATAGTTGTTATATGTAATTCGCGAAGAAAAACCTACAGACCTTATTTAGTCTCGCTTCGAAGCTTCAAGTCCTATATGATTATAGAGGCAAGAAAGAGCCAAGACCCTGCAAGGATGAAGTAGAACCGCATTTGCGGTTTTCCTGACAACCGCAAAAATTGACCGTTGATGATATTTTATACACTGTTGCAGATGGGGTTCTGTTTGCGGTATCCGCAGATTGGTACCTATACCGTGGGTGAAAACCACCGATGAGAGACGGACAGGCAGGCATAGATCGATTGCCTCGGCCTCGTGTCTAGGTATATGGCCATTATCCTTGCGTAAAGGATGCGATGTTTGTAGGCTGCAAGTATCCGTGAAATTGGTTAAATTGCAACCGATATCCTTGTTACATGATACAAGCGTCGAGCCAAAACCCATTCCATATAATATATATATATATATATGTATACGTATGTGTGTTTCGCGGGTCTAAACTCCAAATCCGCGGGCAATACGAATGTTAAGCCCAAAAGACGAACGCGTGGCGAGTGTCAAAATTGCCTACATAAAACCTCCCTTATTTTGTTCTCGCTAGATTTTTTCCTCTTCTGCCAGAGATTCAACCCTCAAACTGCCACTGAAACGGGGTGAAATGTTTTTGTTCAAAATTCCAGTTATCCAACGTTCTGGGGTCCCTCACGAGTCTAAACAACGCTGTATACCACCGTCAAATATATTCGTTTTTAAATAGAGGATTATCGTTTCTTTTTTTCTCTACCAAATAAGGCTTTTTCCCTTATTTTTCCTTTTCTCCCCTAAACCGCCGTTGGAGAAAAATTAATTTCAATTAATTATACGAGACGGTTAATATTGTTACAAATTCACTTTCTGCACTCGTGTCTGTATGATAGTTTCTCGTATCTATGTAGGAATAAATTGATGAATAAATATCTCGTATTATGTGTACATGGGTATACCTACGTATATAGGTATGTAATGTAACCTACAGCGTTATCGAAACTCGTTGAAGTAAAATTGAAAAATTCAAATTTACCTGCAGGGGCGCACTCGACCCCGGAAATCGTTTGTAATATTAAAGCTGACGGAATCAGATATACCCACCCTACCCTCTCCATTGGTTCTACCCTTCGGTTTTATTCTCAGACGATTTTTTCTTCTTTTCGTATCCGTTTTTTTTTTTTTTTTTTTTTTCTTCTTCTTCTTTCGTTCTTTTTTTCTGAGCCGAGTAAATTCCTCGTTTCTTCAAATCGGCTCTGTGTGTGAATCTAGGGCGTTGCCTGTTTCCCCATGTATATATATATATATATTCTATATAAGTATAATACACATATGTGTGTGTAGGTATTTAGGTTACACATATATGTATGGATATGTATGTAGTTCGTAGGCTACACGTAGATACACAGATATATATATATATATATATATATATACTTATACATATATATACTAGCGAAGTATAGGCCGGTAGATTTATCTTCTCCCCCAACTCCAACCCCAACCCCAACCCCGACCCCGAGTTGCCCCTCACCCCGTAGCCTTTAGCCCGTGTGCCGCGCGTGTTGAATTTCAGACAAATTACTCAGCGCTCTTGGCACGCAACGTGTACCACGCGCGACCTGCACCCTGTAGAGCCTCGCGAAACCCACCCGATGGAGAATTGGAGAATTAAACTGCCTAACGAGGGTTTCCAACACCCAACCACCTACCCTGATGTACCCGGTCTCAATCAGTTTGCCCGCAAATTCGCAGGACCGTCCGCTAAATACTTTATCTCGCTTTCTTTCTCTTCATCCCTTATAGCGATATATATACCTACTGCATATATACATACAGATATAGTATATATGTATATCTATACGAATTTAAATTAAAGAAAATTTGTTCTTTTATGAAAAGCTGTGAGCATAATTGTGTTCAGCAAGTTTTCCCCATTGATATAGGAAATTTCTCTGAACGGGGGTTGATAACGGTAGATCAAGAAGCGACCGGGGTTTCCTGTGTTGTGGCTGTACCAGCATGGCTATTAATCGAAATAGGGTCGAGCCGTGGACTACTGGTATAGAAATCTGTGCGAAGGAAGCAGTTCAGTTTCTGTATCCCTTCTTAAATTGTCCTGGAGCTAAATCGCCGCATCTGTTTTTAGCCGGATATTGGTAATTCGGTACTTAAATCGCTTAAGGGTTGAAACCAATTTTTTTTTTTTTTTTTGTATTATATCATTTTTCCAAATTGTCATTCGGGATTGAAAGTTTGCAAGATACGTAGGTATATATCACGAGGCTTGAAAATTATGGTTAATTTTTATAACTTTCTATACTCCGCGAGTGAGCGATGCTAGATTAATCGAGGGAACGCGAACCAGGGCTTGAGGTGTTAATTTCAGATTATAGATAGGCGGCATACCGTATGTAAATTAATCTCACGCGAGCACGCACGTGTCCGTGCAAATTTTAACGGATAAATAATAAGCTCTGCAGTTTCTATACAAAGAATATCGGATGCCTATACGAAGGATTCCCACTTCCGGTGTCTGCAGGAGGATTAATTAATAAAGAAACGAAAAGGTTCCATACAGCTTATACAATACTAACAAAGTTTTCTTTTATCATTATTATCAATTTTTGTAATTTTTGTAATTTTTGTGATTTTTGTTTTTTTCGTCATATCGCGAAAACAGTGCCAAGAAATAAATTCGTCGCGTTGTTCCATCATTTTCGTTGCAATTTTTTTTTTTTTTTTTTTCTTTTTTTGTTCCTTTCGCTTTTTTTTTCTTTTCACACCCTGCGTCGCGTCGTCGTAGTCGCCGCCGCGACGGCAATTAATTCCCGTTCCCCAAGCTGCCCTATAAATCAGATGATGTTTGCGCTCCGACGCTTGCCTGTCGTTTGTCGAGTTCACTGGTCCCACGGACTCTACCTACGCTATACATACAAATATCCAAACGACCGCAGTTTTCCCGGTGTTTTTAACACCGTGAAAACCGACCTCTCTTCAACTCATATTCCGCGAAAGTGCGTTTCGCTAAACGTCAAATACGACGGACGAAATTAAAAATTAAAAAAAATTCGAAGCATAATATTAAAGACCGAGTTAACTCTCTGAATCCGAATCAGTGAAAAGTCATTTTTCAAGTCATTTTTTAGTGACTTTTCACTGATTCGAATTTGGAGAGAACGGTCCAGTTTATTACCGCACGTGTAGATCCTTCGAGGGAAGTGAACGAAAAAATAAAAATAAATGAAAAAAAAAAAAAAAAAAAAAACAGAAAAGAGAAAAAATGAGACGAGGCGAGGTGATGACTATACTGTCACGTTAGCTCAGTCAGACATGAAATGGACTCCCTGCAGCCAGTTGAGTATATTTCATCTCACGTAGTATTTTTCTGCACCCCAATTTCAGAGCGCCTCAATTTTTAGATACATGAATGCCAATTAGGGGTAGAACGAGAACGAGTGCAAGGTAGCAGTGTTTATAAAAAGAGATTAATTAGCCAGACTTCTGCCCCTGTTCTGGCCCTCGATCCGCTTGCCTGGCAAGTGTTGGCAGAATCTCCTCGTTTCTTTATTCTTCACCTTTTTACTTTTTACTTTTTTTTCTCCTTTTTTCCATCGCGTTTCTTTTCGCCCGCCAAGTACAGGTATTTCATTTCCATAAGTGACGCGTCGAGCAGTTTTTTCTGAACGAGATCTGGATTTACATGTAGTAGGTATGGTCGTGGGTAGGTATACGTTTACGCATATATACGTACTATACATACGTATATAGGTGCAGATGGAAACGGTTCGTTAAATTTCATGAATCCTTATATGAGAATATTACTCAGCTATGCATATACCTACCATACGATATAGGAAAAATTTTTAGAAACCAATTTGTTTAAATTAGGCGTCGCATAGTATGCCTCGAGGAACTAGATTCCCTTCATCCACAGGTATATAATCCATATATATATATATATATGCGTGTGTTCCTTCTCAAAAGTGAAAAAAATAAAATAAAAATAAAAAAAGAACAGAATAGAAAAGGGGAAAATCGAAGATCTATTCGTTCTCGAGAAGGGTCAACCCCGTAAGCACGAAGAAATTTATATGATTCTAAAAAAGGATCGTTGGATTACCACTTCCCTTTCAATGGCCCGTGAACTTGGTGAGCTGGATCTGGGGCTCTGCTGGCACTCTAAACTCTAGAGGACAGAGTTCAGCCCTATTCGAGGATCGAAGAAAGGGTTGGATATTATCGATTTCACGTAAATTAAAAAAATCTGTATACAGGTATAAAATATATACCCCTTTATTTATTTGTTTTTTGTTTTTTGTTTTTTTTTTTTTTCATTTTTTGGTCCTGCAGGCAAATATATCAAGCATGTGGTGGAAAATTTGAGCTCTACTCCTTTCTGTTTTTGTTTTTCATTTATACATATATAGGTATACGCGGGGACGAGGAATAGACACGTGCAGGCTATATTAATCACGTAAACGTTAATTAAAATTGTTTTGAAATACCGCATCCCACTACGCGGGTGGACCAGGCCCGCACTTTTTTATCCGAATTTTACGCTTCGTGAAAATATATATGAAAAGTAATATACTTGTTCGGGGGTGCAGACGGACCGAAACCCGGCTCGTCTGTCTTCTTGAGTATAAAAAATGACGGACTTCTTCTCCCTTCTTGAATAAATAATAATTCCAAGGATAAAGACACCTGAAGTTCCCTTTTCCCGCGCACATTTATACAAACCAGACCCATTTCCTATCTGGAATCAAGAATCTTAAATCTCGATTCTCGCATCTCAAATCGCGAATCGCGAATCTCGAATCTCAACTCCACTCCGTTTGTCCGCTAGATATTGGATTCGCGGGACACGAAGCAAATTTCATTCAAACTTCGAATCGTTCAGCCTCCAGCTTCGGGGCAACGTATTATATTGGCTCTAGCCTTATATAGACTAGACCACGATAGTCGAGGACTTCTAACGTTTCTCAGAACATAATAGAAACAGGCACTTCAACTAGCCCGTATATGTATAGCGCATTTACATCGTTTTCGATTTTTATTCGATTTTTATTTTTATTCAAACAAAATACATTCCTCACGAAGTTTATATAAGTACGTCTTATCCGATATATATTATATGTATGATGAATCGGAGTGCGCAGTTCTCTTCCACATTTACTTTTTACTTATTCTTTACTTTTCTACCTTAGCAATTCGTCTTACATGTAGCTGCAGTTAGCTGTATACGTATATACGTATATACGTATATACGTATACCGAACGAGTTATGACCACGTTGGCTATCGTTCTGTAAAAAGTTTTAATTGGGTGCGAAATTGCTCGTCGAAAAATACACGCCCTTTCTCATAACGCTTCGTAATCAATCCCGGAATGAAATATAATTAAAAAATAACCGTTATAAGTATATAATATATATACATATATATTATATATAAGCCTGCAGGTGCATTACGTCAATTCGGGGACATTTTTTCATAATTAATTTTTTTTTTTTTTTTTTGTCTTTTTTTGGAAAACAATATTTTGTCGTGTGTTTGAATGCGACTTATCTAAATGAAACAACAGGTATTCTTTGAGTTTAATTTTTTTTTGTTTTTTGCTCTTTTTTTTTTTTTTTTTTTTTTTTATTCTGGTATTCGTTGAACCTTTGCGTAAAGTTAGAAACTTGTTCCTCTCGGCGAACAATTATTTGGTTAGCGCATTCGAGATGAATTAAAAGCCCCGAGGTATATAGGTACAAAGCTGAAAAGTTGGATTGAAACTTTAGTCTGCAGGGGTTGGAACCTGGCTAACCTTTTTAGACTCCACGCTTCTCCGTTTAGATGCGGACTAATTCCAGGTCTTACGCTATGATACTTTCAGCTGCGGTTAGATAAAGATGAGAAATATCAGACCAGATAAATATATAGAAAAGAGAAACAAATAAAATACAAAAAGAAAAAAAAAAAAAAAAATTAAACGTTTCGAATTCGTCTTATAAAATTCAAGGAACCGCGTATACTAGGCTGAGAAACTGCTAAAAGAAACGCTTCGTGCCGCACGTTTTTCGCCTTATATTCTCTTTCTCTCGTATTTACATATTTTCACGAGGGAGGAGAAAGAAGAAAAATAAAATAAAAAAAAAAAAAAAAAAAAACGAGAGAGAGAGAGAAAGGGAGAGAAAAGTGAAATAATAATCCATTACTATATATACGCTTTGATCCAGTCTCGAAAAAGTAACGACTTTTTTTTTTCCCTCCTTTTCAACGTAACAACGAGAGGTGAAAAAAAAAAAAGAAAAATAAATTAAATAAAAAAATAAGGAAAAGATTGGAAATTTTGGTGAAAAATAAATATCTAAGCTATATGATTAAATCGGAGGATTTTGGTGGACCCGATATTTTCCGGGCTGTTGGCGCAAATTCTTTAGTGAATAAATTTCCTCCGTATGTCTAATGCATATATATATATACCTACCTAGTTTTATTCGGGCATAAAACTATCACCTGACAAATTTCACCTCGTTTAGGTATATCCAAAGAGAGAAAGAGAGAGAGAGAGAGAGAGAGAGAGAGAGAGAGGTAAAGAGAGAGAAATGAAGCGATAAAAAAACTTTTTCATCGTCAAGCCAATCGATAGTTTAAATTAGTTTAGTTTAGGAAAATTTCCTATGCGAGGGAGGAAACACCTCGCGGTCCCATTTGAAACGTTAATTTTCTGCTGTTCAGTAGTAGTAGTATAGGCACCGAGTTTTATGTCCAAACTTTATATGTGTACTGAAACTACCTAATAGTTTATGGCTAAATAATATATGGGGCCGTTATTTAACCCTTCCCCATATTCTGATACTTTGCCTCCTCGAAAGCCACCCCGTGATTCTTGATTTTCGTAGCTACTTGGCCATAAATAAAAATCCCTCTCAAAGGTGGTGCCTTTTCACTCTTCGCAAGTTTCAATCCAACGCCACACCTCTTCTAAGCCCGACACTTTAAACTCACTTTACACCGTATGGAGGGGCCGTGAACAAAGCGACTTTTACACTCAATTCTAACAACCCGGCGACCCGACGACCCCGGGAATGGCTATGAGAAAAAAAATCTTAATGCTAAACCGCAGCATCTCGGGTACGGAGTCTAAGAATAAGACGTTTTACTTATTTCCCAAATTTTAAACTCACGCTAATCCGCGACTTCCAGCTCTATACCGCGAAAAATCGCCACTCGTATTACACCGGGCGTATTTTAATTAAGGCCGTTTTTCAACTTGACGATGTGCTATTCACCGATTATGTTAAAGACGACATACACGTTCTAGGTAGATATATACATATTTTATAAGCGGGTGGTCCGTCGTCATATCATCGTATGGAACCTGATGGCTGCATGTAACATACCCTACAGGAAGAGCGTGGGGCTGTCTCGCCAATTAGGCTACGAGGTAGGTTCATTGGTTAATGAGCTAATATCGGCTTAATGAGGCGCGATTACCTGCAACTACGGAGGGGCAATTCATGCGTCATAGTTCTATATGTATAACCAAGGGTGTTTCACAACAACTGTTTAATCAATGAGACGTACGTCGTGCATATGATATGGCTATTTTAGGGAAATCGAATACGTATTTATATATAGATATATATCTTGAGAAAAGCTATCGTGGAAAGAAATTTTCTTAATAGGTATAAATTACCCCTAAATTTCTTATATTGCTTCCGCTTCATTTCTTCACTTTTGTAACACTGGTTAACGCGACCCAAAAACCATAGCTGGTCGTTAGTTTGGCAAGATATTAACACTCGTGTGTCACGAACGTGCTAAATGATCGTGTGTACGTACGTACATGTGTGTCTGTGGTCTCACCTCGTCTTACCTTCTCATTATTTTTTCTTTTCAACCCCAAGTGCAGGACTAAGAGAGAAAGAAATGAGAGTACAAGATTGTAGCCGGAATGGAATATCGGGGGCAAGAACTGCGAGGAATTATATATAAGTGCGAGAAAAGAGGTGAAACGCAGCCTCGTGAGACTTTTGGAATGAGAAAAAGAAAGTCGCGAAAACTCGAAATTAATTGTCTTTGAATATAATATACGCGTCTACATTTTATATATTATTCATATCCTTAATAAAATTCAGTCATATTCGAATTTCAATGCTCCCATGAGTCAGAACGTACCTTCAAATTGTATACAAAAAATATATATTCAAAACCCCAGTAGGTTCTTGTCTCAATTCTAACTACTGCCCTAAAGCCTTTGAACTTTCAAATTTGAATAACACACGATTTAGATTACTTCGAAGTTATTTTTCACTTTCTATCGTATTATCGCTTCTCTCAATCTGAAAATTCGAATAGAATTGAAATCGGGAACCTGGGGTTTTAGCTAGATTCTTTCGTATATATATATTTAGAGACGTCCTGATGGCTCATGGGAACATTGAAATTTGAAAATTGTCAAATTAAGGACTACCCTAATATAGGTATACATACCTTCATATGCGGTATAATTCTCTATCATAAGCCTGATATCAACGCAGGGTACTTAATCTGTATTTCCGTGTCACAGGTCACACAGTCGGTTGCGGTTGGACGGCGTGTCGAGAGCCGGATGGAAGTGATATCACAGCGGGGTGTTACAGCTCCAGCTGAGATCCTTGCCCGTTGAGAGTTTCGCATCGAAGAATATATATATATATATATATAGGGATCCGTAAGATAAATGTCCGATCGTAATACCGCGATTTTATTTCATTTCGAATCAATTTTCCCAACGATTTGATAAGGAAAGGAATTTTCCCAGTTGACAAAAAAAAAAAAAAAAATGATCTAAATAGGTAAAATACGGAGTTCAGATAACGCGGATGAGAAGTATGCAATTAAGATCATTAATTAAGATACAAGATCGGAACAAAGGGGTTTTCGATCCGCGAGATAAACTCAAAGAAATTTTATTCCCTTATTCCCGAATACTCTGCTGTGATTAATAATTATCTTGAAGCCCGGATATTATGGGTTGGAAAATTTAGAAAATTTCAAATCAGGGTCATATTATGTTATACATGCACGTAGATGTTGAACTTACAGCTGGCGTTAAAAAAGGGAACGATATAGATTTACGTATGACATTAAAAATGTGTAGTTTTGATACAGTCCCCCTCATATATATATATGGTTGTGTCGGTAAACTTAATGTAAATGGTGTTGGATGGAGCTGGATACGAGGCGTCTATTATAAACGCATTTATAACTGATCACGATCAACCTTAATTATAGCGTGTCTCTCCCGAGGCACAGTTATTTTCACTATACGAAGTAGGTATGCACTACCACCACCAACGGGGGTCTTTGAGCCACGTAGTGTTTGTGCGTGTAAAATAAATATATATATATATATATATATATATATATATATATATATATATATATATAATATACATATATAACATATAATATAATACATGTACAAGCGACTAAGCAAGCCAGACGCACACATAGATGAACCGTGTCTCACTGATTGTGAGAGGACATCTGCTTCACTGAATTACAAAAGATATCGATCCTTATCTACTAATTAAGGCATTTCTGTTAATTAAAATTTCATGCTCGCGACGTCGCATTTTGTCCTTATTCCAACAAACGATATACCGATCTTCCCACTCTCTCTATCTCTCTCGACACTCATCCCACTTCAATTGATTTGATAAATTACAAGTATATAGGTAAAGTGTTATTCAACGACTACCAGCCCAGCCCGTTCGTCCCTACGGATTCATTCCGAATCGATATAAATTTTTACTTCCGAACCTAGACGATTTTTTCTGCTCTTTTCGAATCTGATATTTTCGTTAATTGGATATAATTTTTTTTTTTCTCTGTTTTTTTCACTATTATTTTCTTTCTCACTCCTGCGGTATATATATATAGAACGATGATTCTTTGAACGAACGTGATGATTGCTACCACATATGTTTCGAGAGATATCGTATGTACATGTGATTTATTTTATTTATAACGAGACACGGATCTGTTGGTAAGCGTTAATTGCAACGTGGGTCTATCTATATGGCAGAGAATTAGACGGAATTAATCAAGAAGATATTTCGTATCCAGTTTCATTCCGTTTCGTCGCTTCCAGATATACCTACGCGTATATACCTACCTACAACTTGCTTCTGCCATCGTGGTTTTATCCTCTTCGCTTTAGCACCGACCCCGAACCCCGAACCCCGAACTCCCCGAACTCCCTTACAACTACTATTCAAGCCAGGTGCTTTATTTTTTTCCATCCGGATACACGCGCCGCCTAGCAGGTAGCGAGCGTGATAATAGGAAGCCAGGAAGCTGGCTCCAGCTCGCTCTCTTTCTCTCCCTCCCTCCCTCTCTTCGGAGATAAATGAACCAATTTTCCCTGGCTTTAGTCAGTCGCAATATCGCAGCCGCCTCCTCCTTGTACACATACCCCAAGAATCCTGCAGGGGGATGGTAGCGAGGGATCATTTTAAACTGAATTCGCTAGCCTGCAAAATCTTTTCAACGAGTATCTCGTATCAAAAGATTTCAATCTTTCTCTTTATTTTCGTTTTTTTTTTTTTTTTCTTTTCTTTTTACCTTTTATTTTTCTATCTACGCATATACACCTTGCATTCACACCGAAAATTATACCAGATTACTCATTCGAGAATTTATAGCTCGACTTGGTATTATAGTTCTATGTATTATATATGTATGTAACTACACGTGGGTTGAATATATCATCCACATCCATATACCCTGGAGGCTTATTTAAATCTGATCAAACAGAGTGACTCATCGTTTGATATTCAAATTACGTTAGACTTACTTCTAGTCATTTTTTTTTTTTTTTTTTTCTTTTTTTTCTTTTTTTGCATCGGTTCCACCTTCTCCCGAAAATTTTCGGAACCGGTATAGGTAGTTGCAGGTCCGTATTTTATACAGAATCCTGTTCGATGAATTGGCCAGAACACTTACCTGAAACAGAAATGAAAATAATGACGGATGAGTATAATAATAAGGTAGAATTTTTGGTGATTAAAATGAAAAACTCCCCAAACATGTTATTTCCATTTTTTTTTTTTGTGTCCTCCCGTTTTTTTTTTGTGACGGAAAAAATAACTTTTTCCCCATTTTTAGATGAGAAAGAAAAATTCTCTGACGACAAGACCCGCGCTGCTTTGTTAGCGCGGAATCGCGAAGTGCGCGGACTCTGAGGTCTGCTTCTTCATGTCGGTGGGGGGGGGGGGGGGGGGGGGGGGGTTAAGGAGACCGCAGCACGAAGAGACTTGAAAGCAAAGCGTTTTCGCTATCCTAAGGGCACGTTTGTTTGTCGGCGCAAGAGTTTCTCCTACATTTCTGTAGAAACAAAGCAAACTAAGCAGCAGACAGCAAAGTTCCTCAACTCCTGAGTCTCGGCCGTTTTTAAATTAGATGACAGAACCAAGACGCATCTAAAATCCGACTTTGCAATCTTGGTTTAAGAAAATGGTATTTATTTGTTCGTTTTTTTTTTTTTTTTTTTTTTTTTCATTCTTATTCTTCTCCCCGGGTTTTTAAGTACAAAGGATAATTTATTCACGTTTGATAATTTTCGCAGGTGAGCCAAAATTGTCCCTTTTTTTTTTTTTTTTTTTTTTTTTCAAATGACAATTATTACACGCGGTGAAGAGATGATGTGGGTTTTAGCGAAATATCGCAGATTAGGAGAGATCTACATGTGCAATGAGATATACATGTAAAGCATAGTTTATTACTAATGCTGTGCACCACTATACAGAGCATTATACCCAAGAGAGCCGTTTTCACTTTACGACTGCGCTGTTAGAAAGGGAATCGTTCCTCTTGATTAGAAAATCCTAATGGTAGTAGCACGCGACTGGTGACCTTACCTCTCGTCGTCGTATAAGTTTTAAGTCCTTATATTCATGATGACGAGACGGTATTTCAGTCGAATAATATACTTCCGTTAGTTATATAATCAACGAAGATTTTCCTATAGTATACGTAACTATACAATATCAATATGATAATGGTACTTATACTCTAGTATGTGTAACGGGAGTTTTATTCAACTGTGCGGTATATATCTGATGCAGTGTAAATTACTCATCCAACCTCGTACTTTCCATTGTCACTAATTTAACTCGTTGACGTATGAATAATATATAATAATCAACCAAGCACTAGGGACATGATCATTAAGCTTCAACAAGTTTCGTTTCTATACCAGTGACATTCATAATCCTGAATACATAATTGAAAATTCTAATTATGCTATACGCATGTATGTATATGGATGTCGTATTTCGTATTCTATGTATGTATGTAGTTATTCCGCAAATTTTATCCGTTATTCAACCCTCTCTGTACGTGAATTTACTCATTATATTATCAACATGTGGATAACGACAAGCAAAGTTTTGTCATCTATTGCGAACATTTTTTTAACGAACCAGAATCAACTACGAAACTTTTCTGCTCGATTATCTACTGACACGGTACTATTTCTCGATCAGTAGTAATGGCCGGTCAATGGTCGGGCGTAATGGACGGACTAAGTGCGGCCCCTATAGTTTAAATTTAAACTGTGCTTTAAATGGAAGTAATTTATTTATTTAGGTATTTGTTTGTTTATTTATTTATTTATTCATTTATTTGAAAGGGTTTTATATTATTTCTGTTAAATAGAAAATACGAGCGCTCGTTGGCGTGAGCACAATAAGGTATATAACGTAGCTGTGATATAAAAGGGACTAATAAGGTTCGTGACATCTCGTAATATCCATCCATCGCCCCGGTTTTATTTGAGTAGTAAAGGTTTAATGCCGTCTAATCCTATTGGCATCGTAAATATATTCTTATGGATATAATGCCCGTAATCCGGTGGAAAATATATAAAACCGCCATTAAGTTATTGAAGGCTAGCGGATTTCTTCTATATATACGGTGGTTATAAGTGTATAGATACGGCCCAGTAGGTAGTGTCGTAAATTTCACGACTTTGAGATGATGTAGGTACCTAAAAGAATCTCTCACCTATAATGACGATCAATGTTGAAGAAAATAAGCGAGATCAAATAAGAAAAAAGAAAAGAGAGAAAAAAAAAAAAAAAAGATGAACGTGCAATGAAAGAAGAAGTGAATGAATCAACCGACGAGTACAGTACGCAAGATATATACCTAATAAAGAAAAATTTCAGCACAAGAAAAAGTAAGAGTAAAAAAGAAGGCCGTAGTTATCCGATCGTGCAGTAAAAAGAAAATTGGATATAATGAAGTTGTCTACATTCTACTTTGGCGAAACTTTTCACCACCTGGTATGAAACCAAAGAGGTTGATCCTCGCCGGGTATCACTACCTTCCTTGATTTTATTATTTCCAACCACGTCTGCAGCAATGCGCATCGAAATAACCTATAGCTGATCATATTTCACGATATTATGGTATAGAGTTTATCAGATAAAATATATATCTACAGGAGTGAATTAGTATACTCGATTTATAGAAAGAAAGAAAGGAAGAAAAAAAAAAAAAAAAATAGAATAATCCTCGTCATTTTGACTAACGATTTTGTACACCTTGCTATATCACCTGCGGGTTGAGAAACTGTGTTCATTATATTCACTGTTACATCATATACACGCCTCTTTTCTTTTCCTTTCTTTTCTTTTTTCACCTTTGTCATTGATGTGCGTATAGAAAGTTGTTATTCAGTTTTGTACCACAGACTGGCATTAGACGTCAATTAGTTACCCAAGCGTCTGATTATTATCTCATACTGGACACGGTGGCCTGCCTTTCCGGTTGTTCAGCATAACTGATATCTCATTTCATATGAAAGATGATATTCAATGGTTATAATTATTATTCAGGCATATACATATAAATATATATATATAGTTTGAGTCGACTTTTATTTTACTACCTATGTATGTATACTGGGTGAAAATTCCATGAGGCAATTATTATTCAAGGACTAACCCATGTCAGATGAGGAAGAGGGAGAATCCTGAGATTCGCGCATGGCAGGGACACCTTTCTTCCTATTACTTCGGTTATTCTATTGTCCCGAATACCTAAAGAGGATAAAACAGTCTTCGTGGACCCCCCGTAGACCGGAGCATTTCATTTGTTTGAATTGGTGCGCATCGCTGACCCGTTTTATACACTCGACCCGTTAGTCGACTCTAGAAACCCGGTATAAACAAAACCGTAAATGCGAGACCCGACCGGGGTCCTGTCAAGGGGTTGTCCCGCTCTTCTCATCCCTTGGTATACTAGCCAACGCAACTCTGTGACACGAGTCGTCACCCCACAGTCCCATAACTTTTACCCAAAAACAAACGTTAGGATGACATATAACTTCGCCGTTATTGTACGCACTATAATACGGACAACCTGACATCATGAGATTAGGAGAAATGTGATGACTCGATTAGTTTGAATTTGAATCTAACTGACCCCGGATATTGAGAGTAGTTATTTTTTTTTTTTGTTTTGAAATATTGGAAAAAAAAAATTCACAAAATAAGTTAAGACGGGTGGATGTAAATCGGAGAGAAAAAGTGTGTCAGTAGATTCAGCCCTGGGTATAAGGGTAGGTATATACGGCGAATAATGTCGTTATTCTATGGGACTGGATAAAACTCGAGCAAAGGAACAAGAGTGCAGGATAAAGGAAGGGAAAAAGAAAGAAATAACGAAATAAAGAACGGAAGAAAGATAGAAGTAGAAGTCAACTCGAGGGTCTCGGGTGTCCTTGAATTCTCTCACTCGCGCCCGCGACCTTTCGCGCATTTTTATACCTACGGGGTAGGTAGGTAGGTAGGTAGGTATGTATAGTATCGTGCCGGAGAAACTCAGCGGGGACCAACTTTATCCAACAGCAAGGAAATAGGAACTGTGATAAAAGAGCTAGGATTGGAAAAAACGGGTAATACATCTCTCTGACAATGAGTAAAGGTTTTTTTTTTTTTTTTTTTTTTTTTCTTCCTTTTTTCTTCTTCCCATGATCCTGAGGTACTGGATATTCCGAGAATTAGTATTTAAGGACCTGATGTTAAAAGGGGTGACAAATCTTCGTAGAAATTTTCTAACCAAAATCTCTTTGCCTGATCAGAAAAGCCAATATAAACCCTGAAAAACAAGGAGACAGGCTGGTCCAAGGTTCAGTAGAACTTGAAGAGGGTGATTTCAATCGGACGTCAGGACGAATGGCCCAATCGAGGCGACTTAAGAACCGTCCGGGTTTCCAATCAGAGAGGCGGGGTTTTACTCGAGAAGATCTTGTACCAGGCCTAGGGCAAGACTTTCCCTTGTGTTTCTCTAAGGTACCTACGTAGGGACACCCAAGTAGCTCTACATATGTATACCTTCTGACCATAGGCCGAAGTATTTTCCAAACGTTTACACATCTGATTCAACCTGCAGATTTCCTATTGAAAAAATATTAAAATTGGTCCATTCAAGGTATTCGAATTAGGTTTAGGACAAAACAAAGCCTTTGAACCTGTGGTGGAAAGAGTAGATGATATCTAAGAAGCTAATTTCCGTTGATAAATAGGTGGGAATAAATCAGGGTAAGTAAACAGTTGAATAATGGTATTCGATTTCATCGAATGAGGGCGGTTTTTTTTTCTCTTTCTCTCTTTTTCTATTCTTTTTGTGTCTTTTTTTTTGTTCCTTCTATGTATTATAGGCGGTAGTTGCGCCACCTGATTCCGAGGTTAGAGCCAGGTATCTGTCGAGCAAATGGGCCGATTAGTTATATTCCTAGTGTACGTTGGGCAGATTCTAAGCCGAGCTTTTCCACCGATCGAATGCAGCCTAACCCGACCCACTCTCACGAGGATTGAACATTGACTGCCTAGCTACGGTTTCGATAAATTTACCAGGATCGGTTTACCGGGATGGTATAATAAAACCAGTTCCATTCGATAGCGAACTCTCGCTCCGGTCTGAAAGCAAAAACAGCCGATCGTCTTGGCTTTAAATAAATTCAAAGAGGGCGCGCAATGTGTTCACTCAAATCTTCGAAGGAACTATCGATGTTCTTTTTGGTCCGAATCAATCTTATACATAGAATTTATCCCATCGAAGGCTGCAACGATGAGATTTTATTATTCCATCTATTCCGTAAATGGTAGGACTAGTCCGTCAAGCTATATACCCCGCAAGCGAAAGACGTATAGAATACCGGAGACGGTTTAAGCGAAAATATGCTCTTGGTGAATTCTGCAGCAGCGCCAGCACCGTTCCTGTCTGACGAGAGAGAAAACGCCTAAAAGTTATACGGTTTCGTATATATGTACGTGTACCATGTGTATAAAATTTAGCTACATACTGCAGTATACATATCCAGCGAGTGAAATTTCTCCTCTACACCACCTGCCACCCATATCAATTTTATTCACCCTTTGACGAGTTTTATCCAGGAGTTTAAGACCCCTACAAGCGCAGCATGGCCGTACTATAGTTTACGAAGTCAAGTGAATTTCCTAGTTCAGAAATCGAAAATCTATCCTCCTGCAGGGTGAAAGACCGATTGGAAATGAGCAACGTCCGTCTTACTTACTTGCGCGAATGACCAGCGTCTGGCTGATCGAGTGGGCGGATATAAAGCCGAGAAATCGCTGCAGTCACAAGCATTACAAGACCTTGAGGGAAGAGGAGGATCCGGGTGTACAGTTATTACCATCAATAATGCCAATTTGGATTGCAAATCAGCGGCCGAGGAGCGACATGCCTGGTGCCTACAATTTCCTCCGATTTCACGGCGAGAGTAGCGCTGCCAGCCTGCGGTCTCCTTTATGCATGTGTATACCTAGATATAATGTATATTAGGTATCTAACTCTGTGCGGAAATTATTTTCTCAGTTAAGGTTTTTGACTGCGATTTTTATTCGCGGTCATAGACCGTGAACATGATGGATCCTATGTGTGTTTGGACGTTCGATTTTATCGGACAATGGGTAACGCGTCCCTATTTTTTGTAATTCGATATCCGTATTCCCTCAGCTTTAGAATAGCTGCCTTTTAACGGCTTCCATGTGAAACCGCGACGGTTCGAGGTCATGCGATTATTCTCTAAATTCAGGCGGTGCTAAGCCACCAAGTAGATTGATAAATTTGATATTTTAAGGCGCCAGAGGGGCTCGGTATGATTTTGAAGTATGGACTGATTTCGGAGAGTTATCCGACCAGCGAGAGGGGAGAAAGTTTCACGAAGTTAGTCAGTCGTTGGGTGAATGTCAGGGGTGTATATATCCTCGGAAGAGTTTTTTTTACCTGAATTTATCTCACGTGTTAGAAATAAAGTTAGCGACGAGCGAACCGAACCCGTCGGGGTCTAAGCGAGTTACTCTAGCTACCGTTTTTACCTCCCTTTATTGCTACGTAGGGGTGTGTGTGTGTGTGTGTGTGTGTGTGTTTGTGTTTGCGAATTAACTAATACCTTACCACGAGGAGCGAATAACGAAAACCGAGAAAGGGTATACCGGCTAATAAATAGCGTGGATATTTGCGGGAGGAATCGCGATTAGTATTAGTATAATGACGGCTGATTAAAAGCGAAGATTTACTTTTCTTGGCCCAGTTTCTGTACCAATACCAGGCGAGAAGAGAGAATTAAACGAATCCCAGGATCTGGTGCAGTCCAAACATTTATACTCGAGACACTCGAAAGTTCCAACCCTTGAGTACGCGCTGGGTGAAGAGAGAGAAATAGAGAGAAGAGAGAACTCCTCGAAACGGATTTATTTCTTTTGGTAGCTCGGGGTGAGTCTTTCTCCCCATTTCCTCGCCTTCCAGCCTTTAGGGTTCGAGGATGGAGCCTGGAGGTTCGGGTGAGAAGCAGAGAAGAGAAGAGAAGAGAACCCTTACAGGGTCAGCGCGGGACTCTTTCATTCTTTGGAGAAAATTGGCTCGAGGAAGGATTTTCCGAGGTACCCTATACCTATAGCTACACCTACACCTACACCTAGTGCCGTTTGGAAATTCGGACCAGATAGTCTGGCCAGTCACCTTCGCCTAGCCTAGCCTCCCGGCTTGACAGCCATTGATGTTTTGTTGCGTGTGAACGAACCTGAACAAAGTAAAATAGGCGAGAAAAAAGAAAAAAAGAAATAAAGAAAGAAGAAAAAGAAGCAAAGTAACAGTAAAAAAGAGAAAGGCTTCGGGTAAATCCGGGGCGAAATTCACTCCTGCCATAGCGTATAGCGGGGTGGCACACCACCGGATGGTAATTTGAATTCCTGAATTTTATGTGGCAATCGACCGCCGCCCGTGCGCCTAAGTGCGAACGAAGCAATCCAGGGATCACTCGACCAGAAAATGAATTCCTTCCAACTAAAGGCCTAAAAGCATATGACGAGAAAAAAAAAAACAACGTAAAGGTCTGCGCTAATTGTGAGCTCGGGATCCCGAAAGAAGATGTAAATTTCTCATCATGCTTTTTGCTTTTCACTAAATTTGGGCGGGTTTAAAATTCATCAATTTAATATCAGCTATCTTGACCTGCAGGATCAAATCTTTTACAATTTTTGAATATGTTCAACCGAATGAATATATAAGCTGAAGTGATTTTATGGATTTTTTATCAGCAGTTTTTCATTCAGAATCCAGCGTTTAATTTTTTTCAAAATGCCTTTGTTTAAACCACAATTTTTGCCAGTCGTTTTTTCTTTTTCGTCAAATATATGACGTCCGGACTCGAGTCGAGGTAAAATATATATTTTTTTTTTTTTTTCATCGAAATTTATTCACCAGCATCTAGTTGACAATCAACGAAACATTTCCCAGTGGGTATACCTCGTAATAAAGTCTGGGTGAGGGTGTTGGCGGGCGATTCCTGTCAACGAAAAAATAAATAACGTCGTTGGCTCGGGAACGAAGAAAGAAGAGAAGGACGAAGAGGAGAAGAAGGAGTAGGTACCTACCACCAGCTGAGTAAAGTAGGTAGGTATATTATGCCTCATCTGGAGGCTGGCAGACACTCGAGGGATTCATTATAATAAAATTTGCGAAAGAAGCCGCCACCCGGGAAAAGGCGAAGAAGCGGGGAGGAATTAGAATGTAAGAGATGGGCTAGGCCCGGGGTTGCGGGACCAAACCGAATATAAGAGAAAAGGGAAGAGAGGAAAAGAGAAGAAGGTAAGAATAGGGAAGAAAAGACGAGAGAAGAGAAAAGGGACCGAGTCTAAGAGACCGAGAGGGTGGATCTCTTAAGAGTTACGTGATAAACCGCGGTTTTCGAGGGTACGCGGGGACAGTGAAAACCCTTCGGAGATGCTGGTGACGAGGGCTAAAACTCCCGGAGGAATCCCTGGGAATAAGACTTTCCATAAATGGTAGGAGGCCGAATATCTACAAGGTTTTCATACTTATTCGTTGAATAGGAACCGATAAACAGTGTTAAAGAGTCAAAGAAATCCTCACATACCACATGGCGAGGCTAGGATCAAGTGTCGGTCCATAGGAATCGAAATTTTTGGAGTTCTCTCGAATTCCGAAACGCCACGTTTCTGCTGTATCCAACCGCTAGATGCAGAGCTTCTAGTAGTAGTTGGAGCTTGTCTCAGTTTAACTGTGGGCAAAACTATACACGGTCTTGGAAGCCCTGAAGGGACGAGGTACAAGGGACAAGGCACAAGTCCGAAGAAGAAGTAGGGAGCCATCAGTATCTCCGTCTCACTCGTAATACCACAGGACTTCTGCAGGACTTCTGCAGGACTTGAGCTTCCATGCCGGTACATTGTTCGACTCCATGTCATAGCTATAGATGTTATAAACCGAAGATAAGTTGGCCGTAGAACCGCGACGAAGTCAAACACGCCCAGAGCTCGAAGTTGAAGATATTGCGAAAAGAGAGGGTTGACCTTTTTATTTCTTTCGTCGGTTCCTCCTGTTTTATGCCTAATGCTTAAATCTGGTCGTTTATAATAATTCGTCGAGATATTATTACGGTTTATCTAACGCTGGACGTCTAGCTATGGCGCACTGAGAAATACAAGGGAGGATTTAGTTGTGGAATCAAGACGCGCCCGCGTTCGCTCCATAGTAGGTATACCGAGTAAACTTTGAAGGGATTGCCTAGATCGAGGGTGAAGGAATACGGGAGAAAGGGGGAGCGAACTGGAGACCTGGGTTTCGCAGTAATTACCAATTTGGTTATTATGGTAATCTCACGGCGAAGATACCGCATGATTCTGTTCACTGCGCGTGGATTACACGCGCGAGCTTCTCGTCCTGAAGGAGATAGGTAAATTTGATACTAGGTTGTATAAGACGGTGGTGTTTAACCGATTATAAACAGTCCACGGATGGATGTACACCATATATTTCCCAGTCTACTGTGAAATTAAAGTAGAAGTGTATAGGTGTACTGTACGTATAATACGTATATATACGTATATATAAGGTACGCATACACGGAATACAAACGCAATACAATATCTCACGGTATGAAATATTGCGGAACAAATAACTGGGCATTATTTAGAGAACAGGCGATGAAATTAACCGCGGAATCTCCTGATCCCAACTGCCACCACTATACTACCAGCTACTACTCCCCAGGATTCACTACACGAGGAAGCAAGTTGCCCGATTAATACCAGGCATTGTTTAAACGAGAACAAGCGGCCTATAAACCACTCGCATTATTATTTCCCTCGAGGGTGAAAATTTAATGCTCCGGGAAAACGTCGGTGCCTGTATCTACTCGAGGTTCAAAATTCGACTGACAAAATAATATATTCTGAAACGTGAAAATTTCCGATCCTTTGTGGCTACTGCTGCTGCTGCTGCTGCTGCAAAAAACAAAAAAAAAAACAAAAAAAAAAAAAAAAACACCCCTGCAGGACTGCATATAGTTCTGATAACGCGTCAATTTTTGATCAAAGATTTGCCAATTCTTTGGATATATTTAACCCACCTTTTAAAAGTCCGCCACGATTATATCGAAGCTGTTGTAACACGCGACGGATTTTACTCTCATACTATATACCAGAAGGCCTTTCACTGGGCCTTCTTGAGCTGAGCCGTGTCAGAGGCCTAACGCCTTTTGACGCCATTTGACTCGGCGTTAATGGCAGTTACGAGGATCTTCTCTTTGTTAAGAAAGAGGCCAGGCATCTCCTCCTCATCTTTTTCATCTTTTTCTTCTTATTTTTCTTCTTCTCCGCAGAAGAATTTTTGCGAGATTATACGCGATCTCTGTAAAATACCTTCACCGATGACAAACGGTACACTGCAGGAGTATGTTTCTGGTTTAGTATGCGCATAAATTAACGATCGGTTTTACTTATCAGTTCGGGACATGCGGAACGTAATCCGGCATCAGAAACGCATTAACGAGTGTCGTGTCTATCGCTTGCTCTCTTGCGGTGGAAATGCCACGTAATGTAATGTAACGTAACGTAACGTAACGTAACGTAACGCACTTTCGATCCCATGGCTACAAATCAAGCTGTTAAAATCCGATCGGTAACAAAACCTGAACGCGGTGAATAACTCTTATCTATAAACCGACTAGTGCAGACCATAATACTTTGCCAGACAGCTATATTCAACGACAACTGTCAACCGTACCACCGTGTCGTCGAGGTTTTAAACCCGCGCGGGATTTTCGGCTTTGAAATCTACAGCCGACTCCCTCCGGTCCTCAAGATCACCCCTTAAATCGGTCGACAAGAGGTAGGGGCTCAACGATACACCCGCATTCGATTACATATCTCGATTGGAATCTATCCCAGGGACCGGTTTCTTTACGCGCGTTTCCCACACGACGCGACGATCTCTTCAGATCCGCTGATTTAGGGATGCCTCCTACTCCTAACCAAGTATAAACCTGAATACGTTACGAAGATTAAAACGCGAGGCGGAAACCGATTTCCTAACAACAATGCATCCAAGGGTTGAAAACGGCTGCGGCGCGTCTAGACACGATGAAAACAATTGGATTGATCGCACATTTCGTTTCAGAGAAACCTCCACCGTTCGTTGGTATGTTCTACGTCCGAGGGTCACTCAGAGTAATTGGAATTTGATTAGCGACCATTTTACGGAAAGGGGAGTTGTTGTATTTTCCGGAGAGCTCGTCAAGGTGATTGCCGATTGGAGTAATTGGGGAGATTAAACGTTAAACTCTTCTTCTAGTTCCTCGTCCTCCTCTTCCTCGTCCTCGTCCTCGTCCTCGTCGTTCAGAGTAAATAAGCAAGAGGCGAAGCCTCGAGTTGGTGGCTTTGGATGACTGGGTGGTTGCAGGTCGGTTGGTTGGTTCGTTGAAAGTTGAAATTGATTATTGGCAAAGTAAGCAATCACCGTTTGCCGCGAGTTGTCGTTACCAGAGCCCAGAGCCAGCGCGACAAGACTTTCACGAGAACAAATTGACGGTTGATCGACTCGATCCCCACGCCTGCACGCTCCCTGTATACTGTTCCATTTATAAACTAGAATTCCAACCTGGCACAGAGATAACACAGCGACAATCGTGCTTTCTAATCCCATTTTTAACGCCTCATTATTATAACAACAAAACTCCTGCATCACGAGAAAAGAAAATGACTAGAATTTACAGTACTCGAATGAGGGGGAGCCGAGTATAGGTCTTATCAGTTAGACCAGACGGGAATAAGCCTCCCTAAAAGATGAGGCAACTCTTGAACGTTTGAAATATCACCATTTCCATAAAGCCTTTATCCACGATTCACTATTCTGCACCAATGTACGTATATATATATATATACCTATGAATATACAGGCGCGAAAGCAAAGGCGAAGGTGAATTGGTTGAACACAGCACTCGGGTATAAAAGTGACATGCAGTGTAGAAAAATGCCAATACTAATTTACGGGGTTTAGTTGGGAAGCTGGTTGAAAGACCAGCCAAGAACGGAAAACATGCTAAAACACACGCGAAACAAGATAATAACCAATTCTCTTTCGTCATGTTTTGGATCAGACTTTAGGGTGGAACAAAGCATCCGTTAAATACCGTTATGGAGGCTTAAGGGGATATACATGCATGTGTACCTCGTTTTCGAGGATTAAATATTATTCCGAGATGCAGATTCTGCGTACTTATAAGATGGGTACTGGCTTGTGCAAGTATAGGTGCCCAGGGCACCCTGCAACCAGAGTCAAACTGTGACATTATGGATTCCCTTTGTGCAAACAGGAATTAGTTGAACACTCCTGTCGTTTATCATTATAATAACAACGACTATGTGTATATCAAGTTGAATTTAGCGGTAAGAGACGTTAATCAATTTTATCGGCAAAGATAATCCGGACGCGTTTCCTTCCGTCCCATTCGTGAACCGAACGTTTCCCCATAATAAATCAAAACGGTTTAATTCGCAAAACTAAACGTTGTTACACGCTGATCCATGCAGTCTGTCTAGCCACACGCAGGTCTCTAAAATTTGGCCTAGTTTTTCGACACGAAGACCTCGCAAGTTCAAATCGATGTCAGAAGAATATAAGAGGAAATGAAAAGAGACAAATTTATCCACATCGTTGCCATTACTATTTTCATTATTGCTATTTTGTGTCGCTGTAATTTTGCACGTACCTACGTACTTGTTGACTCACGCATTACTCACGGGCTAATGCGTTTAGAAATTGAAGTTAATTTCCGCGTGCACAGGTATCGCTCGACGGCAGCTGACAGAGACCTGATTGGCGCCGTCTGATAAGACGCCTCGTAATACCCCCGCACTCCCTTGTGTTACTATATCCATCCCCGGCCACCCCCGTTATCTTTATTGCTCAGTCTCCGGTGGGAGTCTTGCACACTGCCGCTTGTTGGCTTCCTGCAATTATCAACTTACTCCCAGTCGTTCTTGCAGTACTATTAAACAATATTTTTAGAAAAAACATGGACATTGCCTGGCAAAACTTTCTTGTTAATCAGATACATTTTACTAAGTAGAAACTGTGGGGGCAGCTGGGTTGAACTTCCGAATTCGTTTAAGACGATTCAGAATGTTCAGAACCGTTCGAGTTCAGAACATTAGAATTCCCAAAGTCTCGGGGGTTTGACTTTCCGCATCTTTAGCTTTCGGAATTTTGAACCTCCGGTCTTCTTCGTTTGACATTTTTTTAACCCGGCTTACACGTAGACTTCCGGGGAAATACCCTTTCCGAAAACTGCGAATCGGTAAGATCCGAGACTTAGTATTAAACTGAGAGGGAGCTGCGGTTGGCTCTTCGATTAGGTAAAGTTGAGAGAATAATGGGTATTATTTACAGGTTTTTAACATATACCATATTTTATAGGTGTTTCGCGGTTATTTGATCGGGCCATTTAAACCAAACGTGTATAAGAGTAGTCGTTAAATATCATATAGGTATGGCGACTGCATTGTGTACATAAATATATCATAAATATTTGGAGGGACACAAAGCGCAGGTGGAATCGTTCATAAAATGTAAAATCAAATGAAACCCGTATAGAACGGTGGTAATAAAATAAAACGCGCCAATTTCCTACCCTGGTGCAGATACGCCATTTATACCTACTGCTAATATTGGTTTTGCTAGCTCGAATCTATGCAAGGGTATAAATTCAAACATTATATCTCTTCTATCCCGACAGCGGTATAGGTAGTAGGTAGGTATGTACCCCGTTTTTATTTCGCATAATATTATTTGCTTGTTGTTTCTTTGTTTTTACCATTTTTTTCTTTTTTTTTTTTACATTTCTCTTCTTCAATCCCATATAGCTCGATCGAAATTAAAAGCAGAATTTTAAGTGTCTTTGAAACGAATCTTGAAATGGCGTAAAATTAAGACTTGCCTTTAACGCTTCGGCCCGAATGTTTTGTCGCGTTTATACCCAGATTACTGAAATTAAAAAGCTTTTGAACCCTCGCTTCTGCTGGTAGCTCGAAGAGCTTAGACGGGACCGGCAGCACCCATCGTCCCCTTTTCTCCCTCTGCCATCCTTCGCCATCCGCTAGGCTGTGATCCTGCCAGTTTATTAAGTAATTAAATCACTGGTGCTCCCAGCCAACACAAATTAACTTTCTTATAACAAAGTAAAACTTGTTTAAAAAAGTTTGAGTAAAAATAATTTTTATACTCTTTTACATCTATAGGCTTAATACCGTCGCGTCTCGTCCAGCATTTGACAACATCTTGAAATAATCATTGGAACATTCTACGACCCCTTCAAGTACAGGATGTACTCACTGTTTCTTAGGTAAACTACTTTTACCCTTTTACTTTACTTAGTTTAGAAACGCTGCAAGTATAAACAATGAGAATTAAGTTTAACTCAAAGACTACCGTGCGGAGGCAGCTCATCGAGGATCCTCAGCAAACTGTGAACGTCATACAAACGTAATGCTAATTCGAGGAAATGGGCGAGATGTCCCAAGTAAACAAAGTCTAACAAACCACACGGTGAACTGTGATTGAAGCGGAGACTGACGGAAACGGGAACTGTAGACAGTAGACATTGTCGTTCGAGTACTCCTCGCGTCTGCCGCAAGAGTGCCAGAAGACCCTTCACCTAGTTCGAAAGCTTTAACGCAGATGGAAAGCCTTGCAGTCGCAAAGCTTAACCAGATTAAACCTTACGAGGTAATGATATTTTCCTACAAATATTTGTCACAGATCCATAATGTTGATTTGCTCTTTATGAATACGGGATAGAGCCGGATGTCCCGATGATGGAATTGCAGGATGACTCACAGCGTGACTTGGTAACATCGAGCAATTAGTTTTAAGCGACAGCTTTGAGCCCAGTGCCATTTGCATTGTCAACCAACGCACGTACCACTGCTTCCTTTGGTTTCCACTGACAATTGAGATTGTCAGACTGGAGTCCTAGTCCCGGGTAGGTATCCGCAATGGCGAACCGAGACGAGACGAAGCGAGGCGAGGCAAGGCGTGGGCGAACCATGGCAACGTGTAAACCGAGTTGTGGGTGTAGGACGACACCAAAGTCACATGGGAAATACCTATTCCATGCATATCGGTACTACTCAACGAGATGCCCCCAAGGAAGGACCGGACGGGACCAAGGATCAGGACAGGGCAGGGCAGGACAGAACAGGACGGACAACCACTCTCAGCCTCCGCACACATCAATCATCTCGTGCTTTAATGGTCGCACCAGAGATTCCCATATTATTTATTCCTCTAATTTCTTGATGAAGCTAATGTTCGGATGATGAGAGGGGGGTTCACCCAGGTCCAAGTTCCAGAGGGTGCAGCAAAATTTCTAAAGGTCGAAATGCAGATAGCTAAAGAAATCCAAAAGTCCATATCGTTTATAGGATGTGAAGACCAAAAACAGTTAATTCTGATCTGATTCTTCTGTCTGATTTTTACCGTTAAGTAGGTTGAACAATGTTGAACTACAGCACGGTTCCGATGAGAGAATAATCGATCGTCCAACGGCTTTTAGAAACTTTTACAACAACTGTGAACAATATCTAGTGAATAATAAAGAAGATGTATAGACCAGTCTTCCAACTGAGATCGAAGTGTATAGAGTCTGCTTTTCTATACCTACTAAAGCGACAATCGTCTAGAGAGACAGACCATACAAGGATACTGAGGTGAACGCGATCGGGATGCTGCTGGGTAGAAGAAGCGAAGCCAGGGTACAAACCCAGCTCCCTTTTTCTCGGGACATTGGGGGATGAATTATTGAGTGGGAAAAGAAGAGAACCAATGTGTCTTTGGGATGAACCTACCCTTCGAACAGCACGCGTCTACGTTCTATTCAAATATGCGACCTTGCAGTAATAGGAGCAGCGATATGTTCCTGCGAACTTTAAGTCATCATCTTTCCCCGATGATAACCGCACAGTGATTTCGTCCGATTTATGTCGAGTCCAGGTTAATGAAATGAAAAATAATACGTCGATTAATAATGGTCAGGCCAAAAGGTGAGTTTCGGAAATCGGTTAAATCTATTTTCACTCCCATTTCACGGGGCGATTTCTTCCTCATTTATTCATCGTCACCAGCTTCTATAGCGTATACGAATATTTTTACCGCTGATTGATTATTTAGTAGATTTCCTGATACCGCGAGGGTGGACTAAACGTGGAACGATTTATTATACATATACAGAGTATGAATTCGTTTTATTATTTTCGGTTACTCGATATTTCCCAATATATATTACTTCAACGCTGAATTTCTGATCCGTCGAATTCACTTTTAACGCGAAACTTTTCCACCAGATGACATACACGTTCTCTCTGCATATTTCGTTCCGCATAAAGCGTCGAAACGAGATCGCGCGGTGCGACTGTGTTTCATAAAAGATGATTCGTCACCGCACAGCTGTACTACATACCGAGGTATATACATATACATTAGAGCAAGCTTTGAAATTCATGGCTAGAAACTTTCGCAGCGTTTCGCGAACCCAAACCCTTAACTTTTTTTTTTTTTTACATTTTACCTGTGCAGCAACAGACAGCGCAGGTCGGAAAATGAAGGAAAAAGAAAAAGACTAAAATTAGAAGAAAAAAAAGCACAAAATAGAAGAGAGATTGCCATCATCAAGGATATACTTTGCTACGGAGTGACTGCACACCCACATTGACTTTCTAGGTATAAGTGAATAGTAGGTAGTGAGTTTCGTAGTTGTTAGACAAAATTTTGCTGGTTGGATGGAAAATTTTCTCATCGCCTTGTAAATTTTGCATACAACAAGTAGTGGCTGGATTGAAATTATTAGAAAAAAAACTATAATAATAATAGTATAAGTGATTGTGTATACGATGGTGCGACGACCTTCTTTATGGTTTTTCTGAATGGATCCGGTCACCCGGTCGGATGGAGTAAATATAAGAGCGGGTCGTGACTCGTGATAAAATCAGCGTTTGCCTCAACCCTCAGCAAATACTCAACTTCGAGGCGTGAAAAATAAAAAGAAGAAAAAGAATAAAGAAAATCTCGAATTGTTTGCCTAGCCTGGTGAGGCCCTCGTGAGGATGGTACTGGGGGATGCGGTTCTCTTGTATGTAGGGTAGGTGTATATACCTACGTACAAACTCCACATGGCGTATGTTTGTTTCCAAGAATTTGGCAGCCGGGTTGGTTAATTTCAATCCAGCCCAAGTTTTTGATCCACGCGTTAAATTGAATTTCGAAAAGCTGGCGGTCCGCGTCCGCGTATTCTTCTTATATCTTGTATACCACGGAGCAAAATTTTCGTTTCTTTATCACACTTTCCCATCTTCTACACACGCCGCGAAACACATTCGAGAGATAATCGCACTCGAGAGGTTTATCCCGTATGGGTATAGGTATATATCCTTGGAAATATCTTTTGACAAGCAATTTACATCCTACGGTTAAATTTTTACAGGCATGCGATACGCACGTACACGCATATTCCTATGAGATAAAAAGAACAGGGGTAAGGGGTACTGCAGGCTCAGGGGGTGAGAAAAGTATTCTTTAGCAATTTACATATATCAGCTTTGTACATATAGGTAAAGTGTATATTTCTATATCCACACATATTGGTAGCATAGCAACTTACGTGGTACAGAGCTAACCTTTTACTCAATCTTCTGAAATAATTACGGCATGTGTAAGAATCATGTGGATTCTCATAGATAAACATAAATATAAAAGGGGTATTTAAATGAAAGGTAAAAATTTTCATTCCACCTACAATCCATCTGAAGAGAAGTTTGTTAGCGTAAGGATGGCACCTTTCGGTATCATAAAGCACCGAGCACAGGGCAACGTTTAAAGGTAGAATAGAGGTGGGCATCGCCATTAACTTGTCTGACACCCCAGTAACATTCATCCCCGACAGTGCTTTAGCCGCCCCACTAACGTCCCTGGAATGCCTCCCTTGTCACGATGAAGTCGACCCTCAATACGTCCGGCAAATTTATCGCGGATCCCTATCCCGCGTCCATAAACTGAAGAACCTGAACGTTTTGCGTCTCGGATTTCCTCTGCTTCTCTCAGTAACGTTTGCAATTTTTTTTTTTTCTTTCTCTCTTATTTTCAATGTTCTTTTTTCTAATTTAGAGAAATGCTCGAATGAAGAATCTCGAGCCCATGTATCTACGCAAGGTTTGACGATAGCTGTATGAAAGAAGGGTTTGGGGTGCGTCGAGGAAGGAGCTAATTAGAGGGATAATAAAGGCATAAATATCCAAGCGTGTAACATCTGGTGGCTTACAAGCCGAGTGCTTAACGAGGTGTTGAAATTACGTAGCTATACTACCGGGCACCTATTTATGAATTCTGGTCGGCTCTCGACCCCGCGTTACGGGTCTACAGTGGGCCCCCTTTCGCGAGGCTCGTGACTATAATCTAAAGTTTAAACGGGGGGGTTGGACATGGCGAGGGATGAAAGAAAGAGAGATAAAAATAGAGGAGAGAAAGTGAAAAGATAAAAGATAGAAGAAAATAATAGAAAAAAGAACAAATGATATTGCATCGTAACAATTAATGAACTATAAACGCAATATCTTGACGAAGACACGTTCCTTGACAGTTTCAGTAATTACTGTCATTCTTCACCCTTTGAATACTCGAGACGATGTCGTACGCAGTTTCGTTCATATTCAACGGGACCGGGTTATCAAGACGATAACGTAGTTAACTCTGCTAAATTGACATAACGCTTAACGTTATGATCGTAGATACGATAAGGGGATAATTTAACCCGAGGTACGTACCTCATCTACCCTAAATCCATCCGACGATGTTTATTGTCAATATTTTAACGCGATATCTGATATTGATGCTATCGTCGGATATTAAAGAGACATTTTTTATCAATTAACGGTGTCGATCGTTGGATAAAGGTCAATCGTATTAATAATGATTCGGGATGATGGAAGGGTGCGAGGTATCGCACAGTCACTGGCCCTCAATGGCCTACGATTAGTACCTAGTACGAAGGGATTATAAACCGCGTTAATTCCAGGGTGTCAATATACCAGCAATAATTGAACTCTGTGTAATTGAAAGGTCGATATAAACAGGGGGAAAAAGTTGTAATACATGTTTTTTTCTTTTCTTAACGTTTTTTTTTTTTTTTGTGAACTTTGACTAGGTATCGCAAATTACGTCATTTTACAACGTTATAAGTTTTGATACAGAAAAGCTATTCCGTGATGGAAATATGAAATATGGGTTTTGTTTAACATTTTGGTACCTGAATATGTTATACCTACTTCGCTTATATTATATATTTTCACGGCAATTAATACAACAATAACCATTGTGCCATGTGGATGGTGTATTAGGGTGGAATTAGAACCGAGGAAAATCAAGAGGCAAGACAATTGGGACACCGGTTAGCTTTATTCTGACGTAATGACGATTTTTTGAAGAGTATATACATTTTTTTATGCACAATATATAATATACTATATCAGTGTATAATAATTTGTGTAGAAAAAAGTTTACTTGAGTAAAGTGTAATATCCAGTCTCTCTACTATCCGTCCCATATGGTTCAAGAACATTAAAATTTCTTCATACATATGTATAAACTGGAGAGTGAACCCTGAGGTAATATTAAACACAGTAGAAAAGAAAAATAATAAAAATTTTCAACCCTGGCTATACCCGACGCCCAGGCGACGCGACGTGGCACCGGCTGGATTCAATTCTTCCCAGCGCGGGCGTCGCAGCTCGCGTACCGTCGAGATAAAACTGTTTAGGCTCCTGGTATTAATATTGATGAAATCGAGAGATTGGAGAATGGAGAATAGAGAAATACGATGAAATTCAAGCCTGGAAATAAAAAGGAACCCAACCATAATAAGGAAAGCAAGAAAGTGTCTTTCCTTGTCCTCGTAGTATTTTGATTATACTCCAGAGCCACGTGTAGGTATATAAATTTTTGGAAAATCTTCACCCTACAGAAACCTCTTATTTCCATTTTTCTCCGAAAAATCTGAACAAGGTAGACTTAGGTATATTAAATTTTACCCTCGACGCGAGTTCGTAGCTGCGGTACATCGGAACCCGAAAATTAAACAGAGACGTGTCTTTGATCCGCGGTACGTTGTACAAGGTAGGTACCTAGGTAGGTACCTACCCTGTACAAGGACCACTTCAAGGATACATTCAAGTGGGCACACCTGGCCCTGCGACGAGGACGGAAGCGGGTTAAAAACTGCCGGTCGAATTCCCCTCAAGTATCACCGATAGACAATAGCTACTCTTATGGGACTCGGGTGGCTATCGATATGGTAAATTATGCCTTCACCCTGCGATAGCGATACTGGCTTGATAATAAATCAAAAATGTAAAGAAAAAGGAAAAATATGAAACGGAGAAGTGGATTAGATTTTTTTCTATTTATGAGGGAAAAAAAGAAGTTCTACTCGTTCAATTTCTGAACGTTTTATAAAGGGAAGAAATCCGTCAACTGGCGCCAGTTAGTCAACCCTCGTTTCCGCAAACAACGTCCATTCTTTTTCCTAAACACGCGATACTTATCTGACACGTCCTTTTCCACGTCCGCAATCGCCTATCGTATATAGTACACACACATTTCTGGCTGTACGGTAGTATATGGAACTATGTACAATGTACATATACATGATACATTACACCCACTACCATCCAGGAACTGGGAAACCCACCGATAACGAGGTATTGCCAGAGGATTTGGAAGAGCAGACAACCGCGACGGATCCAGGCCAAGAAGATGGACCCTTCATAGACTCATGCATCAATCTGACTAGGCGGAACTGGTGCGTGAGATTTATGGGATTTAGGAAATTCCCATGGCTTTCTATCCGGCGCGTTGCATTGGCTCTAATTTTCGGCGTTGACGCGTGTAGATCGGGATATCATATTATTCGATTGAAAATTTATGGGATGAATTTCTTTGAGGTATAAACGGGGACGACGGTGACCCCCGCTATCCCTGGGGATTTTGAGCGGGAGTATTTCCTGGTTTGGTAGTCCAGAGGAGCGTGAGCGACGATGCAGACTAATGCTTGCAAACATGCAAGCTGCGACGATGCGGTCCAGGACCACAATTCCTTAGCATAGCTGCTCCGACGAACCAGAGATGCAACCCTGTTGGTACCCAACGCTCTCTCGCCCTCTTGTAGCTAGATACTGTTCTACCACGTCCAGGATAACGTACGTCCTCGTAACTTACGCGGCAGGACTGTGTAGAGCCACCAACGTTACATTATGGGCTTTGTAAAATAGGACAATGCACTAAATATGCTCGATCCCTTCTAACGCTACGAGGAAACACATATATATATGTATATGGGTGTATGGGTGTATGTATACATGCACTTTTTATCCCCTTTATTTATTTCCTCATCCTTTTTTCGCTTCCTCCTCCAGGAAAAGACCCGTACATTAAGTCTCAATATTTCAGCATCTTTGCGATTTTTCAGCCTGACCCTTCGCGGAATGGGATTTCGCTAGAGTAGGGCTTTTTTTTTTTTAAATTCTTATTCTATTATTCCAACAACGAAACCCAAGGACTAGCTTTCATGTATCGCTTGGACGTCTTGCCAGGATGGAAGATAAATCAATTTTCATTATCATCGTATTCTTAGAACGATGTGCTAGGTGGATGAGTCCTGTGCTTTTCTAAGGAAGAAGCAATTGGGTAAAGCAGCTTGATTCTTACGCTTCACCCAACCCCCTATACTTACCATGAGTTTTTCGTAGGGGCGCTCGCTCGCAAAATGAAGTTATTACGAGGCAGGACGATTCCGGACGACCCTTTCGGAATAAAAACGTAACCGTACGTGGAATAAGTATGTACGTTTACACTGAGCCACCTAGAGGTATCGTATGGTATGGTATGGTATGGTATGCTCTGCTATGGTATAGACATTAAGTTGGCTCGGTAATAACCATTCGTTCCGCTTATAAAGGCATACGTCAAGGAGGCAATAACGCCGGGTAATATATATGTGTATATAGAGCTGGTTATACGTATGTATACTATGCATGTATCTATGTATAGGAAAAGTATTTGTTTTCATTTGCATGGGCGTGCGGCCAAAATGGAACCTCCAAATCCAGCACACTATTTATGGAACGGTTATTGAAATGTAACGTCAAGCCTACTATACGAGGAGGCGACTCTCAAGCAAAAACATGTTTTTAGAGAAAAAAATCGAGGCCAGGTTTTTCAACCCCTGGAGAATAGTATGAGGTATGTTTTTTTTTTTTTTTTCTTTATATTATTAGATTTGATTTCGGATGAAGAATACGTAATATATACCACCGTGACAATAGATATACATAGCTTGTCGAGGATGACGTAAATAATTATAACGTAAAACTGGAGAAAGATTGAATCGAACAATAAATTGGCATGTCGAGAGGAATTTAAACAGAGACCAATTATTTATTTATTTATTTATTTTCAAATCCTTACAACATCTTGGAAGGAGAAATTTAATTATTAAACTCTCTACAAATGCTAAGCTTGTCTAAACTGTTCCCTGGGCAACTCTGTTCAAACATTCGAAACTTTTTCCCCAAAGCTCTATAGGAAAGCTATTGAATTCTATCTCTCTCTCTCTCTCTTTCTTTTTTTCTTCTTTGCTGTTAATTTCAAACGAGCAAGTATACTTAAAAAAAAAAAAAAAGAAAAAAGGAAAAGTATATCGAATGAGGCGAGGAGAGAAGGAAAGAAGAGAAAAGAAAAGGAAAAATAAAACTGTTAACTTCCGTGCCTCGGGATGGATCCTATCGAGGCTAAGGGGTATGGGGCCGTAACATGCTATTGTAAAAGTGTCATTTGCCATTGTCGAGCCGCGTGAGGGGTCGGGATTCCCAGGAACTCTCTATCCGCTTGCAATCCTAAAATCACTGGGGCGGTAGATCGATCCGTAGTATACGATGGGTCTCTTCTTCTGATGGGCGAAGGGAAGGACGTACGATATGTCCGTCTCGGGATGAGAGGTACCGGGATCAAGGAAGAGGAAAAATCACAGTATCCCGTGGGTCACGTGACCCAACATTCTACTACCCTATGTCCTTTTCATTTTATCTTTTTCCCATTCACTCATTCTACTCCATCTACCTATGTATCCCACTCAAATGTGATTCTGACACATAGCTGCTAACCCATAGGTAAACTGGTAGCTATAGGTATACAACCGTACATATGCTCCTTGCTTTTACCAGGACATAGGTCTGTCAACAATTCAAATACCGGGTCCGTTTTGCCTTCGGATATTTTCACACCGGGGCGTCAATCCCACAGGAAAATATTTTCATTCAACAAACATACACCATACAAGTCTCCTCCACATCTCGCACGATGATGCCAGAATGTATAACTTCACTTCCATTGCTTCAGCGAATTTCTGACTTTCCAATGATTTCACGAAATGGGGAAAACCAGCTGCAGCTGCCGCGCAGCTTCAAGCCAAGCCAAACGTTAATCGAGAACTTCAAGGTAATTAGCAGCTTTGAGAATGGTCGTTTGCGCGACTAATACGTGACACAGTAAGGAGTTGCCCCTGCAGCGCGATCGTTGACGTAAATTAACAAGTTCATATTATATAACGATGACTAATTAAAATTTTGACTCGAATTAGTTTCGGTAATTACATGGAAAGTTTTTTTTTTTTTTTTTTTTTTTAATACCCAGGCGATTTTACCATCGAGTTTATAACTCGCGCCGACATTTATTTGCCTGATCGAACATCCGTACCCGGTACCTTGCAGGGTGCTGGCCAGCTCTTCGTCAAAGAACAAGAAGGCAGCGGGCAACGAACAGAAAATAAAAAGGAAAGATGAATTGAGCCTTAGCAACGAGAAGCTACAAGACGAGGAAGTAAGGAATCGTGATATAATTATAAAAGTAAGAATTTACTCTGTGAGTCAAACGAGTGAATATTTAAACTCGAGTTTTCCTAAGCCATGGTATACCTATATGCAAAGGAAAAGATTTCTCCTTCGATTTCATGTCCTGCAACGCTCTACTTAACTTCAGTCTTGATAAAGTTTAATTAATAACTTTCTTTTTATATCCTACCCTTAGCTTTGAACGGGAATTCAAACTCGAAACGGTATTAGCTACATCTCTCTTCAACAAAACTCTTATATACGGATACATCATGCTTACAGCTGAAGAGGTCCTACCTCCAGTCATCTTTAATTGAACGGGAATAAAGTCAAGTCCAAGTTAAGTCGAGTGAAAAAAAATAAATATATATATGTATACTTATATATATATATAATTAATGAATTTAATTAACTTTATTTGTCCGAATCTTCAATGAACCCTGTATATAGAGACGCGATTAAATATAATATCTCGTTTAAATTTTCTCCTCGCTCTACATACACACAGCTATAAGGTACATAGTATACTTTTCTCCCTGACACAATCTGCCTCTGATCTTTTCCACGACACGGCATATTATTCACATGCAAAAAGATAGCCGTAGCCATACCTATACCTACGACCTGGATATCAATAGCCGACGTACCTACCCAGCTACCAGCCAACGTGGTGGTACATAATATATATATATGTATATATATGTATAAGAGAACTCGGCGAAGCGTTCTAAGGTGCCTAGGGTACGGTATCGCGTCCCCCATCCATTGGGGTAAAGTTTTAAGTGTCAAACGTAGATGGGGAGGGTATGGTTTTCGATGTAAGTATACGTGTTATGAAAGGCTGTTGAAAGGTTCGTCAAAGAAAGTTCAATCAGTTCAGAATTCCTGACGCGAGTACGCGTGGATACACAGAGAATAGAATGGGACGAGAAAAAAGAAGAAGAAGAAGAAGAAGAAGAAGAAGAAGAAGAATAGGGGAGCTGACGTACTTAATTTTTCTTTTTTTTTTTTTTTTTTTTCCATCCCCTTTGCTTTACCGGCAAACACAATTGTTTAGATGGATACCATATCTTGTAAAATAACGGAATGACGAATTTTTAATCATTTTTTATTTCTCCTTTCGCGCTGTACATATTCACCCTTCGACGAAATTTTGTCCGATTTGTACGCACGTGCGTTACTACGAAGCCTAAAGAATCGCGTCTGCACGCCTATACCGGAGTGCAATAGTTGTAAGAATGAAGGGAGGTTTTGCACGGGTATTCCCCTCGTGTCGGCTCGCTCGGAGGGGACTTACCCTTAGTCTTGCTATTGATTTCCGAGGACCGTTGCAGGATGCCGGTTGGGTAGGTTGGTTGGCTGGCTGGATGGCTGGATGGCTGGATGGTTGGATGGCTGGATGGCTGGTGCGAAACGTGGCCCGAGGGTGAGTTACCGGAGGGTAAAAACCACGCCAAGTGCCTCCGTGCCGTAGGAGATCGCCGCCCTCCGTTCGACTGGGCGTAAAGCCTGAGAGAGGAACTCGGAAATCAGCTGTTTCTCGCACAATAGCAGCTGCCACACTAGTCGTAATAAGCTTGAGGCCCGTATCCCATCGATTGATTCCATCCCCCGCTTAACTGACTAATAAAAACCGACCCGGATCATCCCTCAAAGGGTTATATACACACCTAAAGGGACCATCGTTTCAAAGGCTACCAGGCTATATGCTAAAGGAATTTTTCAATAACCCGTGACTTTTATCACACCATTTAATTTTCCAATTACGGGATCATCGTCGAGGAAGTAGCCTCTCTAGATTCTTCATGGTCATATAAAAACAAGATTCGGATGAACCGTTGCATCGATTTCACATCTTGAACCTCCGTCGTATGAACAGACAACTTTTTTCCTTCTATATATGCCACCGCGGGGTAACAGGTACCAGAATAACGGTGGAGGGTCAGTGGGGACTTAGGAAGGGTTGTGAAACAGGTTGCTCACGAAGATCGTAAACCTGTCGTAGACGTACGACCCTAAACGGACGTGGCACGTTTTTGCTGTAACCAAAAAACGAGGAAAAAAACAAAAAAGAAAAAGAAAAAAAAAAATACAAAGAAGAGGGAAAAGAGGGAAGAGACAACTCAGTTCGTATATATATATAAGTGTAACGCGACACGGGAATAGAAAAGTAAAGGTGTGCTGCGTTTTTCCTTCACTATTCGATTAATTAGCAATTTATCATTCTAATCGATACCTTATACCTACCCTCGTAGGTAATTGCTTGGTGCAGCAGTTGAGGTGATAAAATTTCACGGTTTAATCCGTGGCACTCGGTGGGGCCGTTATGATGTGAACTTTTCTGATCCTGATGATCATCGTATCGCTAATAAGAGTCGAGATCCAATCACCCCTGTGCTCATATAATCTATACAACCTAGTTATCGTATATTATATGTACGTACGTATAGCTATATCCTATATCTATGGTATCGATCAACCTGATATCATTTCGGCTTCCGCCTATTCTGTACCTTATATACCTTATGGCGATATTTATTGCTCCATAATACACCGAGCTACTTCAGTCGGTGATATCAGTGCTATAAGTATGGGTATAGATAAAAGAAGTAGTCGAATAAGAATGGAATCGGATGGAAAGAAAAGACGGACGGTTGCAGTGGTCAGGACGAGATGCTGGAGTCCGTATCCTTTTCCGTTTTATGACTTCCCACCGACCGCACAACATTGTCGTTTTATTTACCATCATTTTAGTGCCACGGTATGGTTGACAAAA
Source organism: Tenthredo mesomela (assembly GCA_943736025.1). Lineage (NCBI taxonomy): Eukaryota > Metazoa > Arthropoda > Insecta > Hymenoptera > Tenthredinidae > Tenthredo > Tenthredo mesomela. The sequence continues at coordinate 27,874,585 of OX031019.1, read as the reverse complement.
AGCTCTGACGCGAGCCAAGATTATTATTCCACCACCGCACCAGGGCAAAAGCGTATAAAAATAAGGGTAATACGCTCCGGCGAGTTTTGAGCCTTGGCCAAAGTCTGTGACGACTCGATTGTCCGCTCGACGGCATCAGAACGCAGGGTCCAGAAATCGAGGGCTCCTCCAGGCATGGCGGGGGATAAAAATGAAGAAGAAAAAAAAAAAAAAAAAAAAAAATAGAACTGGTCATCAATTATTTAGAAGGCTAACCGGAAGCATGAAAATCTTCTAGACTCTATCTCTCTTCCCTTTTCTCCTTCGCTCAGGATTGTCTCCGGTAAAGCACCTTATGCAATATTAATAAACCGTGTCTGAAACCACGAAATTATACTTGGGGGACCGCGGGGCTCAGGGTTTTTCTAAAAAGTTTTTAAATATTCGTGGCCGAAAAATTGAGACAAAAGGAAGGGGGAGGACATATCTATATAGTTACGTATTTTTGCTGCGAACCAGGTGTTTTCGAAGGATTAACGTATATCCTAGTAATAATTGAGGAGGTTTAATCCGCGGGAGATGGGGGAACCTCGTGCCTCGTGCCTCGTGCCTCGGATGCCGAACGGAAGAAGAACCCGGAGAAGAAGAAGAAGAGCGATCGGGTAAAGTTGCCCTTTTCGAGATATTAATAGACTCGTTCGAAGCTTCTCTCTAGATCCGCTTAGCCAATCCTTACAAGCTGGGCTTCAGAGCCACAGGAAATCCAGCCAGCCGCCTTCTCATCCGAGATTTATATCCTAACTCAGCGAACAAAATCGCCGCGATAAGCGACGCCAGGTTGAATGCCGCTACCCCCCTTTCCACAGGTTTTCAGAATATCACGGCCTCTCCTAGCCAGGATAAAACCGCATGAATAGAAGGTGTTTGCGACTGATGTGAAAAACGCTCTTTCTCATCTGTATCGAGTTGAGCTACTCCTCAGCTGTATTCCCGTATCCGAAACCGATCTACGAAACTGCGGTTTCCCATGAAAGACCGAAAACCATTACCTCATTTACATATCGATACTAAATCGCGCGTCCTTTCTCCGTCGTATTATATCAGTAACTGAGCTCGTTGACCGTCGCACATATGTATAATATGTAGGTCCAGCAGACTGCACCAGTATTAGTAAACCATTTAGGATAGAAATTCTACGAATTAATTCATCACGTAAATACACTTTGGTCCTGAATCCTACGAGGCGTGTTCGTAATTCCTGATTTATCAACGTTCAATTGATTTCTAACTGTAATTAGTCATTTCTCTATACTATACTATGCCATGATTACACGCAGGCTATTCTAATTTACCAATTAGCCAGCTCCAGCGTGCTCGATTCGACATCACGATCCTAAATCCAAATTCGATATCGAATATCAAATCAGTTCCGCGTTTTCATAATTCGATGGATTATTCGCGCATCGCACCTAAATGCGATGGTTCGTATGGACTTTCAGCTATACCACCCACGTACACAAGTAGGTACCTCTACTCCAATTCTTCTCCGTATTTCCGCCTGACGTTGACGTATGAGATTGAAATTAAAGAATAGCCTAGTAGACGCGGGCGCGGGCGTCGCGTAGTTCGTAACTAGGTGTTATTACGCATTTCCAACCGGCTAGTATAAGAGAAAGGAAAGGGCTACGAGTAGCTCATGGAGCTGCACGAGTGCACCGCGGTTATTGTCTTGGGTTAATTGATTTTAAACTGGTGTCATTGTCACGCGGGGATTGCGACGAGCTGTTTCATATGAGACAACGAAACGTATAACAAAACGCATAACGCCCGCGCACAAAGTTTAGAAAGTAATTCTTGGCAGGCACCGCCAGCACCCATCTCTTATACCCTAGTATATGTACCGGATTGTTCAACCGTTGAGAGATATTCTGAACTGTGATAAGCCCAGAAGCCATCCTGGTACGGATCTTATATATAATAATAAATCAACCCCTTGAACAATTACACGACCTCAAAACTGTCATTCATTCGTTAGGTAGTATTTGATCCCCTTATTGTTACAGAAATTTCTAACTCACCGTGATCCGCGACGTAGAATCGTCGAATTTAGTTGTAATGATTAAGAAGTCGCGGTATACTCACCTGAAAGAAGTAAAAAAAATTTTCAATCAGAGATAAGAGACGAATTAAAGAGACTTTGAATACTTGTTCCACGGAATGGTGAATAAAATCGATTCTGCAGTGTGTAAAACGCGATTCCTGTGACGATGAGTCGTCGGGAATGAACCACCGAGTTGTAAAAATGCACTTTTATAGCCGCAGCTTGGCGTGACACCGATAACACACGCTTCTTCACGCGGATTCGTAACGATCAGAGTTATCCTTATGATGGTGGTCTGAAAATACGTTCCATTCCCCGTATGCTTCTCGCACGTATAACCGCATGAACGAGCTTGAGTATCAACACTCAATATTTTTTCAACCATTTTTTCTTTTTTTTCAATTTCTTTTCAAGACTATTTTTAAAATCTGCAATTGATTCATCAGGTAATATTAGGGGCCGAATTTTAAAAGTCCCAGACTGAAAATTGTATAAATCATTTGAAACGAATTCGTAATTCTGACTTTTAAAATTCGGAACTTTACACCATATGACCCCGTAAATTACCTGGATGTAAACGCGCGGAACCCCAGTCGACGTAATGCCCGCAACTACATGACACTGTGTTTGCGGCCGCAGCTCGCAGCTCGTAGCTCGTAGCTCTTCGCCCCCGTGCCTGTATTGTACAGATAATTACCTGATCCCTAGGAATCTGAACCTGTGCTATGACTGCTCAACCGTGGTGCCTGTGTCCGTATAGAAACCCGTTGCCTGACCCAATCGCTGTGTCTACTAATTGTTTGCGTTGTTTTATCGGCTAGATTCAATAGACTGATTTATACAAAATTGCATATATAATATATTATCCAGTGCATGTTGGGTAGAGGCAGAGAACAAAGGTTCAATAGTTGAGGATCGGACGATGGTATTTTTGGAATTTGTTATCATCCCTGCAGCGATGATGAGATTAGTGAGGTGAGAATTGAATCTATAAAGAAAAGGAATAAAGGAAATAAGGATAAAAATGTATATTAGCATAAAGACTGGCAGATAGGTATTTTAATTTACTCGAAGACGGGGTCGTCGGAGGAATCAATTAACGAGATAAGCGGAAACCATTTAAGAAATACGGCATCGAGTTCCTCGTCATCCGCATATTCCACATTTCTCCGTCTCCAGGAACTGCGGATTATACTGCAGGAATCGGGGGTGTATAGGGGAGGATGAAAACCTTCGTCAAAAAGTCATCTCGCTCAATCGATCAAACTGCCTCTTCTTCGCTCGGCCTTTGCGAGGATCAAGGCTCATATACAAACAAAATTCTTACGTATTATACATACATGGTACGTGTGTATCGGTATATATGTGTATAAGGTGTTTTATCTACCGTGAAAAAATAGCGTATAGAAGCCGTTTCTTTTTTTTTCTGATTTCCCTGTTAAACAAAAAAAAAACAAAAAAAAAAAAGCTTCGAAGAGATCGTGGCATCGGGATTGAGATTTTCTTTGACGGGGATGAACGGGTCCAGAATTTCAATGAAACCCGTAGGTAGGTACAGACAGATATGTTTTTTCAATTAATGAAATTCCGATCAGATTCGAGCCCCAATCAAACGAAAGCGGATTGAGGAAATTGACGATCTTGCGAAGGGATCGCCTCGACACAAAGGAAAGCCTTTCCGCGCTTTATAATCCTGTATACCCTGGATCACGAGGCTGCTGTATACCCTTTGAAAAAATGAAATCCAATGGTACACATCGACCGTTATATCGGAGCTTTTAAAATTCTAAACTTCAATCCCGCGGGATTTCGAATTTTTAGAAAAATAAAATCAAGACGAATTCGGTGTGGGTATAATATCGAATGAAAAATAGAAACCGTTTTGAAACCGCGAGAAATTCACTCCTATAGGTTCACTCCTACCAATAACGATCAGGTCTCGATTTAATCAAGTGAAACTACTTTGGTCGTAGATCAGCTAGCCCCGAGCTAGGCTGTTACATCGATAGGGTTAATAAAACACGAGCACTATAAATCGAGCTTGTTACATAAATCCGTGTCCCAATATATGGTCTATATAGGTACCCATTCGTATATATATATACATATATAGGTATTTGATCCTAGGATTGACCTCGATAATGTTTACAGAATGAAACTGATTGGTCAACTACACAGCTGCAGGTTATTGAGTTGCAAGTTGTATAGTGCAATTAGTGGGTCTCTGCCGGATCATACATACCTATATATACCTATATATATGTATGGGAAATAATTAATGTCGGATTATGAAATGCAGTATGAAATCGTTCATACTTGAATGAAATCTGTAGCAATATGTCGATCGAGGAAAGGGCATCAGCACAATACTATGAATAGATAGAGTGGCTCAGTTCCAAACACAGAACACATTATAGTGGAGAATTTGTGAAACGATGGGGTCCCGTCACTCGGGGTTAGATATTAAACCCGGATGACTGGCACGGGATGGTAGCCGAGCGAAGAGGCGGCAGCAAGGCGACCATATGGAGCTGACGTGGTGAGTGACGTCGGATGAAAATACGCGCGCCGACGCCTATAGTAGTAGGCGCCGTTGAACGTACGTCGCGTCGGTTTTACTTCAAGAAACAACATTTGCTTGTCGTCGTGGTCTCGGTTATACCTACCTACGTCGTACGAACCACACGCTGCGCTTCTTCTGATCCTCTGCAATCTTAACGTACTCTTTCATCTCTTACAATGAGACCAGCGCGAAATGGCAAAGCGGTTGCTTCTTTAATGGAAACTTGCATTTCTTATGCCCCCTAGCATCTATCGTGAGAAATAACGGGTCAAGAGATCATCATCTTCCCGGGATCATCAAGTTACTTCGTATATATATACCAAGGCGTCAAGATACTCAAATAGACGATCAGAGTTTGAAAATAAATATAGGAACAAGTCATTCACCCATTTTCTGAGGGGTGCAGGAAAAAACCGATGACAGGGTCGCGCCTCGGTTCAATACACGTATGACAATACTGCACCGTGTGTATATACCTACCCCTACAGATTTTACCATCTCCTAACTCGAATGACTCACCGAATTTTCACCCTCCGAGATAAATTTATGCGATTATTTATTATATTGTCAAAAATCGGGGTTCCGAATCCCCGTACAATTCTTACAATTGATCTGCTGCACGTAAGAGGTATATATATATATATATATATATATATGTGGACGTCCTCGTATGTGTGCGAGAGTTAATCTCATTACGTTCGCCATGAACGTATTGGAGGATTTAGATTTATACTTAAAATACGAGGGATGGTGAGGATCGAGACATGCTATACGTTCCAAAAGTTTTCCTTAACTTTTTGCGAAAATTTTTTCATCCGTGTTTCGTGCATTTTAATAACTCGACTAGACCTGAAAGCTGTCCGTATCCAGATATGATCATTTGACAAAAATCTATATCCAATCGCCTGCATAACCAGAGTGGGTAACGATCGTGCACACGCATACGTGGAGGCGGGTGCCGGACGGTTACACGGTTAGCTGAAGCCGGGATTGATTGCTGGGCACGAGACCGTAATAAGCCGTTAAAATAAATTGTAGACACGCGCCAGGACGACGTCGAACCATGAGGTGGTGGAAAGAACGTGAACGAACTGATCGGCGAAACCCACCCTTGCGTAAGGACGATGTGCAAAGTACATTAGGGTGTTTAGAAAAAGGAAGAAAAAAACATCAGTTTCTCTTTCAGTCTTTCCTTTTCACGAATCGTTGTCCTGAAATACAATCGTTCGAAGGCTTGCTCGGAGTCTGGAGGAAAACATTTTTGCATGAAATAAAAAGACGAAGAAAATAATAATAAAAAAATAAAATAAAATAAAAAATACGGGGATGGGATGAGGGCGAAAAGTGTGTGCCGGCTTAACGCGGTTTTTAAATGTTGATTTAGGCACCTCTTCGAGCATTTTCGTTCCAGTCAAGACTTTAAAATATTTAATCTTGGAACAGAAACAACAGATTTAAGCGCTTGGAGGTAAAAATAAAATGAAAAAAAAAAAGGCTGATTCTCTTTTATGTACATAGGTATATACTATATGATATACTATATGCCAGCTTATACCTACAAGACGTGTTTCTTTTATAATGATGTATGAACCCTCCCACATATATTATAATTGATGCATGCGAACAAACAAGTTTAACAAATTTTCTATATTTCAAGTGATAAGCAGGGCCTGGAAGTTGGGACCAACAATCAGACGTCAACAGAGAGCTAAAATGACGCAATAAACACAAGCAAAAAGACGAACGCGAGCAAGTTACGCGCATAGATTCATGTCATAGCCTGTAGGTGAAATGTCGGAACCAAAGTGAGGTTGGCTGCAAAACACGTGGATTGAAGCTGTAAACCCTGAAGTTGTCAAAGAGATGATTAAAAATTTTATCCACGGGGGGGGGGGGGGGGGGGGGGGCTGGCACCATCCTTCACTTCGCTTTACCCGAATATATACATCCGAAATTTTTCATTTCATTTTTTTCATTTCTTCTTCACGTGAGTGAGACTGAAAAAATAGACCAGACTTAGGTAAAAATAAGATAAAAAACAAGTAAGGAAATGTAAGACAAAAAGTAAGACAAAAATCAAGACAAAAATCAAGACAAAAATCAAGACAAAAAGTAAGACAAAAATCAAGACAAAAAGTAAGACAAAAATCAAGACAAAAAGTAAAATGAAAATCAAGACAGAAATCAATACAAAAAGTAAGATAAAGATCAATACAGAAAATAAGATAAAAATTAAGACAAAAAATGAGACAAATAATAGGATAAAAATCGTGACAGAAAATGATATATTATAATTCAAGTAAGGAAATAAGATAATAAAAATCAAGACAAAAAATAAGATAAAAATCAAGTAAGAAAAAAAATAAAAAAATAATAATAAAAATAATCATCTCTTTGACAACTTCAGGGTTTTTAGCTTCAATCCACGTGTTTTGCAGCCAACCTCGCTTTGGTTCCGACATTTCACCTACAGGCTATGACATGAATCTATGCGCGTAACTTGCTCGCGTTCGTCTTTTTGCTCGTGTTTATTGCGTCATTTTAGCTCTCTGTTGACGTCTGATTGTTGGTCCCAACTTTCAGGCCCTGGTGATAAGACTGATAATGAATGTCACATTGTTTTTATATAATTAGATTTAGTTATTCCTGCAACTCGTTAAATAAATAATTATTACAGTACATGTATATATATATATATATATATATAGCTCGGTCTTGTGTGATTAAATTCTCTGGGAGAAACGTCACTTCTCCTTCTTTAATCTCGTTCTATTAAGATTAACGGAATACTAAATCGCAATTAAAACCGCACCTTATATATCATTTATATATATATAGATATAATAATATAGTATGCGTGAATAGCGCAGCTGTCTCGTTCGATGTTAATTATTCAGCTAAAGTCTCCTCATCGTGGAGTTCGCGGTCTTGGATAGATTTTAATAAAATGAATTCCGTCTGGTGAATATCTTCTCCGATAGAGAGAGAACAGTAAGTATACAAGGCCTGCTATACTATATAAATAAAAATTATTTCCTTCGAAATTATTAGAGATAAGATAAAAAATATAAGAGTCAGCATAGTATCATTTTTATATTACTAATCGGCTATGAGTTAAAAGATGTTACATAGGTACTATGCACCTTTTCGTTTCCACTTAAACTTCCGTTTCTGATTCTGGACTTGATCCGAAATTATTTTAACGAAATCAGTTCCCACGAGGATTGCCTCAGAGTTTCTGATAAATTCGCGACTCGGCTCTGCAGTCCGAGTGAGTCATAAACTCATAACATGATATCACTTTCAGACTTCTCTTCGGATGCTGTGCAGATATACTACACGGAGATTTCGTTACAAAATTTAAGAGAAAATAACGAAGGGAAAGTAAAGGAAAATGATAATGATAATAATTCATATATATATAATATATATAGTATTTCCTAAATCGCGCCCCTAAAAATAAAAAAAGTATATAAAATAAAATAAATAAATGAAGTTGGCTAGCGTTGACAATGGTCGGTAACTGCCCTAACTGTGGTTCATTTCACATATTGTTAGGAAACAACCCCTGCTCACTGCTACAGACGTGACAGAAGAGGGGCTGCCACAAGAATAGGGTCAGGTTAGGGATGTATAAAAAGCTAGCTAGCTAGCCTGCTAGCACTTGCCTCGGGGTCTAGTTCTATAAGGGAAAGTAAAGGAGAGGACAGCAAAGAGAAGGGGATGATCTTCCCTTCTAGCTAGCTGACTGGCTTCAATCCTCCGCAGGTATTTATATATATATATATATATATATATAGATAGATACGTATATAGACATAGGGGTGATCGTGCGCCATCAAATAGGGGAAATAGATTCACTACTGCAGCCGGTGTAACAAGGGTGAGTCGTGATTGACAGCTCTCTCTCTCTCTCTCTCTCAGAGTCTCTCCCCCCCTTTCTTTCATCCCCTATTATAGCTATTAAAATAATATTCCTCGGAGGAGCGACGTGTGCCAAATTGATTGGCTTCAGACCCGATTATGAAGGTTTAAGGATTGCTTAAACGCGTTGAGAAAATTTCGCTGATTCTATTTAATGCTTTAATTTTGTTAATTTTTTATCATTCCTACTTTTTCTACTTGTTCTACCTTTTTTTTTTTTTTTTTCTTCTCCTTCTTACTGCCTCGTGCAATAAGTCGCAAACTTTATGAATTATTACCTGTAATCACGAACCGACCGCGAGATAGTATTAGTGCATGTACCTATATGTATGTATCTAGATACCTTATACCTGCGTATAACATAGCTCTTGAGGCAAGATATTCGAAAGCTAACGAAACTTTACTTTAAGTTAGATAGATTTATCACGCGCTTAGCGAGTTTCAAATTAAATAAAGAGGCTAGGTCATTCATTTGTCCCCTCTACCCATGTAGAAGTATTTTCAAGACTCGCATTTATCTGCCCGAGGACTTAATGCCTTCGAGGCTTCTGAACTCGCGAATATACGTAACTCGTTCAAAGTTTCGTTTGACATTTAAAAATAAAAATTTATACCATTGTAGTAGTATATATAAAATATATATATATATATATAAAATATATATATATATATATAAATGGTTTCTTTTTTCTTGAAACAAATTAAAACCCCGGTGTATATATACCCACTCAGTTTAATTTCTATCGGATGGAAGGATTTTTAACACGGACTTTTTCCTCGGAATTTTTTGGTTTAATGCCAAAACCCCGGGTTGGGTGGGTACCTCGTACCCATAGCCTCGAGCTAGAAACGATGGAAAAAGGTATAAAGGAACGTGCCTCGTTGAGGCAGGTATGGGCAATGGAAAATCTACAGTACACGATTATTCCTCTCTGTGAAAAATAACCAGTTGTACCAGGTATAGGTATAGTAACCGCGTAAAATCTACCTAGTTCCTATTGTTCTACAGAGAGGATTACAAATCGAGGTATCCAAAGCGTCAGCGAATAACGCTCGCGATGTCACACATACCTCAAAAGAAGAGATAGAACAAGAACGAAAAAACAAAAAAAAAAAAAAAAAAAGGCAACGAGGAAAAAGACACGAGTCGCGATTCATATAAATCAAAGAAACGCTCGTATCGTAAAGTGGGATCAGGGAACGAGTGAAGATTTCGTTTCGAACGACCGAATATAATTTATAAATATATTTTCAAACTCTTTGTCTGATTTTATTTTCGCGAATTATTTAAACTAACGAATGGAGGATGAAGAAAATTGTCGACGTATCTTTTCATCAGCCTAGATGAACAGCGTGTACCTAAGTTAAGACCCTGAGACTTTTGAAATACGTCAGATTAAACCAATTTTCAAGAGACAATAAATCCCGGAGTAGGAGGAAACCAGAGTCCTGACTTTCGTTTTCTCAATTGAGATTTGGCCTCCGTGTAGCCTGCAGTCGCGAAACTCGTAAATTTTCTATCCGATGGTTTTTACCAACTTCCAGTCCTCCGAGCTATGCTAGAATAAGATACGAAATTCTTCTTTAACGTACCTATACGCAAGTAAAGCAAACGAAAGCATTTTCGATATCGCAGATAGTATCGAGTGGTATGTATGTATATATGTGGTTCTGGATCTCATGGAAAAAAGTTCTGAAATATATAAGGAGATTCCAATGGAATAGGAAAACGGAAGAAGAAAAAAGAGTGGCTGGGGGGGGATTTGAAGAAAATTGAGGAAACGTAAAAAAAAAAAAAGAAGAAAACAAAATTAAATGAAAGAGAAAAGAGAAGAAAAGAAATGAAAGTCTGAAACGGGTGGTAAGCATCTATACATGAGTTTAAATTCAATGAAACGGAAGTTTTCCAAGAGCCCATACGTTCCCGTGGAGAACGTATCATAAGTGTAGGTGTACGTAACCTGCGGAGCTACCACGAAACGTGATAAATCTAGATCTGGGCGAGGGCGTTAGTCCGCTTCAAGGTGTTACTATACGTATACCATGAGCTCGTGAGTCGGTCAATAATTCGAGTATAAAAGGGCTCCAGGTCCCTCAAAGGAAGGAAAAACTTGCTGGAATACCTACTCGAGATCGTTGGAAAAGCATCGCCTCTATACCAAACCCTGAAACCAAAGACACTTTCGCACGACATACGATACGCCAGGACTATATAACACCATTCATCGACTCCAGCGAATCCCCGATATTTTTCCATCATATCACGTTTACCAAAAGAATAATCAACGAATGAATAAATAAATAAATAAATAAATTAGTCAATGGATGGATGAATGGATGGATGAATAAATAAATAAATCTTAATTCACCTGCGTAATTATTCATTAGTGCAATTAGCTCCGAGACACAAACTTTTGCACTTAAATCTACACGCGCATATGTAGGTAAAGGTAGATAGGTACCTATACATGAATATGAATAAAGTATGGGTATACATCAGAGGGTATAGCCCGACTTCCGTTAACCATCACTTTGAAAGGGTGCACGGGGTTTGGTCTGGTAGGTATTCGCCCTATCCTCATGGTATCATATTTCATAGCATGATGCATGCATAGTATGGCTTATTAATTCGATTTAATGGTCTCAAGTCTGCAGGGCTGTCGGCTAAGTGGAATAGATTCAGGTTGTTGGGTGCATGGTAGGTGGCAAGGTGGGAAGGTATATCTATCCATGTCCTGGAGCATAACGCGTTTTATTTATTTATTTTTATTTTTTTTTTTTATCAGGGATAGATGCATGGTGGACTACGTCTTCTTGGACGTAACACGATATACCGAGAGAACGGACACTAAGCTCCTCGTAGGATTACCAGGAATTATATGTAATTATTAGAGCTTAACACACCTGGGTCGTTTCCTTTTATTAGTTTAGCACCAAGCTCATTTTATTGAAAAATAGCTTTCAAGTATCGATTATGTACCTTTTCTCTGGTCTGAGGTGTCGACTTCAACTCTGACCCAAATAACGTGTATATACGTATACCTATACGTATTTGAGGGAATCGACGTCATGTGATTGTGAAACACGAAAATTCATGCCGATAATAAAAGATGAAAACTGATGAAATGGGGCAAAAAGTTCGGCGTCAAAAAAGCTGGAATTCATATAGCAGGTGGAATTCTGGGAGCAATTAAAATCGCGTGGTAAAAGTGGAGAGAGAGAAAAAAAGAAAAAAAAATGTAGAAAAAATTAAAAACGTATAATGTGATCTACGTTACGTCTTAAATACCATTATGGCAAAAGTATGTAGCGGATTCTTTGGTCCTGCGGGATATAGTCTCGGATCTCGCGGTTTATCTCGACCGCTTTGTTTTGTCACACATTCTTCGCGAGGTTTCCTGACGGTAGGACATTTCGCCGCACTCTCGTGTCTCTCGTGTCTCCTTCCCTGTCTCTAAACCTCGACTTTCGCTCTTCGAAATAAGGTTTTGTTTTTTTTTTTTAATCCTCGGAATGTTCGAACGGCGCACCGTTCACCGTACCACCGCGATAAATTCTTCGCGAAAGGGTTCGTTGATCCCTCCCTACAGTTGGGTACTTCGATTTTAGTGAATCACTTCTATTTCAGTTTCATTCATTTCGTGGATGGATTTTTACGTTTTTTCGAAACTAAAAAATAAAAATAAAAATAAAAATAAAAATAAAAATAAAACATTCCGAAATCCTTTCGTCGAAATTCCACGAAATAAATTAAACAGAATCAAACTCTGGGCTAAAAGAGAAACGTACGTTCATTCGAATGAATGCATGATTAATTATACGCGAATACCCTCTCCCACCAATTTTTCATGAATTATTAATTCTGATTAATATACACAATAACCGATCATTTTCTGGGCGTTGAAAAGAGCGCAGCTTCGCTCAGTCGTCCGCTCACTCGCGGTATGTATAATAGCTCTAATTACAAAACTTGCATCAATATGCAAATAAAACAATATTTAATATGATCAAATTTCGATCCAATTACTAAGTCGATATCAGTTTTTTTTTTTTTTTTTTTTTCACTCCCGAAATTAAGCAATATGATGATGATGATCATACACCAGCGTGTAAATACTGTATATAGAAATTCTCGCGGTCGTCAGATTTTTGCGTCAGTTTGTAAAAAAAGAAAGAAAAAAAAATAACGTTTATTTCAACTCTGATCCTCCTCGTCGTAAATCTCACCAAAACCGCGATGGCAGTGTGTAATTTTATTGCACTGCTGCTGAGTTTGCAAATATATATGTGAAAATGGGTTTTACGGGTAGGGGTAGCCATTTATGCGTTTTTAAATTACAAATCTATGTCCTAGGCACTCGTATAAATGTAATCTATAGCTAGTATAAAATCGGATCGAAGTTTGATTGGGAAATGAAATATTTTTGACGAACGATTCAATTGATTGTCATAATATTTTTTTCACTTTTCTGTCCAGTTATATACCGATTTTTATATAATAGGGCGATGCGATACGACCCAATTCATATTGGAACATCGATACTCCCGTAATAATCGTTGTCAGCTGCGGTGCGGAACCGCCAACTTCCTGTGGCACCGCAAACCCTCCGGTTTGTCCTTTTCATTGCTCGATCTCTTGCCGGAAACGTGATAGAAATAGAATAGAAAAGAAATCAGGGCAACTAGCAGCGCCACCCCTAGATTTTCGATAACCAATTATTACCATCTTCTCTCTCTCTCTCTCTCGTTCTCTCTTTTCCGTTTTCTATTTTATTTAATTTTTTTAAACCCTCGATGAATTCTCTCCGTCGTTAAATCCTTTCAGGAAGTAAACCGACGACGACGACGACGACGACGACGTTTCGAGAAAGAGCCCGATATCGATTAGGAAGGAAAACGTTCGATTTTACTACTAGGGTTAAAAATAGTTTATACGGGTTGTAAATTCGGCCTGAGAATGACAATTTATATTCTCTAGTTCCATGTTTATTCTACATTTGTTATAGCTAGAGACGTGGGTACCTACTACTGCAGGGGTAAGAGATAACGGGGACAGTAAAACCTTGATGATTCTCGATTTTTCTTCCTCGTGTTCTTTTTCTTATATATTTTTTTTTTTACTTTTTTTTTTCCTAAAATGAAATGAAAAGGCACCATGGCATGGCGGTGGTGGCGTGATTCTAAAAATAATAACAATAAATCAAACCCAGAGACAACCAATTGGTTTCTATAAAAATTACTGGCTATTATAGTATACGTATATACGTATATGTATAACGCGTGTGTATATCTATATATATATCGAATTTCTACGCAATGACACGCAAAGCGACAAGACAACCCTGTCACGTTTTAGTAATAAAATCGATCGGTGATGTAATAATTTTTGTTCAAATGAAATAGAATAGAAGTAGAAAATATAATAGAATCTATAGGTAAGAGGGTGAGAAGAAAAAAAATTGTTAAAAACGTGTCCAATCGATGTTCAAACTCTCTTCTCGAAAGCTCGTTAGCCTTAATTAGTTAGCCGACGATCCTGCGATCTCTTCTTCTCTCCTCGTCGCAACCGAACCGAAAGATTTGTATCTTTGGACCAATTTATTAGCAGGTGAAGAGAATGGAGGACGAAGGAGAGCGCGACATGATAACTGAGGCGTGATGAGACAGACGGTGGTGTCCTTTTGGTTTGTCCCTGCGACCGCGTGGGACCATGGAACCAAAGAACCCAAAAAGAAGAAGAAGGAGAAGTAGAAGACGAAGAAGGGACAAGGAGACGATAGCTCGAAGTATGATTTAATTAGAGTGATCTGCCCGGCTCGTCTTCAGAATCAGTATATCCGCGCGGCATCTTTCTAAAGTAACCTTCCAGAGGAGACAACCCGCTGTGCAAAGACCGTGGAACTCTCACGCAAACCCTTACGTCTCTCTTTATCTCCCTTCTGCGTGCAAGGTCTTCTTATTTTGCAGGGGAGATTACCTCGCAGCGGGAGAAACTTTCGACTTTATCTTACGGCTTAGGGATTAGTTTACTATACCTAACAATAAGTCTAACCCTCTACGAGGTATATCTCCTTCCTAAATACATATACACACCTATATAGCTGTATGTATACAACATCAATAAAATCATCTGATATTTATTTCCCACCTTTTCTCTGATAAACTAATAAATCTAGGTGATCCAAGAACGAGACGCAATGATACCTGTAGGTATATAAATATACCTACCGGTGGAATTTCTGCACTCGTTTACCCCACACGCAGGGGCTGAACGTAACGTCGCAAAGTCAGACGTTACGTTACGACAGAAATATATACGATGGCTCTAGTAGGTACTTCTTTCCTTCATAGATTTATGGGCGCTAAAGTAAGAAGCCAGAATTGATAGCGAGATGGAAATGATTCTTTATACCAAGGCACGTGAAATCAACCCTAAGTTAAATTTTCTACTAGACTAGAGACAGACGACGAAATAAGCCCTGACCTTAGGACCTTGGGACCTTAGGACCCTCACCTTCCCCAGTTTGGTTGTGTATAATAAAATCGTGGAGGGTTTTAAACATCCAACATCTTTTTTTCGTGTCTCTTTGCAGACCCTTTTGTCCCTAATTATAGGAGCCAAAGGTTTTAACTTGAACAAAGGTACCTAATACCGCAGCTACCTCATGGGCACATTCGTTAGAGACCGGATTTTCTCTCTTTGCAAACGATTGTCAGGCACAAATTCTAAACTATATACCTACCTACCTATATTTATAAGAACGAAACTTGATACTACATAGAAGGGTCCTTACCAAGGGGACAGATATTTATTAGGACCTACCCTATACCTATCCTATCCAACTGGATTTAAGAATTAGACTCGAAGATCGGAGCCGAAGAATAATTTGAAGGAAATCTTCGTTTCTGTTTCCAACGTTTTCCCTCTTCCCGTTTCCCTTTTCCCTTTTCCCTTTTCCCTTTTCTCTTTTCCTTTCTTCATCTTTTCCCTTATTTCTTTTTCACGCAGGTGAGCCACGCGCCCATATATTACGTGGAGTTTAACGGTGCGAGAACCATACCAGTAGGTAAAAAGTGGCTACTTTCGCGTGGAATTCAGTGACTAAAGAGCAAAGGGAGAGACCCGTAGCTGTGGCTGAGGCTGCGCGGAGGCTAAGACCATAAATCTTTAGTCGATATGCTAATAACCCTCGAGCCAACGCAACGGACAACTCGGAACGAAGTTGAACGCTTATATAGAGGCAATTTTCTTTCTTCGGGAACGATTCCACCCCAAGTCCTTGTCTTACTTCCCTAATGCGGGTCTCATTCCTTTCTGAAATGTTTCTACAACAGCGATGTTGATACCAACAACCACCAACGCGGTAGGTGGGTGTGTATGTACATGATGATCTGTGGTTTTAATAAACGCCAGGAAACGGCGAACCAAGAACTATAAAGGGATCTAACAGCCCGAAGAAATAGCTTCTCAATCGTCATCAGAGAACCAGACTTTCAGGAGATGATCGATGTAGAACTTTAGGAAACGTTCAGGTATTAGAGGGTCGGGTCCAAGTTCCAAATTTCCAAAGTTCCGGACAGTGAAAATTCCGAATTTCAATATTATCGATTCATAGTTTTCACACACATACATGAGAAGATAGTGAGAAAGCTAAAAATCCATTGATTCATGGATTTTGACTATGTGACAATAATAATAGGAGGAAGATGAGGATATGGAAACGAGAGAATCGGTTTGAGGAAAGGAACTTTGATGAGAAGTTGTACGAGCTCTTAATTAAACTTCTTAATTCCAGGTTCCCAACTCGCTCGCTTTGTCGAGGAGAAATGCGTAGGCCAGAAAAGAGATCGTAAACCCTAATCATACTGCGGAGATGTTGAATGAAAAAATTGTGTGTATACAAATGTTTGAGGGTAAAATTCTTCCGTATTCATTTTCTTCTTTGAAAATATATCTCAGAATCTTTTGCAGCAATTTGAAAGGTAGGTACTTTTAATACCTCGTTACTCTGACTGACTGACTTAATACTTACTTCCTTACTTACTTACTTACTGACTGACTGACTGACTGACTAACAAAACAAATATTTCACTTCGTTATTTCAGTCAAGTACTATAATTGGCTCGCGGCTGCCTTTGACATTCGATTAGATTAAGAATTTTAATCAGATAACGTCAATGCGTAGGTACTTACCCACCTATCCAACTTCAAACTCAGAAAATAACTAACCAAAGTATGTAGACGAAACGTGTAATTTAGAACACGCGAGTCAGCCAAGAATAGAATATTTCCACGATAATGGTGTACACTTCTAGCTCCGACAAAAAAATAAAAAAATAAAAAATGAGAAAGAAAAAAAAATTCCTTTCACATATGTATGCAATATCTCGAAATCACACCGGTGTATGAATCGGATTATAGAATCTGACCAGTATACCTACTTATGAATCAGATGATATCTGGCGGGTTCCTTATCTATATTTATTCCGCTGCAGTACATGATATCCATACACCAAGCTATAATACGTGGATATGTGTACTCGTACCATTTCCACTTGGTCATATGAAAGCCTTCTTCCTTTACGAGGTGGTCACGAGGTCACGTGGCTGTGTAATCATTAGCGAGGAAGACAGATGGGCTAATGGCGTTCAGCTCTCTGCTAGTCGGCTAGTTCGCCCTTCGGTTTCATTCCACTCCATCGCTTCAATGGATGGATATATTCCCTTCAGAATAGGTATAAGAGAGAGGAGGTTTCACTCTCGTACTATGTATTTTCCCCGACGTTCTGCTTTCCCAGCAGCCAATTGATCAAGTTTCTACATTCGTCCTATAAATAGTAATTATCGCTGGCAGCCCGATGGTTCTCTCCTTCCGTTTCTCGCTCCCATAGCCCACCCGGGAAGACAATTTCTTTTGATTAGATTGTCATTCGTTAATTAAGCTACACGCGTTGGGTTTGTAATTCGATCGACACCCAGCGTAATCAGAACTATCCTTAATTACCTAGGGTGCGAAAATTTTCTCGCAACTAAAAATGCGGGTCGGGAATTGCACTTCCAGAAAAATGGATATACCAAAACTTCCGAAAGGAACAGAAATTAAGGAACAATAAGCGAACGTTGAATGTCCTATACGTTCGGGAACCCGATGGGTTTCTACTTCCGTTATCGCTCCGAGACCATTTCTTTTGATTAGATTGTCATTCGTTAATTAAGCTTGTTCCCTTTAGATTCGTAATTCGGTAATCCAGAGCAAGCCTTAATTACCTTGAAAACGTAAAATTCTCTTCGAAACGGTAATGAAAAATAAAAATATAAAAAAAATCTACATATGGTGGTGGTAGAGAATTGCAGTTCGTCTATGCACAGGGTATAGCGTACTATGAAAACGGAAACTAAAATTAAAAAGAATTAAACGACGTTGTACAGTGCGGGGGCGATAAATATGCTACAGTGTTTTGGCATAGAGTCAATTTTCATACGACAGTGCAGGTATAACACCGTTATTATTATTTACGCTAAGATACGGAAAAGCGGGTTTTATCAGTATGTCTACCACATTGTTCTTGCTGTTTGTCGTCCTAGTTAGTCGTAGGACTTGGATGAGAGAAAACGGAGTACCTGCACCATGAGTTTGGTAAAGTTCTGGGTCATATCTCTCGTTTCTGTGACAGCTGTGTCATTTGTCATTCGGGTCTAAGGACGGGCCCTCTGCCCCTCCACATCGGTTCCTTATCTTAACCTTACCCTTAACCTTCACTCAACTCCTCCTTCAATCCTTTACGACTGGCTGTCTGAAGAGGACCAGGCGAAGAACAGCTTTGTCAAATATCTGTGAAATAACGCAAGCGACGATGATCCCACATTGTATCATCAATTGTCCTGAAAATTAATTCGCTCGTCAACGCGAATCATCCTTTCGCAGTTACATCGACGGGATCAGATATTATATACTCATTAATAGAAATTATTATTATTCATTCATTATTAGCCCGGAGATATTGAAGGAGAGTTCAAACTTGTGGAGTAAGTTCACCACCGAACTAACAAACCGGCGCAATAAACAGGGAGCGAAACTGAGTGCTTCCGGCATGGAAATTATTATAATTTGCATCAGTTAGCTCTGTAATTACCGCGGGCTACGCAAGGGTTAAGAGACTATGGCTTGGACTCACCACTACACGAAGAGCACACGTACGTTTTACTCTGGTAATACCGTGATGCACCATGCACACGGAATTTTGTACCACAATATGTAACACCTGCACGTACACCTAGCATTGCACTTGTTTGTTATTATTCCTCAACGATATTACGGCAAAAATTAACGTACCATTTAAGGAAAAAGGTGATATGGTATATTATAGAGGCTGAATTCCAAGGACTAAATATTATACGGTATACGTAAAAGGCTCCATAAACGGCAGGCAGATTGACCGTATAAAGTTTATCGAAGGGAAAGACGTGGTGGCCAGCTGTTGCCATCAGCTGTCACGTTTCCTCATGGGGAGATGGAGCCGTAAGGGTTAGTGGAATGCCTTGGCTGTTAATTAGTCAATTTTCACGCGGTAGATGCGTTAATTAGAGCCGATTATCTGCGACATCCAGATGAAAGTTTTTTCAATTCTCTTTGCTAACGGCGGTGGTTTTCAAACTTCCGACAAAAGATATTATTTTTTCGTTATTCTGGTATAGCCCGGGGCCATTTTCATCCCTTAAATTTCACCTCATTCAAAGATTAACCAAGGTCTTCGTTCTTCCGAGCAACCAATCCGTGCCACGATTTCACAGTTCCATTCCTACGGTCTTGTTAGCGAACGTTTGAAAGCGGCCTAACTACCGAGGAGGCAAAGTCGCCTCTTCCCTTCGAGATCCCTGCAGTTCCCAGGTCAACGTGGGAACCGGGATCCCTGTTCCCTCTCCTGCTTTATCCCACAAAATCTTTGCGCAAAGAATAGCCGCACGAAAATGCGGAATTTTCCTGATTCCAAGCTTCGAAGCTCCTATAAAATTAGTTGAATAAAATTTTCAGCCAGCTACTTGACTACCCCATAGGTCATACCTGCTTGTTTAAATACTCCAACTTACTCGAGAGATACGCTAGCCTCTCATTAGTCATTTCACTACTTCCTACCTACGTGTGTGTAGAAAGTCCTTAGTAGGTATAGGTATATATATGTATTCGTATACGAGCATAAAGTCAGGGACAGTGGAATGAGCACCTACCCAAGGTATCCTAATGTTCCCTAAGTACTTTTCCAGGTATGTATACGTATAATGTCCGTAAATAGGAACATGCGAGAAAAGCGAGGAAGTAAGTAAGCTGCAGTGAGGTGGTCCTTAGACTGGAACGCTGTGAAACCCATAGGTACCTATATAGGTGAGGAAATATGTCGCGTTCAGTATCACCAGACATTCAAATTTCCCCGAGAGTCTACATAGCTTAATTTCAGAAACTTTGCAACGAAAATTACCAAATGTTTAGAAAAATTGAGTTCAGAACAGTCTGCCTTCCGACCTCTCTGAATTTTAATGCTTGGAAGTTTGAAAATTCGGAACTTCAACCCGGCTCCATTTTTGACAGTTGTACACATAAAGGTAGGTATGTGAGGTATAATTCACACCGTCACATGATATCATATGATTTTTTTCATATTTAATTTTTTATTTCAATTTTAATGCGCAGTCATAAGTCCATCATAAAAGGTATTCTCTTTCTTAACCGATTACGAATTGAATATATGATCGTACGCGAGTGTGGGCATACACCTAGCAGTAGTTCGCTCCTCTCGTCGTTGTGACTGATATCAAGATAGGGTTTAGTACCCGTGGCGGTTTTATCACGCGTAAATATCTCGAGGACGAAGAAGAAGAGAAGGAGTTCGTCGAGGAGGAGGAGGAGGAGAAGGAGCTAGTGGGGAAGAGGGGAAGAACCAGCCAAGAACTAAGAACTAAGAAAGAAGAAGCAGACAACGTCTTAGCTACACTGAGAGGACAGGCAGGGTCTCACGCAGCGAAGGAATGTGAGCGGAGAACGACGACGATCGGGTTCGGTGATCGTCGGTAGTCTTCGGTCACCTTTTAGAGAGAGAAAAATAAAGAGAGAGAGACTTAGAGAGCGGAAGATGAGAGAGGAAAAGTCGAGATCCAGACGAAGACCTGCAAGAGACCATGGGTCCATCGAAGAGAACAGCTCTCTCTCTCTCTCCGCTACTTCGGGCACCGATGCGCGAACATTTTGCCTCTGCTCCGACCGACCATATCGTTATTATAATTCCAAGTGCTTCCATCCCGGGCCTGCTTGGTCCATGATACCAGCTTCCACCTACCAGGCTACCTTGTCTCGTAATATCCTTGAAATTTGAGCGCTGGTCAAGCGGAGAGTTTCACAATTATCTTACCTCCTCCGTTCCTCGATTCAGGATTATTTAACTTGTCGCAATTCGGAGTTCGAGCATAAGTGGACAGTAATTGAATCAAGTATTTGTTTGGGAGCTGGAAGTTGTGAAGGTCGAATGGTCAGACCGACGTACGACAGGTAGACGTAAATAAGGATAAAAGTAAAGAACAGAGCTGATCGCAGGCAGGAAAGGCAATAATGATTATGGCGAGTGGCGGAGACCATAAATAGCATAGAGTTCGCCATTTCAGGGTAAAGAGGCAACGAACCCTAGCTGCTACATTATTCTGACTATTTATTGCACTGCTGGTAAAAACGAGACTAATTTACTGCCTTTTCAGTTCAGATGCGTTGACTCCAATTTGCGAATGTGAAGCTAATTCCAAAGCCACCGAAGACCGATATCGCAATTCCGGTAACCGAATGGGGGAGGCGGATATTTCATTATTTATTTTCCACCCTAGTGCATTATTGCCGAAGATTTTCCGGGGGCATGTGTGGTATAGGCACATTAGAGGACAATATCTTTCTTCGAGAATAGAAAAATTTCATTCCCTACGTTTGATATTTCATGAAACGTTGCTCGAGCAGCAAGGAAATATCGATTGCACATTCGCTCAAATATTTAAACGCTATTACAGGGGAAGTATGTGGGTCTATAGCTGTGGCTACGAAGCTGAGGGGCAATTCGCCACCGGCCAACCTACCAACTACAACCAACATCGGTAAGTCGTATACCACACTTGCACAGAGTCTATTTTATGCGGTTTACGTATATACGCGAGTTTAGCTGGATCTCAAAATCACCTCTTTTTCTCTCTCTCTCTCTCTTTCTCTCAGTTTCGGCTCGTAAAAGAAGTCAGTCCTGGATCTTCGGAGCGGAAAACGATCCCCTGGATAAGATCTGTGGGCCTTTCGGCGAGGGGAGTATAGAAGAACTGATTCAAAAATCGTCCAGAATGTCCGTCGTGTGAGGTATCCGAAAATCTTTGGAAGGACGGGTTTATTCGATGAAGTATCCAAAAAATTGACGGGGCTTGAATATCCTCGAGAAAATAATCGTTAGTCGAGGAAATCCGAGCGCTGATTTGTATACGATTCAAGATTGGATCTCGGGCCTCGAATCTATCCTAGAATCGAGTTTCATTTAGGAACTGATAAACCAACGAGAAGAAGGATTCTCGCTCTTATCCTCGACGCGTGTGATCCTCAGGTATACTCATACATATACATGAGACACCGCGAGCTGCCTCGCAGTTATTTAAGCAAATTTGATTCTCCCACACTACGCAAGCTCCTACTGCGGATGAATCAACTAGAATATTCTAAGCCCGGTAACATCGCGTACTCAAACACAATTTCTGCATGGTACCAATGTATCAAATTATCTTGTTGCTGTTCTCGAAGCAATGTCAATAGACGAAGAAGTGTATGGTTTCTTCTCCATATCATCCCTCGCGAGTATAGCATCTATATAAAAACGTTGAGAGAACGTGGAGGTATAACAAGTCGGATAAAACGTGAAGCAAATCTGATGTGTCCATTCCTTCGACACTTTAGTGTTTCCCTAATCGATAGAACTGGCGGCTGGTAAATACTCGCGGATAGAAAAATGAAGAGTAAAGAACTCTGGAAGCATAAGTCTCGGCGAGGATGAGTGACGCCAATAAGAAGGGATGATAATATAATCACACCTCATTGAGACCCGCTGTGCAAATAAATGCGTAGGTGTTATAGTTTAGGTGTCTACTTATTATACATGAAGGCACGTAACGTGGCGGGAGCAACTCGCGTGGGGTACTCGAGTAAGAATGATTGACTGGACCACCGGCCGCTGCGTCGAGAGAAACAAGATTTCGTACGTGGTTGGTGCAGGTAGTTCTCAGTGGGAAGACTCGAACGCCGCTTAACCACCGCTTGACCAGACGATGCGGTGCGTGGGCTTCTCCTTCGACTTCTTCTTATTATCTTTCTTCCTTACCTACTGTCATGGGAAAATCATTTATTCAAACCGATTACAGCCCTGAGACGTCTCTTTCTCTGGCTCGGATCATATTATGATCGATAAAATTGATGTATAAACCACGAGGATGCGATACAGGATTCAGTAATATTCGAGGATACCGAAAATCCTCAACTTTTTCCTCATCCTTCCTCAATTCCCTCTCCCTGGATGTGAAAACGTTTTCTACAGGAGTCAGGGAATTTGTCGCAAGTGAGCGTTAATTCGTTCGCGAGACTCGTGTAATTTCAAGGCACGCCAGAGGCTGCAGGCTCAGAGGATTCGAGGGGTCCGATCGGGAGATCGTTATCTCAGGATGTTATTAGACGGGAACCGGTTTAACGGTTCACGCTAAATTAGCGTATAACGCTGTCGTCATTTGTTCCTTACCTATCATAGGCCCTGGCAACCCGTGGGTGGGAATCGAAATTTCCTAAAATGAGCCGATTAAGTCAAGCCCTTAACAAAAATTGCCCATCACAATTCATTGGATCTTAAACCTTTCCCTTTTACGCAGGACTTTTAAAGGCGCGACCTTGTTCTCTCCGCGTTGACTCGTACAGGCAACAATCACTGGACACGACCTCGCGGCCTCGCAGCCATATACGTTCTCAGATATACCTACAGCCTTCGACCATTGTTCAGAATAATGAAATCTATCCATATAGCTATAACACGCGAGATAATAATACCCGCAAAGTTATACCACGAGCTACCAATCATTTTCCCCAAGACGATATTATATGCTGCAGAGGCGAAGAGAGGAGGTTGGTACGGACTTAGGACAACCGGGTGATAAATCGACGAGGGACACTGGACACTCTCATAAATACTGTAAGAAAAAACCTCATCAAATTATACCAGTGGGTCATTCTCACGAAGGCGGGAACGGCGATTAATTCATCATCGTTAAAAGAGGAGACAATCTCCACGCAGGATGACCAAGAAATTTAGATTCTGCGTCGATTGATGGATTCATATCAGTTCCATGGTTCATAGCTCAAGTTCAAGGTCATCATACCTGCAAAGGGGGGCCCCGGCCGGGTTGAAGATCCGAATTTTAAAAGCTCCGAACGGTAAAAATTCCGAATTCGTTTAAGACCATTTCGAATTTTGATCTATTTCTCAGGATGTGTGAAGACAAAGAATACCAGTTCATAGTTCATTCTAATCGAGACCCCTTTTTTTTTTTTTTTGCAGAAACCCATTTCATCTACTCCAATCGATAACTTCATGATGTCATGAATAACCGATAGGATTTTGAAAGTCCTTTTTTCCAAAAAAGTAAATCTCAAGACGATTGATTTGACACTTATTGGTTCCGATACGATCAATACAGCTCGAGCTATTCTAAACGATGAATGAATGCATGCGTAAATTTCAAGTTTCGGAGTATCGGCCTTTCCGATCTTTAATTTTCGTAATTTTAAACTCTCGGTGTTCTTAGTTTCGTAGTCTTTCACATCTGTAATGTAGACTTCCGGGGAAATACCCTTCCTGAAAACTTTGAGACGGTAATATTCAAATTCGGCCGCATGGTAGAGGGTCAATCTATGAACTCACCGGAGTTGTGTAGGGCTGACAAGCAAGGCGTATCCCATCATGCCGTAGTTTTTCTTGTATAAGAATTCGCAGTTGAATTCTGGGGATCCTGACCAGCTCGGCCTTGCCCTCTTCGTACTCGTCCGTGAACTTGGTAAGCTCTTGTCCACCGCTAGAAGAACTTGCAGTTGGAGAGGCGCGCTGTTGAGCTTCTTTCTCGCTCGGCGGCCTCTCCGACGACGTCCTCGATGATTTTGAGCTGATATTATCGCACAGACAATCGGTAGTCTCTTCCAATGTGAAATATACACTAGCGGCTCCTTCCTCACGCAGTGTTTTAACAGACTGCAAAAGTCGGCCACGATGAGACTGGTTGAATACACCTATAGCATCCAAATCAGGGTCCCCGATCTGCTTGCAGATCTCTAAGTCGTCGTAACCGTTGTCTATAAACGATTCTGAGTACTGGCCCAGGTGCAGTGACCTGAGCCATTCCACCACTATGTTACTCGCTATCGTCATCTTCGGCTATTCAACTATCTAACTCCGCACTACACCGCACTGGGGGACAAAATTGGAGGCCGATATCCTGAGACCGACATTTCTCTTTACCGATTATTTCCTCTTTATCGTTTCGGTATAGAATCCGGTTCCGGTATTATATAATGCGGGGCAGGTAGGTATATCCACTTCACTTCACAGACCGGTAGAACTTACCCTGAATTATGTATATAAACACTTTGATCGAATTTCATGATTGATATCATTTGCATAACATCGGTGTAGACGATCGTTGCGCGGTGTGGGGAACCGGTACTTTTCAATCCTCCGCAGTTTACCTGAAATACCTATATTACGTGTGTGTTCTCGATAAAGCCACGTGGCAGGCCGAGTTCTAGCTCATATTTAAACTCCTTTAAAAACCTAATGCCTTAATCCATGTGTCTTGTACGTAAACGATGAACACCCACGAACGTTTATCATGGTAAAAATGTAAAATTAAAAACCCCGAAGATCACGATAAACTCAACGAGCTGCCGGCGCAACTCGGAAACACAGCACTGCCGCGGACGAGGCGCACGGCTCGACTGACGCGATGTAGTTGCCAGACTCGAATCCGCTCTCCCACTCTTCCACGATCACCCTCTCCCTTTTGCCTCGGGGTATCCGACCTGAGTGAAGTCTACACGCTACGCCATCCTCGTGGGTTCATCGTTTTTGGTTGGGAAATTCTTTTTTTTCTTTTTTTTTTTCTCGATTTTATATTTCATTCACCGCGATTAAATACCTATCTCGAGTCCTGAACGGATCTAAACGCATCTATCTGCACGAATGAAGAAAGTAAATGGAAACGTGTATTATAGGTATATCTACACAGATCCTAGAATATAGTTGAGACGTGGCTTTTCCAGGATTGTTCTAAATTCATGAAAGTCCGCTCCGCTTCTATCAGACATACAATATGGATGTGGCTTATAACCTGGGGCCTATTATTTTTACCGCATCACCGATTCCGGGTTCTTCTTCTTCTTATTCTTCATCTCCTCTGCACGCTACTCACACCACTTTCACATGGTCCTGTGATGCCTCTATATATCCAGAGCCTCGGACCCTTTGACTGGAACGTCACATCCGGTGTGTATCTAGGTGTGAACGTCTGGAGGTGCACCTGCAGGTCGATGAAAATCTCTTTTCTCTTTACCCGCGCACGCGATTATTCACAACATATTCACATGGGTAAAAGACAGATCGAAAATATCTGCACATATTATCCGAACACACATATACCTATATTCACCCCAATGCATGACCAAGTATTTACGTCGAAAATAACTCCAAAGAGCGAAGGAAATTGGTTGGAAGACCAGAGGGGACATTAGAGGGGTCCTTGGTGTCCAGGACACGCGACGTCACATCCCGTTGTTGAGAGGGACTCGTCACTCGACGTACGTAGGTACTCTCGACGTGTCAGTAGTGGACGTATCTACGTATACATATCAGGGTGAATTTATTTAATTAATTCCACATATATCTCGTTGCTTTGCTATCAGTTACCCTCGTCAGAAGGATATATATAGGTATGGGTACCCCTTTTGTCTCGAGACTGTCATATATTTCGAGACCTTCTTCTGAACATCTTTGCTACGTATGGGTTGTTATAAATTCGGAGTCAGGTGGCTGAAACTACCATTGTTTGTCACGACTTCGTCTTTATTGTTCATTGTACGTGTATGTATGGTATGTTACCGGTTACGTACCTACGTACTACGTACCTACCTACCTCGATTATGGAAATTCTCTGCGGTATACATACCTCGTGTGGATATAGGGTAGATACGTAGGTTTGTAACTATGAACAAAGAGCGAAGTGCACTAGTGACAGAATCGAACCGCTAACGAACCGCAATAATAAACCAGCGACAAAAGCCCCGAGACAAAAGGCGCCCTTTTCACGAGGGGTAAAAAAAAAAACCTAAAAGTAATAATTAGGGTGTCAGGTGTTTCGGGTTCAGTT
The DNA here is from genome assembly GCA_943736025.1 of Tenthredo mesomela. Lineage (NCBI taxonomy): Eukaryota > Metazoa > Arthropoda > Insecta > Hymenoptera > Tenthredinidae > Tenthredo > Tenthredo mesomela. The sequence goes on along the minus strand of OX031019.1, from coordinate 27,847,558 downwards.
GACAACCGCGAGTCTATGGATCTGTATTGCATATTCACTGACAATTCAACATGCATTTCATTGTCCTGGTGAAGGAATGGCAATTACTCCGCATGCAAAAGTTCGTAACGAATGAAATGAGGCGAATTATACTAATCCTACGAATCGTTCTTAAAGTGAATGATAAATATCGATTATATACTGTCATTTGGGAATAACCGCTCTGAACGAGGAGATCTGATAACAGTTTGATGCAGATATTCCTCCAGCGTTTAGGAGAACCAATCTTCTTCCCACTCTCGATCTTCGCATAAATGGAAACGGAAACTGGTACGATTAACAGGGGAAGGAAAATGCGTTGAAACCCGTTGCCGAAATGACAATAGGGAGGTGCAGAACGAGGGTGTAGACTGTTTCCGGTGTTGCGAATCGGGATAAACTCTTACATTTAGAGAAATACGATTTTAACAAACTTCGAACCTCCCTATGAATTTCATATTCCATATAGCTACCTACCTACCATCAAACCTACACAATTTCCCAAAGATATTAACACAACCGTCACGAACAATGCCTTTCACTTTTCTCCTGAATGACAATGAAAGCCTAGCCTACCATACGAAGTGAAGATACATTTAAGTGGGCCACGATTTTAGAGGTAGACGGATATTAAAGTACCTCGTTATAACCCGATAAGACACTTCAAACTGCATACAAATTGACGTGGATAAGATTTAGGTGAAACCTAAACATGTTTATGTCCGTCATTTGCTTCTTCAACTAGGGAAGTTTGATACTTTATTACCATGGTACCTACCATGGTACGAGATGTGGTGCCACGGGGTCGTTTACCCTTTAAAATTTCTATCGATCAGAATTGTACCCGTGCCTCTTTTGGCGAGAGAAAATTTTCGTCCATAATCTAAATCGGTTTCATATTTTTTGTAGCCAATTATAATAGAAGAACGAAGTTTCAGGTCGAATAATTCTATAATTCGTGTCTAGGTGCAACGAATGATGGATTATGAGCTGGACGAATACGCGTCCTGTATCGATTTGATATCCGGTTTTGTTGACGCGATGTATTGCGCGGGGTGACGTGAGACTGGGTGGCCAAGAACCGACAGATACCAGCGAATAACGATCTACTATATTTCGTTTTATCGACGCGTTCGCAGTTGGCCGACAGTCGAACCCCAAACTAAACTGTAGTCGTCCCTATCGAATATATCCCATAGGAAATAACATAACCGTTTGCCACGACAAGCCAGCTCCGTTTAATCTCGTCAATACCATACGAGGATGAGGGCTCGTTCGTTCTCCTCCAGCTCCTGCGATTCCACTTTATGACCTGTTTAACTATTTTAAAACAACTAATAAAACGAATTATGGCATCCTGTCTGGTACGTACGTACACGCGGCCAGACGTAAATACCTTACTCTGTTTCCTGCTGTCTCGCAACACCTGAGGAAAACCACCGCAGAACTTTCAGTGATGAACCGTCATTACTTATTCATAGCTTTCTACCACGAGCTCTGTTTTTACACGTCCATGCAAAACCACTCTATACATGGATTGGGTCGTTAGTAGATATGCCGATGATTATAATCGATAGATAAAGTCGTTTGATAACTATTCGCCGATACGACGATGTCCTTTATCATGATTGATAATGATTGTACTGGCTGTACTCTATACATCGAGTTTAATAATTCAGATTCAGTTCTTTACGATTTTCTCATTTCTCCTCTTCGCCATCTTCCCGATGTTGAACTGTGTAATAATTGATGAAAAGGCGATGTATACAAACAGCGAAGGAAACAACGTATTGTCGAGAGAAAAACGTTAGAATCTTTGCCAGCCGAAGAAGTAGGTATACACTATGAATACATATATAGATACCTATCGAAGAGCATCCACTCGTTATACGACGCGAATTTTTTGGCAAAGTGTTCAGCTGGCAGGAGAAAAGAATCCTTGCATAATGCGATGGCTACGAGGAAATTTTTGCAATACTTTAGGTAGAGGCTGGGAGTCGGGAGTTCGGGACTTCACTCTCGAATGTGAGATCGAAGGAATAATAATTTATCCCTTAGGCAGAAATACCAGAATCATGGAGACCGCGTCCTGACCAACGCAAGTGTAGGTAATATATAATATATACCTATATAATATATATACATATATATATGAGAGCGTCGAAAACGCCTCCAGGTACGAATATCAATTCAATAATACCGGCCTTCGAGCAGTATTTGCTTTTCTGATCAAAAAAGATAAGTTGTACCCCACGGATGCGTCCGAGAATGAGAATGAGGATCAATACTCTACCAGGGATTTGTTTATTGTGTAGCAGGGATCAAAGCGCTTTATTATATCCTCCCGTTACTCCTCTTCTGCCAAATTCCAAAGGGATAATTATTATTGCATCAATGTTTCACGAGTGCCTATATTAGACGGGATCGAATCGTTCCAATGTATTCATTGCTCAGCTGCTTAAGGTTCCACTATATGTTAAATATGCCTAGTAGACACAATTAGGAATTCGATTTCATAAATCTTCACGTTCAACGGGCGGGTTTAACCGATGTGCTAAGAACACGCTGGAATGTTCGTAATTAAGCAGATATCTTCGAATAAATTTACACCACTTATAAATCCTTCCAATTAGATTAACGATCGCAATTACCTAGCTCAAGTATAATGATCTACAATATAGCTTAGTCTACTATCTGAAGACGTTTTCTTTTTTTTTTTTTTTTCCTTTTTTTTTCGTGGTAGTTGTAAGATACCTTTCACTGCAAGAGAGACGAAGAATATCGTCTTAGAAACGGGATAAGAGATGAAGGATAATGTAGTATATCCTTGAGAAGAGCGAAGAGAGTCGTCTGAAAGATGGGGAGGAAAAAAGCAAGCAGAAGAGGCAAAGAGGTTTCGGACTAATTCGACGCCTACCGAAACTCGTAAAATAGTGCGTGACTCGAAGGCTGGGGATCCTGGAGTAGGTTCCCGGTTCCTGGTGTAAGCCAGAGTCCCGAGTACAGGGAATGGGCACGTACATCTTCTACGGCTACGGATACGATTACGCGGAGATGGCGGTCGGAAACTGGAGGAGTACAGAACTGTGGGAAAGTCATATCCGGTCTGGCCAAAGCTGGCTGACCCAACTCGAAACCGTCTAACCACCCGGAGTCGCCACTCCGCCAAAACTAAATTAAAACTTTTAAGTTTTAACTCAACTTCGCCCAAGCTCTCGATAAAAGCGAAGTGGAAGTGCTGGGTAATACTTGAGCACGTCCGTTTATCTTTCTACCATTTTTTTTTCTTTTTTTTTTTTTTTTCTTACTCTACTTTTTTTACCTCAAAAATTTTACGACACTTCAAATTGCCACCTTGTCAAAATGTAATTTAGGATAAAGAATGAGAGAGGATTGTCATGAGTCGAACATCAGAATTAAAAAAATAAACATTTTCATTTATTACTGCATAGTGTGGAGTTCCACATATTTGTCATAATTTGTTACTATACTATTTGGCTGCTCCTTCAACGTCGTTTAGCCTTTCCTATAACTAGTTAATCTTTTTCTACCATTTCTCGCTCGATTCGCCGTGCAAGTATCCTTCACTGCTAGCAGAGGCGATCGGAGTTCACGAATGGTGAACGGTGGGATAGTTAGATCCAGAATATTGTTGGTAGTTATTGTTGCCATGAGAGTAACCCAGAGATCCAGAAGAATGTCCGATACCGGCGGATTGGATACCGTACGATCCAATATGGGTTTGGCTGGGGTAGTGCAGGGAAGATGACGATCCGTGGCTACCAGATCCCAAACCTAGGGATGAAGACGAGCCGTAGCTACCAGATCCCAAAGTCAGGGAAGAAGACGAGCCGTGGCTACCAGATCCCAAACCCAAGGAAGAAGAAGAACCGTAGCTACCAGATCCCGAAGTCAGGGAAGAATACAAGCCGTGGCTACCAGATCCCAAGCCCAAGGAAGAAGAAGAACCGTAGCTACCGGATCCCAAACCCAGAGAAGAAGAAGATCCGTAGCTAGTAGATCCCGAACCCAGGGAAGAAGAAGATCCGTAGGTACCACTTCCCGAATTTAGAGAAGAAGCGGATGATTGCAGTGGGACTACGTAAGCCTGAGGTACTTGTATTGGTACAGCAACGCGAGGATAAGTTACGCGGACTACATAAGGGACTAGAACAGGAACAGGTCGGTCAACGTGGACAGGATATGGTTTGGTGATGTGAACAGCATATGGTTGAGGAACGCGGACAGCAACAGGACGTTTGTGTTCGATCTGGACGAGCTGAGGAACGTGGACTGGAACTGAACGAGTCACTTCAATGGGCTGAGAAACAGGTACTGCAACTTGGACTAGACGGTTTATCACGGTTCCGGAAATTGGCTGATTGCTGCTAATGAGCTGACGTCCTCCAATTAGTCCACTGGTCAATCCGTTGCTGTAGCCGCTGTTCAATCCACTGCCGTAGCTGCTGCTCAATCCACTGCCGTAGCTGCTGCTCAATCCACTACCGTGACCGCTGCTCAACCCAGAGTTCAATTCGCTGCCATAGCTGCTAGTCAATCCACTGGTCAATCCACTGTGCAATCCGCTGCTGTAGCCAGCGTTCAATCCGCTACTCAATCCACTGCTCAACCCAGAGTGCAATTCGCTGCCATAGCTGCTAGTCAATCCACTGGTCAATCCACTGTGCAATCCGCTGCCATAGCTGCTAGTCAATCCACTGGTCAATCCGCTGGTCAATCCACTGGTATGTCCGGTATTCAATTCGCTGCCATAGCTGCCAGTCAATCCACTGGTCAATCCACTGTGCAATCCGCTGGTATGTCCGGTGTTCAATTCACTGCCATAGCTGCTAGTCAATCCACTGGTCAATCCACTGGTTAATCCACTGTGCAATCCGCTGGTATGTCCGGCGTTCAATTCGCTGCCATAGCTGCTAGTCAATCCACTGGTCAATCCACTGGACAATCCACTGTGCAATCCGCTGGATAATTCAGAGTCAGAGTAGCTGCTAGCCGAATAGCCGCCGTCAGAAGCATGTTCATCGCTGGTGATTACGGCCTCGCTTGAGTCAGACTCGTCGTGCAAAGCCCCACGTGTGGTTTTTTTCTTCTCATCTTTGACTTCAGTAGCTATGGCATATGCCACCAATAAGCAAATCTGAAATAGAGAAAGAGTTTAGGTTTGAGATAAGATTGTGAAACAATTGGTAATCGTTGAGAGGTAATGAGATCGAGCTTTTTTCCGTTACAACAAAATTTGTCTACTGTTTATTTATTTCGTACTTACTAGCAAGGCACGCATCTTGCACTTGATTCGACGAACGTTGGGAGATGAGTATGTCTTCTGTGATCGGTTTCCCGGTTTTTATACGTTTCCTGACGTTAGATGATCGCCACTTTCACTACTACACGCCCTGTAAACTATGCTAAATAATATCCCACAAAATTTTGTTGACATAACCGCTAGTCACGTCCGAAAACTGTTTTCAGTCTAGGACCGGTTGTCAATTCCTAAACTCTGACCACACGCCGTTTCTATTTCACTATTTGTCTCTCCCGTCCTCAATCCGAGTTCCAGCCTCTGTCCGAGCTGCAGATAGTTGAAATTTGAGCTGTTTGATCAAAGGACTGATCCCAGCCCACGGAGAACATTGCGAGGAAGTGAAACCGAGTGCATCATGAACGTCGTAAAGCTAACTGCACGGATGTGTATGTACATGTGTCCACGTGTAAAGATGCATGCTCGTGGTGTGCACCGGCCTGCAGTAAAACGGGCGGATGGTCTACCATGCGGGATGCTTGTTAATTTGATTTACTTATTCAGAGTGCAGCCTGGGCTGGTTGGGGTGAATAGTTTATTGAGATACGCTAGCGGATATGGGCGCATGTAGCGCAACTCGCGTCTCTTCACTTTATCGCTGTTATTGTGTTCGTATATCTACTAGTTGTTATCGGTTACAAGGCTTTTAGCAACCGTTGGATAAACGCGTTGCTGCGCGAGATGATAAATCCGTTCAAGATATTCCAACAGCCGTTGTTTTTCATCAAAGTTCGTTTTATGGGATGTTTCGTTAACCGTCAGACCCCTGTGCATACCAGCATATATATATATATATTATGGGGAAACTATGGGCTGTGACGCAAATTCAGGGCATTAATTCACTCAGTTCTCTCTCCGTTTCAACGGCTATGAGATTATCGGAATTTGTGTCCCGCGGAACACTAATAATACGATTCACTGCCTGTCGATCCTCACCAATGTCAACGCGATGCCCTAGTGCCGTTAAATCAACGGGATTCACCCGCTTCTTTTGTCTATAGATCCTCAAACTCTAGCCCTAACTTTCGTTCTCGGTATTTCAGCTGAAGCCTGAGGATTTCTCACCCTGGTGAGTATACAAAACAGCGGAGGGAAATAAGGGCCAATATATCCGGAACTGTATCTATACGGTATAGAGGCGAGAGAAATACCCTCGCCTTGAGTCAAGCATTGAGTTTAAAATTTATACATCGTTCGTTCGGAAGAAACGTGAAAAAATTTATTGAGATATATTAGAGAGAAAAAAGGATTCAGTTTTCGGGTAGGTATTGTGTGTGTACGAGGTCAGCAAGCGGAGCTTTTAATTCCCGATATACGTTTGCGAACCGCAGAGTTTCGGTTCGTAAGAAAATTTTCTTCTTTTTTTTTTTTTTTTTTCTTTCTTTCTTTATCTCATCGAACCAGCTATCGAGGAAAAAACGTCATAAGATTTATTGAAAAATTCTAATATTCATAAATCGTAGGGATTTAATATCAGCTTGTCTCGGGCTTGGGGCGACAGATTCTATTCGAAGGTTTAAAGCGTCTCGTCGCCCACGTTTTTCAAGTGGAACAACCGGCATTTTAACATTTTTTTTTTATTTCTCTCTTGTCTTTTGCTATTTTTTTTTTTTTTTTTTTTTTTTTGCCATTTTTAAACGGTGGAGAAGACACCACTGACCGCGACGACGAGTTTCCAAGATTCTCAATTCGAATAGCTGCGCGCGTAAGTAAGGCAGAGATAGAGTGAGTTGTAATTTAAATTTGACTTTGATTCGTTTCCGCTAAAGAAATGAAATCATAAGAATAACAAAAGAGAAAACAGCGAGGAAGAGAAAGATGCGATAAAAAAAAATAAAAGAAAAGTAAGTCTGGAAGCTAGGTTTGATGTTAGGATATAAAATAATTCGCCTTCGCCTCAGGGTCAGCCCTCTGCAAAACCACATCGTAAATGTAAGTTTACGAGTTATTTCTACGGTACACCACTGCCATGGCGACAGAATTACAAAGGTAATTTATTAAAAGTTTAACAATAAATCGTAAGCCCAACGATGAACAACTTTTCTCCCCATCCACTGACGGATTTCTCATGAACACGTAGAATTCTGCTTTTAAATTAGGCAACAAAAAACCACATCTGTTACAGCCCGTAATAATATGTATATGGGTATAGGTATAGGTATAGCATATAATGTACAACCTATAGGTATAATAAATATTATAATATATGTTTTATTTTCGTACGAAAGAAAAGTTTTCACGAGTAATTAATTATCGGCGTAAGTTAATTAACTGTAGGAAATTTAAAAGTATATGGTAAAGAAAATTGACAGTCAACGCCGATAGTTTTAGGTATACGAAACTTTGAACCGAGTTGAACTTCTTTCGCGGTTTAGAGCCTCGAGTCTAGAGAACCCATTAAAAAGTCAATTTAAGTAATCAAGATGATGATCGACTAATTATTACATAATTCAAAGTCGCGGCGTTGAGATCATCGCTTCATTCATCTCGAAAATCCTATTTCAATTAATAGCCAATCTTACAGACACCTTGTAACCGGCAGTCATTATACCCCCGTCTAATACTGAAAACTACGAAAAGTAGCACTAAGTCGGTTCCGCGACGCCTCGACTAACCCTCGCACCATTCTACGTGCCTTGGGGGTCCTTTGGCCCCAGAAATCGATATAGGTACGAGGCTACGTGGCACGTGGCCTCCAGCCCTTCCAGTAAAATAACTAGTGTAATGCTAGTAGTACTACTTATGGCAAAGAAACTTCCGAATGCCAAAATGCTGTTATTATTTTTTTTCTTCTACGTTTCGGATTTGGTGATTTCTAAAATATGAGAATTTTATTCGAATATAACCGCAAGTCGTTTTCCTCTTTTCTTGCAAATCGCGATTCATTAATGGGTGAAGTGTCTCTCGAATCGTCTATCTGTATCTTCCTACTCTAGCTTCGATCTTCAATCATCGGAGCGTCTTGTCAAGTAGGATTGAAAATTGGTTTCAACGGTGTAGATAGGTAGGTAGGTAGGTATATAATATATATATATATATACTATATACACCTTTGAATTTGCTGACTACTGTCAATGATGTAATTATTCGAGGTAGGGATCGATGAGGCGAGGCACTCAAAGGGATCTCGAACTCCCTAATTGCGTCAGATTGATATCATCGGTGCCTGATAGGCGGGCCCACGTCACTCAATTTGTGAAACGATCAAAAAGTTGAGTGACCTGTTTGCGAAATTGGCGTATAATTTGACGTCCGCACAACCAGGAAACCCAGCTGTCCAAACTCCGAAGCTTCCCTCTCTCGCTTTCCTAGCTGTCAAATTATTGCGGATTAATTTGACCCGAAATACAGGACCGCATCATACGATAAATATATACGCATACATATTTATACGTCTAAACAACAATATTTCAGACATTCACATCGATTCCTTAATAAACAATTTTCATTTTCTTATAAAAGTATATCAAACATTTCGCTATAACTATATTAGTAGGTATAGTACTTATTGCAAATTACTGTTTAATGCGTATTAATAGCCTAATGACACAACGACGTCTTCGCTTTATCCCCTTCCCTCTTCCACCCTTCTAATAAATGTCTCACCCTAATTTGGCCCCCGTCTTTAGAAGCTAATTGATACATACCTACGTGGTGCCAGTGGGTGTAGAGTGTTGGTGCTCACTTACCGAGGGGAAGCAGCTACTACCTTAATATAATAAATAATATATAATTATTATAGCACTCCATTAGTGCTCGTAGTTATGGGTAAGGGTGTGCTGCATCTCTCGCTTTGCTAAGATTTTGCTTGTTAAAATATATAATATTATGTATAATGTATATATATATATGGAAGCGGTTATGGTTCGCTTATTCCCATCATTTCAAACGTTTATCTAGAGTATCTAATATTCTATATGTGTCATTTTGTTAAATAATTCATTTATTTATTATCTTAAAAATTCAAATTCAATTCGCTAGGCAGTAAATCAATTCTTGATTTATTTTGTCGTGTGCATAGTTAATTCAATTGCTGGCTGCACGCCACAAGAAACGTATATGTAAGGTATATACGTATAGTGTACGTGTTACGGTAATACGGCTACGGAGTTAATTGTAAGTAATTTATCGTCCGAGGTAAGGTAAAGTGGCCATTACTGGGACACTTACGACAACCTAAGTCACATGAGCACAATTAAAAAAAAGTATGTTGCTTTATTCCATAAAAGAAAAATTATAGCAGATAGCCAACACATTCGTGATCAGATTCCCACAATAATATAGGATGATTAATGCATTATACGTATTAAAATACTGTATTTTCATAGATAGTCATTTTAACCATTACTGGGACAGCAGTTTTGCGGTTAACCCTAAAGTGGGACGCACCATGCCCAATACTGGGACAAGCAAAATTGAATGGGGCTAATTAAAATGAAGTTGCGAATTTACTTTAAATTTGAGGGATACATGAAAAGAATAAAAATCGATTATATATTGTGGAACATAAGAACGTCATTTATTTATCTTAATTTTTCAATAAAATACATATGAACACGAACATAAACATTTTTCATATCAACATGAACCGACATGAACATTTTATCCTTAAATTAAATAATTTATTTTCCATTTCTTAGATAATAATATTAAACTTCAATCTTTAATTGTTTTTTTTTTTTTTACTTTTCTCCTTTGACTTAGTTTTCTCAAATTTCAAATCTTGCTCTTTCTTCTTCTTTGACGTATTTTCAGATCCATTTTTTTTGGTTTTGGCCATTTTCTGCACAAGTTTGGATGTCTGTAAAATTAATTGAAGTATAATACATATTGATATGAATATTTATTGATTGTTTATTAGAAAATTAAATTGAATAAGTATGATACAATGACTTACCTAGACTGTATATAGAATTAGAGGTGAGATTGAGGTTAGATTTATCCACACACAATACTGCACTTCAAGTAATTTTCCTACCGACTATAAGTACTTGACTACACACGTGAAGTTAAAAAATAATGTTGAAACTATTTCCAGGTATAATTTATTGCAAAATACCGTTTAAAACACTATTGTAATACACGTCCCAGTAATGGTAACGCGGATATGCAACTCACGCTGACGAGTCTGAAACTGGGACGCCCAGCACCATCCCGTTCCAGTTTAGGCAACTCAGTCAAAAACTTGTCCAATAATGGAACACAAGATTAAAAAAAATATATTCAATGAAATAATCAAAATAATCACTCATTTCATTTATGAACGTAAGCAGAATGTGTAGAAATAATATTCCGCCTATGTATGTGCAAAAATTCATTAAATCAAGGACAGAAAAGTTTGGCTCATACTTTTGAAAAACAAGCAGAATGGCGAGTTTTTACGAGGTTCATACGCATTCATTAAGAACCACTTTTTAATATTTTTTTATAAAACATTTAACTTATCAAAATAAAAACAAATAGTGTAATTAAATAAGTCAGAACTTCGAAAATATTAAACAATTTTTACTTTGATGTTCTATTTTAAGATGTAATAGATAGAAAATATTATTTATTATCGTCCCAGTATAGGACACACTTTTTACACTGTCCCAGTAATGGCCACTTTACCTTATAAAGAAAATAAAAAATGAGAAGAAAAAATAAAGAACATATATGTATATATATACAATATACATACATACTATAATATGTAAGCACTGATTTATTTCTGCTGTAGTATAAAACGCGAGGTGGTAGTGAACGCCGGATGGGTAAGGGCGCATGTGCAGCGAAAGTGCGAAAAAAAAAAAAAAATGAGGAAGAAGAAAAAAAAAATATTTTTATAGAAGTACCCCGGTCTAGAGGGTGCAGTAGTAATTAGTGGAAAATGCAATTAGGAACACTTAATTAAAACGACTTGTCGGCCGCAGCCTCGCACTAGTTGGTATAGCTACCAAAATTTCAATGTTTTTTGGAAACTGGGAAATAACCAGACGCGCAAATGCGAGTGAATATCAGAGCAGAATTTAATTATCCAAGAATTACGGTACGCCTTTTTTCCTTTTTTTTTTTTCACTTTTTTTTTCCAAATATAAATTTACATCTAATACCTATGTAACACGTTGGTATATGTATATGCGGTTCTACGTGTGAGATTTATGGCACATTCAGTTCTGTGAGTAGAGATTTTTCACGAAATATATTTCGTTTCCTATACTGAATCAAATGATCCACAGTTTTATAACACACATATGTGTGAATTTACAAAGTGCGTGATAGATAGCTATCTTATCTCATCTCACAGCTCATTAAACTTGTCTTATTCGCATCACATGCGGTATACTATAAAAGTCGAATATACCTATAATATACGCAAACGAAAGTAGATTTTTCGAGCGTGAATTTCTTCCGGTTTTAGATTGTTGAAATAATTTTTTTAACCGGATTTGATGCAGCCAGGTATAGCCTATACGCGATCTTTTAATAACGACAAATTTATGGAAAGAACAGAAAAAGAAAGTTGACAGCGTGTAGTTCTCGGCCAAAAATCAAATCGTTATATAGAAAACGAATCTTGCACACAGAATTTAAATCTGTTACTTAATCAATCAGCGATTTATTCACTTCTATCTATATACTTTTACCGCAGACGATTAACTCGGAAATTTACGATAATGGATTAACCGGACGGATATATACAGCGATGTCCGATAAATTCTATATGCCTTTGTCCAGATGGTGATTTGCATCGTTAATATTTATAGAAGAGAAAATAAAAAATAAAAATTCATAAAAATTATTATCAAATATCAATGTCAGTGTAAAAAAAAAAATAAAACGATTATCTAATAAGAAGCTGCGAAGTGGAATCACGGCAGCATATCTTTAACAGCTTTTCGAATTCGATTCTGGCACCCTGCCTACGATAGTATTAAATCGGAGAAGATCATGGACCCGCAAATCAGCTCGGGGATACCAAGCAGGGATTCGACTGTCGCATATTTGCTGGAGAAGTGGGTATACCTAATCCCCAATCCCTAATCCCTATAATTCGTGGAATCTCTGTTTCGACCACAGTCCTGGCTTTCCTTGGTCTCGACATTGGTCGCTGGTTTGTGTACCATATAATATATATTTTCTGGAATAATGATTTGCGGAAAATCGAGTTTTTCCAAACTTTCAATATCTATACGAGTGAAATGCTGGAGCTTTGAATGAATCACGATCGGTTTTAGGGATTTGTATGTATAAAACTTGTTTTAAAAGTTAATCCCGATAGCACAGGATCCTGTGTCGTGTAATCAAGCTCTTTGGTAATTAGATAGTTGATTAATTAGTCGGAAGAAGAATGGTTCTTCTTTTGAGAAACGAGTCTCAACTTTGGTATTAACAAAATTGCCAATCCCAACGATTTTGATTATACGAAATTGGGAATTTACGACGGATCAAATTACGCGATTATAATAACCGCGATTCGTGTATTGGTGACTCTTTTTCAGGATCGTATTTCATCAAAGAAATTAAAATGATCGATCAAGCTATCATACCGTGTGATAATACTAAAACGCTGACGTATAGAATACGGACAAAACGTTCATCAATCAGTTGAATTCCCTACCGATTACCAAACTGACATAATCACAACATAACAAAAAGGTGTTTTCCAAACTTGGCAATTACTCACAATACTCGGAATAACAGAACTCAATACAGAAATACGCAATCAATAGACTTATGGTCAAAGCATAATATTTATGTTAAACGGAGTCCCAGACCCGAGGTCTAGTTTCTGTTTACCAAATGAACTATTGTTGGCAATTTATCGTCGCAAGTCGTTGGATTTATTGAATTTCGATCAGCGATTGTCGCGAGTATTACAGCGACTAAACCAGAACTCTGTCAACTCCGTTTTTACCCGTAATGTCTGTATATATAGTTGTATAGTTTCCTCATTAAATATGGAAAAAAGTAACGATTTCTACTCATTTTCGCTAAGAATTCGCTTCAGAATATTGTCGAGAAAATTAGTAAAGTATCGGCAAAATATGATCGATTTATAAATGATTGATAAAAGCGTTGCGAATCATGTGTCAGAAAATTCATTTTCTATATTATAATTGAAAATTAATCACCCCGTTGTTGTTTTACCGTGGGGATAAAAAGGAGGAAAAAGAAAAAAAAAAAAAAAAAAAAATTTGTTAAAAGGATAAAATACGGTCGTCAAGGAGTCTTTTCGCCCGAATAAATTGCATTCCTTTCCGTATAACCCGTAGTTTTTGTTGCGGCACGTTGATTCCGTTGATAAAGCCAAGGAGTAGTCGTTGGTAGGTAGGTAGGCAGCAGGCAGGTTATTTAATTGCATAATAAAGAGAAAAAATTTACGAGCAAAGCGCAAGGTCCCATTCGCTCGTCTAAACCGAGACTAAAAAATAAGTACTACAAGTATTTTAATTTTAAAATTCGTACAAACCCGGTGCGAACGACAAGGGTAAAATATTGCCATAATACTCTCATCCTGCTCCAGGCTGGTGAACAGACACAGGATTTTCAGGAATGCTTCCACCTCGTTGGTATGAAGACCACCCAAGCATATTTCAATTCTCAATCTCTCATGGAGTTTAAGTTACGCATAGGTGACTTTGACTAGTGATCAGTTATTAAAAAGCGACAATATAATTTACATAAATATAATAATTATCCGAATGAGGAAGGATCATTAGATACGATTCAGGGCTTAAGTGTATCGATTACTCGGCCCCTGAACACCTCGTCGCAATTTATAGCTGAATAACTCTACTCTGATTGCAGAAAGAAGAGACCAGCTTTATTAGAGCTATCAAGTCATGGAACTGTAGTTAGAAATTTCGTCCTGATTCTTTCTTGCACCATATTTCTTTCTCGAATCATCAGACGTCGAGGTCCTTTTATTTCGTGGTTTCGTTATTTCAAGAGGCAAAATGGAAAACAGTAGATTTCATACCCTCGACGAAATGAAAATCATACCACAATCTCATATTTCGTTGAGAGTACGCGATCGTGACACTCGAAAGTTATCCAGAAACGAATAACTTCGAAAGGAGATGACAAAATATTGACTCTAGTTAATACGAGAGTCCTTTTCCGAGAGGATGGAAAAACTCCCCTCTTATATTTCTGTATACACTTGGCTAATTTCTCAGCAGAAAAGTTTCGCTCCTCAAGTACTCCTCTCTCAAGTCCAAGGTAAACATCAATATAGCCATCCACCTGGCCTGTGACGGTTAATGCCATTCGACATATAGAAAATATTTATCATAAGACGTATTATTGTTGCAGAATAAACTGGTAGAGAAATATAAACAGCAGAATGGCCTCTGCATACCAGCTCAAACTATCCAGAAACAAGAAGTAACATTCTATTTAAGTTATCAAGAAATTTTCCGCGAAAGTTTCTCTTGGGCAAAGTCGTTTTTCAACCACATCTACCAGAAAGTTACTCCTGCGAAGAAGTAAACCTTGCTTAACGCGAACCTACGCTTGTTATACCGAATTAGTTTACCCGTTTTCATTGTTAGCTACGCTAACTGTTTACTCATTGTTACCCCTCTTATTTAATGGGAATGAAAAATACATCGTGGATACGAACGTATGTACGTGGCTCGTTTTCTAAAGCCAACAAATCTGTAGCGGGGTCAAAGAGGTGCCCCTGCACGAATTTAATATTGGGGTCTAAATTAACGGCGAGTTTTTGAATCAGCGTTTAGGGGTTGATAGGTACCTGTTCAGATTTATCGTTAGATTTCTATTGAACTACCTATATATAGGTAAGCAAGGTGAACAAAGTGAAAAAATCATCGGCATCTGCGCTCGCGGAAAGAAAAAGGTGTGCAAATAAATTGAAAAGGTTAAAGTTACAGTAACGTTCTGAGGATAAATCAAAGCCGTATACTAGTTTAGAGAGGGAAGGGGATGAAAAATAAAATAAGAAAAAAATATTGTATAGCCGAAGTATTTTAAGTTTGGAAAAAGGAATAAAAGTGAACTAACGTTCGGCCGGCTTTAATAATGTAGTAGCAAAGTCTCGGAAGGTATAGAATGGGATTCCCTTAGCTCGTAGGAACGGCGGGCTGGGCTCCATGCTCTCATCCCCACAATTCACAAATCTCTTTCCTTGCTTGAACGGAGTAAGAAATGCAACTCCCCACAGGGAATTAATTGCACCGTAAAACGTGCGGGATTCAAATCCGCGACTCAAAGAACCGCTCCGGCTCTTTTACTCCCTTATACTAGCCTCACCTCCTTATTTCTTATCCCAAAGGGAGAAACCGTTTTCCTAAGATGCTCGTCTCGCTTCGGCTGACGACGTGCCAGATTATTTCCAATCAGATTCTGTAATTGATTTTAGATCATCTCTGAATGCCGCCACTGCAGCGGATTTCTCATCAGGAAATTTTTTGCACCGGAGTCTCATTTTCTGGTGTGTATCATTTCCCGGGATATTATAATATCGAGTCGCGGAAAATAAGGAGTACGCGGGGGTATACATATCCCTTCAATCGTTCTTTATCCAGTTTCTTTTGCCCCCGTTTTCTTTTTTTCTTTTTTTTTTTTTTTTCCCTTCATTTCACGATGCAACGAAATCCTGACTTCGTATCCTTCCACCGAACTAGACGCCGAAACTTTTGCATCAGAAAATTCTTTCCTCAGGGTCCGCGTAGAATATCCGTGATAAACTTGTAAACTTTCGCCGAAGCATTTCACTTCTGGCAAGAGGAGGCTATACCTATCAAATATCTACGTCTCTTGAGTTCAACGATATACCTAGCTAGGTATATATATGGTAGAAGCTGAGCTGGTTCTTCGAAAAACTCGTCGTGCGTGGTAAATCGTTTCGAACCTTACTAAATTTCACCTATACCCACGCATATACGCACACATGCCACGAACTTGACTCTTCCGAATTTTTGATATAGGTAATTTTCATTCATTCTAATCTGAATGAAAGTATGGCATGATATGCTAATAAGCGAAAAATTAATGAGGAATATAGAAACTTTGAGTTGGGTAAGAATTGATGGGTCAGAAAATGAACTTGGAGTATTTTGGTTCATTCGTTCATTTTCGAATTCACTTCTCTCGCCCTTTCTCACTCTTTGCTTCTATTTCTTCCTTTTTTTTTTTTTTTTTTTTTTTAAATCTGCAAGGAATTTAGGTCGAGACTCGATAAATCCCGATCACGATAGCGTAGCAATGTTGCGTCTTAGGGGTGGGATTGAAGGAGGTGCCTACCAGCGACCTTTTACGACGTCAATATCTGCGACGAGCTGAAGGTGGCTCTCTTACCATCCGTCGTAAATCACGTTTCAGTGGGGTCCATCCCTAGGCATCACTCGACCTTACTCTACGACCTCCAACTTTGGATCCATACTTCCCTGTTGTATATGTATACGTGTGTCTAAGGTAGAACCACCGAATTCACTGATTTCAAAAGGATTTCCTCTTCCTCTTCCTCTTCATCACGCCTTTTATTTTTATCTATGTTTCTCCAGAGCCCAGTGTACCTACTCCGCGACAGCCAATCATTCCTCCAAGTAAAAAGTCTTATTTACAAGAAATGGTAGATAAGCTAAAAGCTCCTTGCAAAAATCGCTCGTCATCTCCAATGTTCAACCCTTGTTTTAAACGAAACGAATACAATATATCGTTCTTTCAATTCTACCTATTTTCCTCAAACGGTTTAATTCAGTTGCGGATATTAAAACCGGTTCATTATACCCAATTCTGTAAAAGTCCTACGCACAGGTCATAAAGATATCGTGTGAAAGGCTCAGATTATTAACCAAGCAATAATTTAAACTATAACGTCATTTGTGAAAGTGTTTCGATTTCATTTCCTATTCTGAATGACTATCTTCCTCTTCTAGGATCGAATTATTTACCATAATTTTCAGATGATGGTTCTCATAATTTGACTGGAAAGAAATCAACTTTTTTTTTTTATACTAATGCTGTGTCACCGTTTTAACGTACTTTCGACTTCCTCACGATTACTCAATTCCCCGAATATATATATATTCATCACACTTTCACAGATCATTTTTGACACGCAATGTAAACGAGAGAACGAGCGAGAGAGAGAGAGAGAGAGAGAGAGAAAGGGGTCATATAGTTCAAATGTGATCGGGGTTAATTCGCCAGCCTAAACAACCATGGCCTAAAATATTTTGCGAGCTTGCAGGTACTTGCGTAAGCATATATATATATATATAAGACGATATTTCATCCGCCTCAAGCAACGCGCAGGTACGAAGTACATATATACATGTAATATAAATATACCTATATATATATATATATATATATGCATATGCATATGTATAAACGAACAAGTTTCCCAGCAGAACGCAAAAGTAAAATATCAAGTGACTCAAACAGACTTCTCAAATTGCCTACCACAATCGTACCTTGCGGTCGGGCAGCATGTAGGTATCCCCGTGGTACATGGGTTATGCTTCACAGCAGTTCTCGCAGAGTCGTTGAAATACTTAGGATCCACCTCCCGTATTCCATTCAACCTTTTCCAATTTTTTTTTTTTTTTTTTTTTACCTCTCCTTTTTCTCTTTTTCCCCGTTTTTCCTTTTTCCGTTTCATTTTCCCTTCTTCTCGGTCTTTAGATCCCCTGCCATGTGTAGCCATGTATTATACCTGGACATATGTACATACATATATACGTACATTATGAAATACGTAAACCCTCGTTTGCACATAGTATATTCGCGAGACATGTTTAAAGAGGGTGAAGTGGGCGTATGAGTATTTCGGCGATTATAATTTAGGCACTTTAAAATTCCCTCTGCTTTTCAGAGTTTAATCATTCGAACTACCGCGCACGCAACTCTTAATCAAAAAATTTCGTTTTTCTGAAACGAAGTACCTGCCGCTTATTCTACAGCTACGCCGTATACACCTATATATACCAACAACCTGGTTTTATGATTATTATAATTAAAAAGAATAAAGCTTGCTAATTACTTTGCGATGGGAGTAAAGAAACGGCCTTTTACAACACCACGACATTGCACGACTGTTAAAACTTTTCACTGCTAGTCTCTGGCTGAGCATAAAAAGACACAACTAGATACTCCAATCTCTCCCACCGCAGTTTACGTTTTTCTAACACAATTACACCTTACGTCTAATAGGTGAATGACCTCGGTCAGATTGATTTAACCCGCGGAGTATACTAGCTATACCCAAGACTCGCGTACTAAGGACAATGAAGTCATTTAAAGCGTCAGAGTTCGCGTGTTCGGATCGTAATCGTTTCTTAAAGTAAAATTAGGCATCGTACCATTAATTATTCAATTTACTCGGTAGAGTCGGTAGGCATCCAGATATAGACAGGTATAGTTAGCCCACCCGCCATTTTCGACTGTCGCCCTTTTCGAGAATTGGTAATTACCTTTTATCCGGCTACAATCAGAGTTGGAATTAGCCAGTTTTTGTGTACGTACCTCTTGTATTTGGGGTTGGTTGAAAATTTGTGTAAACCCTTTGGGGTGATCAATCTGTTGAATAACTAATGATTTTTTTTTTTTTTTTTTCCTGTTTTTTTTCTTCTACCGAATGGGGCTCGGCGACGCGCCTAACTCACGCGGGGAAAGTACAAGCCAGGCCATGGAGGGGTGAGAATGCGTTATAAAACTGCCGTTTCACCTCGGGCTGGTGACTTTGTCAGGGTTTTGCAATCCCGAGTAACTAGAACGGTAATTTGAACGGTTGTCGTTTTCTGACATTTCCCTGTGGAGTGCTTCCGCAGCTCGACGACGCGACGAGAAGTTGAGTCACATGACGACGCGCCACCGCGGACGCTACATGACCAGACCACGGTTGTACATTTCCAATTTCCTTCAACCAGGGAAACCACTTTTGATATTCGTCGCGTGAGGCCAGTTCTCTATTTCCTATCTTTTTTTCTCCCTTAGCTTCGTATTTCTCATTCTCCGACCCGCAGATATATACAGAAACAGTTTCGTAATACGGACAAATCCGCAACTATAGGACTATTCGCTCTGAAACATTAAAGCGGGTAATGAAAGCTCCCAAGTTTATACAGACGCTATTAAAAAATATCTTGCCAAATATATACCCTGGCTTCAAATAAGGGAAAGATATATACAGGTACCTTATACTCGGCCCAGAAGATCAACTTGCAAGTTTGGAACAAAAACTTTTTATAACTGTTGAATTATTAACCCTTTCCCAAATTTGTGTATCCACCAAACTTTGATCGACTCATTTTACCCCCGAGTCATCGAGTCGTTCGACGAGGGGATCGAGCCGTGTACTAGATTGTGGTAAGTAAGGTTTTCCACGGTTAATCAGGGATCAATGGCTTATGGCTATAACCACGACTTGCAAAGCTTTTGCGTGGGTGTAAATAGGTACAGTTTGCGTGCTTGGTATCGTTGGTCACAATATATCTCTCTCTAATTATCAATTAAACCTGATGCATGATTTTTAACACAATTCCATAATCCCTCCAAGCCGACTGTTTCAATTTAGAAAACACCTTGATGCTAAAAGAAAACTTAACAGTTGGATGGTGCCAAGTAGCTGCAGTGCGATAAAAGAGCTGAAAGAGCCGGTGGCTCAAAGTGTTTTTCGTATAAGGTTGCCTTAAGCACCTTGAGAGTATAAACAGGTGAAAAGTGCAGCTGGCTCATGCACATCACCATATGACGTTCTGTTAACGAAAATTTTGCTGCATGGTGGTTCGTGAACGTTGCATAGCTGCACGGTTAATTAATCAAGCTTTTATGCCTGTCGTGGAAAGAGGGCGATCATCTATCTCCCTCTATATCAGTCGGTGCACCTGCCTTGGCCCTTTTTTTTATGATCGCTTGTATACGTATTACCTACATAGGTGTATAATCTGTAAGGCGAGTCATACCGCACACACGCGTGCACATGGTCGATTCGTAAAAGGGAGGGACTGTACGAAACGGTCCCTGAGGGTAGTCGGACTACATCGAGGAGTGTGAGCCCCTTTGAAGTTGGTTTACCGCGCTTCGAGTGCGACTAAATCAACTCTACCGCCAACTAGGTGTTCCCTGTGTAACAACTTTCGATCTTCGACGGGGTTTGATTGCTTCCCTAAGTAGTCCTCTGCGGTTGAACATGTGTCGCGTATTTAATGATCGGTGGAAAAAGAGGAGATATAATATGACGTACCTATACTACGTCGGACGATCTAGCTGATCCCTCTGGGGTGTTAGCTTCATGGATCGCTGGGAATTCCATAATTTATTTTTACCGAGAATAAATCAGTCCCAAGGTCCGAAGATACGCTCTCATCCTTAGATTCGGACTGTAATCTAATCGAGAAACTTGACTGGCGGCGCGGGCGGCGCACCTGTACAAGAAATGGACGAAGGTATAGCTAGTTCGGTTCGTATATTCACTTATAGTTCTAAATGTACTCTAAAGTTAACGCTCGTACCTAGACGTATACCTACCTACTGGGTTTCTGGTGAAATTCAATCAGTCTTCGAAGGGGCGGAGATAATAAGATAGAAACGATAATTAAAGATATATAGGAACGTTTCACTGCGGTACAGGAGAACTACCAGCTGATGTTAATGTGCAGCAACACGACGCCGAAATGGTGGTATAAGGAAGTTTTGTTTCGTTTTTCTTTCTATTTCCTTTTCCTTTTCCTTTTCGTATTTTTTCTTATTGGTAGAGGGTGAATACGGGCGTAAAAATCTACCGCCATAAAAATTAGGCGATCCCTATATATATATATACCAAAGAACCAAGAAGGGAGGAAAATCTGGTGCAACTTTATATGAGGTTTTTTTCCCGACCCAGGGAAACGGGGGTTGGTGGTTCGACGGTCGGTGGGTAGTGGGTACATATAGGAAAAAAGCTACCCTGCCAAATTCTTGCAGAGGGGACAATAAGCCACGACACAAAAGGGGGCACGGTGTTAAAGGACGTAAAGAACTGACCACGTGCTAATACACTCTCGGTTCGCGTTTACAACAAACGACCACATCGTCACATTTTTATACCTCATACCCGAGGGCCTATATCAACGGTTTATGAATTCATGAAGGACAGGATGGAGGGAAAAAATTCACCATTCAACATTCATTTTTTTTTTTTTTTTCTTTCTTTTTTTCTTTTTCCTTCTCTTATCCCTCGCAGAAATGAAAAGTAAGTCCATTACTTGGTCGACATTCGTACACCTAAAAGTTGTTCGGTTTACTTGGGGGTTTTTTCATTCCCATTTAGCCGGGGCTCACGAAACTTGCAGACCAACAACGCTTCGGGTTTCAAACATTGTTTGGGGGGAAATTCTCCGAGGAGCAGTGCGGACGCTGAACGTCGCCCTTGTAATGCAGGGCGCACCAGACCGCAGGAGCACCTAGGACCACTTTCACTTCATCGAGGGTCCCCGACTCCCGCACCCTCACCCTGCCTTATACCCTTTGCTAATAATATATCTGTCCCGGGGGCGTCGCTAAGCGTCGCCGTACCGGCGTCTAGCCTTCGTTGATGGAGGTGATACCATTATCTTGGGCCTCCAGCTTTACTACAACTTTCATCCAACTTTCTAGCTACTGCTACGGCACCTCTACACAAACTTTACACTTCAATTGAAGTATGGGTCATCCGTTGATGCTATCTTTCAAATTACAGGACCTTACGAGGATCATAGAAATTCGGATTAAACTGCTTAGCTGGTACACCAGGGAAAGTATTTTCGAAAGGAATCGATTGATGCATCGATCTTACGTCGATGGATACCAGGATTTTCTTCTACGTCTGGTTTTATTCCAGCGAAAAAACGAGAGTAGAAATTTTCTGAAACTGGTACGGCAACACGATGAGCAAGGAGTGAAATCCGGCGCTGCCCGCTTGGGAAATTCAAAGACTATCTCAACGGGCGTATATTTGCGAAGAGCTACCATTGCCATGCTTTCCTGGTGCAGGAGTAGAAAAAGTGTAAAGTGTGGCTCCGGCTCTGGCTCAGGCTCAGGCTCCTAACCGTCTCATCTTCTCGTCCCAAGGCGAAACCTTGAATTGTAAACAGATTCGTGCCGCGTCCGCGAATTTGTGATCTTATTTCCGAAGTGTGTAACGGGGATACGGAGTGCAGACCCTTAGATTGTAAATTCGAAAACTAGTACGCAGTCGCGGGAGGTGTAAGGCATACCTTATATAGCTGAAGATTAGAAATTCAATTCCAAAGCTTTTGAATGGCAGAATAATTTTCATATTTCCCGCCGAGCGGAGTCCTGAAACGTAGATCGATTGCCTACTTCCTTAGGATAGGTATATAGCCGGTATGTACCCGCCTTACATTTTGCCATCCCACTCCTCATCGAGATGACAAATGCGAATACATTTAGAAGAGAAACGTATCCCGCGACGTTATCTGCTTAATTAGTGTCATTTCTGTGCACCTCCCACGAATTCCGTTAAGGTTTGACAAATGACGCCGGCTTCTATCACACAACCATCTTACATCCTGCCATTACCATCGCCTCGGATAACATTTTTAATTAAGTGACACACCCCGCGGTACGCGACGAATCTCCCTCGCCCCTATTCTGCACTGCGTAGGGTGATGCTTGATATTAATGAACTGTAGCAGAAAACTTGCCGCAGTGTACAGCGACAAGACTTTGTGACAGATTTTCCGCGAGTATAAGGTTCAAGGGAAAGAAAGAGAAAGAGAAAGAGAGAGAGAGAGAAAAAAGGAAGAAAAAAATAATCACCTGGCAATGTTTTACGTGAGGTTTTCCTTCGTTAGATGGACATCGCGGTTTACAAGACTTAAAGATTCCTGTTTTAGGGTTTATCCTGAGGGATATCGTGCTTAGTAGGTTGAGCAGACTTTGTCTCATGAACTGTTAATTGCTTTCCCTAACTACTGTTTTCGCACCGCGTTGAGGAATGCGCAAGCAATGGAACGAGGCTGCTCTGTATTCCAGGAGCAGAACTGGGGTTTCAGGACCCAACGCTGCCCCTGTGAATCTCCTTTCCCATTCACCCCGCCAGTCACTAGCGTAAAGTAATTTTACACCTGGGTGCCTCGCGGCTCATAGCTTATTATTATGGCGTCTAGAACTCCATACTTTGCCACAAGGGATGGTAAGGGGAGGAGGCGGAAGAAGAGAAGTACCCCCCCAACCTACCGACAACTTACTTCTCTGCCCCTTGACCGTATTCTCAGTCTACGTATAAATTAATCACGCCAAGAGAATAAATTTCAAAGATATATATCTTCAACGAAGGAGAGGAAAAAAAAAGGAAGAAGAAAAAAAAAACACCTCAACTCCACTGAGGAAACTCTATTACCTCATCGCGCCCCGATTATACAGCTACTCGGCTGCTCAGTTACCCTGCACATTCGTGAGCTTTACTCAAATCCAATTACTCTAAGCTATAACCAGCTGCAGTCTTTAGGCACTATCAATGTCCCCTGCACTACTCAGCCAGGATGAGCTGTTTGCGTCTTTATCAAATGGCCGAGAAATTTATACGAAAAAACAAAGTAAATAACGAAGTATGGTCAAGAGAGTCAACCCCTACGATGTCATGTGGTCGAAAGAGTCATGGAGTTGCACAAGGTAACGTTTCATTAGATTCGAATTCTCGAATGTCCTGAATGAAATAGGTGAGATGTGCCCATACTGGATTCAAGCTCGGCGTTGAATGGCATATAGGTGGTACGAGTTAACTTGACCATCGTGATCGGTGGACCGCGGGTATTCGCCGTGATAATTTCGACTTGGTCAACGTAGTGGTATAGTCCATAACCACGTAGAGTAGCTTGAAACTAGTTGCAGTCTAGCTCGGTAGGTAGTATAATGTGAAACTTAGTTGGCGCGTGCATGGAAACCCGACATACGGAGGCGGTAGTCGTCGTCTGGTCTTCTTGTTCTCCAGTTCCTGCTAGCTGGTGCGGAGTCGGCGAATCCTGGACGGAGTCCCTGGTTCCTGGTCCCCAGTCCCCGGGCGCGTTACCGTTATGCGGTTATGCGGTTCGGTAATTTACCTCGCGACCGAGAACAGGACGAGGAGGCGGAATCTACGTCCGCGGAATCTCTATCCCGAGGGAAACGAGACGCTCGCGTTGGAGCCACTTCGTACTACAGGTAGCAGCTCAGCCGCAGCTTATACCTAGACACAGATACGCATATGTGGACAGAAATTTATACCGCAATGCACGTTCTGTCTAATTGCAATTGAAATACCATACGGGGTAGTTTAAACGCCGACACAGAATGCTGTATTCATCCACTAAACTATAGGAACTCAAGTTAGTTATGCAGTTCATTTTGCTTTAGTCGCAAGTAATATAACAAGTTTTACGTATGGAATAATTATTTGGTTTCCCTGCAAGGAGTATAAACTCGGCCGAAAATTTTACCCATACTTGTTGTTTATCTCTCCCACGTTGGTCGCGCGTTACGGCAGCTGGATACAAGACCTATTTCCGAGGTCCGATGTTAAAAGCCGTTGTTTTCAACACCCACTAATTTAACCCCGAGAGGGCAGAGAGAGAGAGAGAAAGAGAGGGTAGTCCGCCGGTGCAGTTGTAATGGATAGTTTCACACCGTAGGCAAACAAGTTAATTGGGATGCGCTATCGAGAAAATTTATCAGCTGCGGTAAATGTGCGAATCGTGAATAATATATTTCGAGGGTATGCTGAAGGTGCACTTATCGAGCCGTGTACCCACCTACGTGTTGGGAATAATATCGCATCGATCAAATCGTTATATTCTTCAAATAATTAATGTGGTAAGTTTTTCGAGATATGGAAGAATTTCAATTTTTTTTTTTTTTTTTTTTTTTGTTTTTAGTTTTTTGTTTTAACGACACTTTTAACCGAGTTCGCCGACTGATTTACTGCGACTCGGTTGTCGATTCCAGACGAAATCAGAGTTTCTTTTTAATGGTCCAAAGTATTAAGGGGGGCTTTCGCCAGTTTGATCAGTTTAATCGTTAGCCAAAGCAGAGTGCCTGTTAAGTGAATCCCTATTTGCTTTCGCCACTGTTTTGACTTTGGCTTAGACAAAGAGATTTGTGTTCGCCCTCGTCTTCCGGGATCCTGGGGTACGGTAAACCACCTATAATTCAGTATCGATTAAGACCGAGGAGGAAATACAAGGAACGTGACTTGGGTCTTCTAAACGGCTTTCATAATCGTTTATCGTAATCGCTTAAAATAATTTGTGTGTTCGATACGTATAACATATGCGAATTAAAATTTTTAAGAAAACAGAAAAACCGAGGAGAAAATGAAACAAAGTGTTTTTTTTTCTGAAATTTGAGAAAACTGAGTACCGCGTGTACGTCGAGGTAATTTCGGTGACACGAGAAAGAGCTCTTCAATGGGATTTGAATTTATTAGATTGAATGCGGATCCGACGGCCATTTGGTTGTGCTTTTTCAGGCGAAGTGTCCCTTTGATATGCAAAACATTACCACCCCACTTCACGCCGATAATGTTGCATTTCAAACATCCATTAAGCACTTAAAAGTAAACTCGTTATCGACTCGCCTGATATGCAAATCCCAATACATTTGCCAGAATAAACTTGACGGATTTGAAAATTGATTTAATTTTTCTACCCACTACGTATTCTCTCCGAGGAGTTATATTATATCCTTTGTATGTTAGGATACTTTTCTATATCCACCTTGTATTCTCTTCTTCATCGAATCACTGTATAGTTATTTGATTATAGGAATTCTTAAAGAATGAACAGTTCTAAACTCGTAGATGAAATTTTTCTTCAGCAGAAACTAAGCGGCGTAGGTTACATACGTACGTTTTGCGATGAAATTTCACCGGCGATTCCATGGAAACCACAATTTCTCGACTAGTCTTTGAGCAATTATTTATGATAACAACTTTGAATTAATCCCCAGCGTTGTTGTAAGTAAATAAGCTGGTTCGAAATCAACGCCTGCCTTACTCGTAGTCCAGTTGCTTAGAGGCGGTGGCTACCCTGGCTGACGAGGGTCCTGGATTACCTACGCATAGAGGCACCAGACGATATAAATTAACTAGTTGCCTAGCCTAACCCAGAGCAGAGCAACCTAGCCAAACCCATAGACGTACAATTTGCTTGGGCTCGAATGCTGGCCACTGATAAACAGTAATTTGCATTGCAACTGAGGTCTGAACTGGGTAACTACCAACATAAATATCAGAGGAATCTTCGTCGGATTTGTACAAACATTCCGCTGTGGAATTCACAGAGTACAGAATAATGATCAGCCCGATGTACCGGGCGAAACCTCTTGTTAATCATGTTGCTTTAAATCCGTTCGATAGATTGAAGAGTATCACTCGGCTTATGGGTAAAGCGAGGTTTAAACAAAACGGATTAGCTTCCTCCTCGTTATATGTCAATGATCGTGAAAAGGGATGAATAAAGGATGAGCCTCGCGGATAGAATGACTCGAATGAAAAAAACGAGCCAGCCTCTTTTCGGCGTCACTAAATTTGGCTTTCATTTATATAATCGCGCTAGTTTCTGATACCTCGGGAACACGAGGCCCTGCAAGTGGACTCCTAGCACGCGACTAGGACGAAATAGAATGGAGAGAAAAAAATGTTAAAATAAGTCGAGAACCGCGAGGGCGGGTAATTTCATTAAAATTGTATAATCAAGCGGCTCTTTGTCATTAATGCAAATTAAATGTTACGTTTCTCAGATGGCAGATCTGCATTCTTACGACCCATAAACTTGAATGATGTAGAATTTTTAAGAAACTGAGAAAATACGAAGACGTTATTTCATCCCCTCGTCCTACGGGTTAGAGAAAATAAATCTCCCCGCGCGGATCTTGGGTCTATAAATTTTGACGATCGCAGACTTTCGTGGCAAGCCTCAGGCCCCGCATGTCCGACCGATAACGATACAATTTGACCGAACTATATGTATGTATAGCCGCACATATATATATATACACGCAGTGCACCCTTCTCTGCTCTCGGATAGATTAATTCCTACGGTTTCTAGGTCCTCGATCGTAGATGTGGCGTGTAATTGGGTGACCCAGATCCGTTATGGCAAACCGAACACCGCCATGCCAAGTGGACCGTGATCGCCTCCTGATGGGGTGCTGCATAATTACCCGGACGTTATGCAAGGCCAATAGTTCCGTCTCGATGCGATACTAGATATGTATAACAATAAACCCGATGAACCTGTGCGGTATTATATACTATATGCGGCTATAAGCACAGAGCCGTGATAGGATCGAAATTAAAATTTTTTAAAACAAGAGTACCCGATTTCGAGGAGTTCCGCCTCCTGCTAGCAATTATTGCTACCATATCTGCAGGCTCATATTTGCCGGGTCTAACTGTACTGTTAAATATAGTAGCAGAGAACCGCCGCGTACGTGTGCAAGCAAGGGTCGCGGGGATATCGCGACAGCCAGGATAAGCCGCGATCCCGACCTGACTAAACACCGATTACATCTTCGACTTCGATCCTCGCCCGGGGCGGACATCTACATACATACACGTATGGGTGCAGCTGGGGGGATGTTGGTTTTTCTGGTATTTTGATAACGGGTAAAGACGTGAATATTTATCATGTAGTAAGTGAGCGAGAGGGAGAGGGAAAGGGAGAGGGAAAGGGAGAAGTTAAATAAATGAACATAGGAAGAGTAAAAACACCTTGCTTGATGATTTTAATCAGGCGTTAAGTACCGGGAGTTGGCATCTTGCCGGAATAAGAAACGCAGCGACGTTTTTACCGTAATATCAGGATCGCGCAGAAGCAAAACGTCTCGTTTCATACGATTATGCATATTTATTGCAGTCTTGCCGCGAGCCGCAGCATTACACAAAAGCCAGTAAATAACGGTTTTGAACTACTATGTGCTCGCTCCAGTTACCCAACCAGAATAACAAATAAATACGTCGGGAAAAAGTAGTTGTTCTTAACTTATGGTACACTATAAATAACAAAAGTTCTGGCATTTATGGGGCGCGCATACGCTTGTGCGAAGAACGCAGACCTGCACCGTGTTACCTCCCTGCGTCCAGAAGAACCCTTAAAAATGATTTTCCTCGGTCCTTCGCGTTGACCGAATTCGTAGATCTGGTCGTATCAAAAAATTCAATAACATTCCTCATCCCCTTCCCCGTCTCATCCATTTTTCAAGAGTTTCAACTGCGATTTGGGAATATCCTGTCCTCCACGATCGGCTATTTAAGGGTTTAAGTTCTGCAGCCTGTTCACTCCCGCGTAACATCCGGCATTATAGAAGTAGACTAACGGTGCAGGGAAATTCGATTCCTCTTCACGTAACATTCGAGTTGAAAATTTTCCCGGGAACTCTGCGGGGTAAACAACGAGTCCGGTTATGGAAGGGGCCCTGGCTGATATTGTGGAACAGGAACTCATCGGAATAACTTAGGAAACCGATATACTATACCACGGCACTTTCGAGGTAGACTAAATGAACCCTAAGTTAAGTGAAAAGTTTCCTTTCACCCGCGACGATATACCTATATATACCGCAGTGCGAATTTATTGAAATCTTCATCGTTCCTCGTAGCTTGGTACTTACCGCACCCACTCTCTCAGTTTAACTATCTACTCGAAAAGAGAATACGAGACTCTTCGCAGTACGTAAACCAAACAAATTAGACCATGAAATGTTAGCTAAATCTGCATGTACTACATGCATACGGCCTCGTAAAGTCCATCGTAAATACTAAATCCGGCTCGTTATCCGCGGCACACAATCCGAAAGGTAAATCGTCGTATTATAAGTTTGCAGCAAGTGGTCGCGAAAGGGGATGAGATTTGGGAGGTAGTAATCTCCGAGTAACTCTATACCGTTCGTTAAGCGAGCTCACTGATGGTTTTGGTCTTCCATTTGGCTCAACGAACGCCGGCTTCACTGGTTCAATGCATCGTCACGAGGTATTCAAGTGTTAAGCGTATAGGTATGCCATGGTGTCTTATCCATGGTTAAATCGCGTCTTCCTCGCGTCTTCGTAGCGTCTTCGTAGCGTCTTCCTAGCGTCTTCCTCGCGTGCCACGTACTTATTCGATCTTCGATCTCGGATCTATACTGAAACTATTTCAAAGAGCTAGGTATACCATCGTCTGACTTGATCGGCGAATCTATCTATCTGACGATGGTTTACACCACACTGGCTAATACGTTGCAAATGATACGTCTTGTTTCATGGGCCGTGACCCTGTTTGGATAAGGTTTAACAATCCCCATAGCTCCACAGTTCACCCCTTTCGGACAGTTCATCCAGGTGAGCAAACTAAGACGTTGACAGAGGTCTTGGGTATACCGAAATGTATAACGGTATAAGTGATGTAGTTGGTACCTATGTACAGTATACCTATATAGATGTAGTAACACTTTCGATATATAAATCAAGCCCATCGGAAGCGTAAACTTTATTTCAAACTACCATACCAGTCGGAGATTTAAGGCTGTAGACAAAAATAATATGAATAAAGTTTAGTGCACGTAGATGCATAGTAGAGACACTCTGGTAAAAATCAATATTTAAGTCATCGGTCCTATACTCGTACTTTCACGACTCTACTGCTGCCTTTGCTGTCGCTGTTGCTGTTGCTGTTACTGTAACGGACGCATAACTCCTCGATTAGATCTTACGTGTACATTCTATATAATAGAGCAACGCGGAACACGCGATATCTGACTCGGATAACACATACAACGTATCTGGTGCAGGAAAAGGGCGGCCATTCTAATCTGTGATATTCAAATGAATATTTGACTGAATTATTTTGGATTTGATGTTCAGTAGGCACTGCTACACATCGCGGCTGCATAGTTTATGGATCAAAGGTTTTAGCCTGACATTCTCGCCTCTGGTATGACAGCATAACTCTTCATCAGTCGCCCTATTCGGACCGTAATCACACTCTCTCTACCCCTACAGAATCCGGAGCCCCATTTCCTCTACATGTGCATCCTGTAGCAAGGGGTTCGTCGCCCTGTATAGGTGAATCATGAAATCACTTTTGTACGGCTTGTGAAATTTTGTGAACAATCTTCTGATGATATTTATCAACGTTTCTTTGAACCTATGGAATATTTGCGAAAATATTTTCGACTCTGGTTCATAATATATATATATATATATATATATATATATATATGGGTATAAACATCAGATCTCACAAAGTCACGAACGTGCGTTGAAAACAAGCCCAGGAGTTTGTCGCCGCTAATGGCTGTCCCGCAGGAGAAACCACAACTCCCAGATCCATCAACGAATCAGACCGCTATCTCCTCGAAACTTGCCGCAAATTCTACTCTTCGGGAATTCCTACTGAATATTTAATCCGCACGTGGAGGCATCCAACTTTAATATAATCTAGCTGTATCTCGCTCTCTTTCTCCATCGAGCATAAATTCGTACATATACCTACCAAATACGTACAGACCGTTTCACGATATCATATTCTCGTCGACTCAACGTCTTATCAATGCAAAAAACGTTATACGATAACGTATTCGCAAATAGCCGAGATAATTACGGTCGTATGTTACATCCTGGTTTCTTGTTTCCCGTTTCTTGTTTCTTGTATCTTGTTTCCCTGCTATTCTGTGGACCCCACTGTTTGTAACGACATTCAAACCTGGTATTGCCCCGCTAAGTGACAGCCAAGGCCGTCGCCATTGAGATCTACCCTGGCTTCTGAGAAGGGTTCGTTAGGCCCGTGCATGATGGCATCGCACAACCAATCCACGAACGACGAGGATATCGGATCTGTCTCTTTCACCTGTCACGAGCTTTATACTGCCTGCTTATTAGCCGGACACGAGTTAAATCCCTATCCCATATCCTAACGTAAGACACGATCGCTACATGGGTTAAGATTTGCTGTGAATGAATTCTTCTTCTTCTTCGCTTTGGGGAAAAAAAGAAAGTTCACAATAGTATTCGAGTATGATTTGCTAATTTATTATGCGGCATTATGCATGTATTTGAAAAATCTAAGAATCGTAAGCTCAATTCATTTCATCCCATTCCAGTCGGGATATTAGATATACATAGTATACCAAGATGTCGGTCCGGTACCGAGGACTTTTGGGGTTCAGAATATCCCGAGGGGTAGCGATATCGGAGACTACGTAATCCTGGATCAGAAAGGCATTAACTAAAGTCCTTCCTTGATGTGATCCCAATTCCTACGGCAATCCCCCAATCCGGTAGCAGTCCCACAAATCAATCCACTCGTCTAACCGTCGCTTCTCCTATGTCGGACTGATCTTCGAAAAGTGTTCACTCAAGGCGTATATATATATACGCCTACCTATAACCATGCACGTCAAAGAAAAGGGTATAAAAATCTTTTAGGGATCAAGAAATTGGTATGGAAAGAGGAACTAGGGCTCGTGGCTGTTGCGTCGTTTAGGATAACAAAAAGTAGCCATTGTCATTTTTAAGCACATCTTGCGCCGTTGTACAGTTGGCAAATCTTGAGATTTGCAAATTTTTTTCTTCTCCATAATATATGATGTTATATCCGTGAATAGTAGAATAACCGTAGAGTTGGGAAAAGTTCTGCCGCGGGTTAGTTTAATAGGGTTAACCGAGTTTTCGCTTTTTTCTACCTCTTTCACCACTTCTTTGCCTTATTTCTCGGCCAAATAAAGTTTCGCCGGGTGTTGCCCCCCCCCCCCCCCCCCCCCCCCCCCCCCCACGAAGTTATCCTCATTACTCAACGACTCTTTCTTCCGCGAACACCGATAGCGATACTCGAGTCTAGCTCGTTGCCCAGTATCGGTAGGTATAACCGATAATGAGCTACCGGTAAACGACGATCGTATCGAGAGGTAATTAACACCAGCTGAAAGTGAGCACCGGGTGTCAGAGGTCGTTAAAAAGGGTTAAATAATCAGGAGCTCGTTGACCTTAAAAACGATTATTTTATTTTATTTTATTTTATTTTTTTCTCTCTCTCTCTCTCTCTCTCTCATACCTTGCGGGAAACAGACAATTTCTTTTCGATACTAACGGGACGATATAATATACGGAATGACGAATGAAAACTAGAAGAGGGAAGGAAGTTTTATACGCTGGAACCAACGAAGAGAAATTCTTTTCTTCGTCTCCCTATTTCCGTTCGGAAAAAAAAAGACTAATTCCCTTATAGCCACCCTTTCGTAACTTTTCACTTAAACACATCCTACAAAAGAATCGTAAAAACACCTTCTCTCGCAGCTGCTAATTGAGAATAAAGAAAATTTATCGATTGGCTCATCGCCATCCCTTGATCACGTTTTGTAACGTGCTGCATCCTCGCTATAATACGTATACGAGTCTGACTTTTCAAGACTAGGAATTATTTCCTACAGGATGAGGGAATGGGCTGGTTTAAACTTCGATGGTAATGCGACGTGAATCCAAGTGCCATGTGGATGATAGAAGGAGTTTGAGGGTGATTTACGCTAACTCAGTCTAGGTTTGGATTTCGGGGGTGTTGTTCTCTGTCTTGAGGAGTTAGACGCGCGATGTCACAGCTGCTAAGTTTAGGCGGTCCAACTTTGATTACGACGTAAAGTTAGTTTTGATTAGCATTACGACTTTGGTAACACAACCATGTGACGTCTCACAGCGATCCGGTACTACTATTGCAAGTTTTCATCCACGGTATCTTTAATTCCTAGCCAACTTAACCGTGATAGTACGCGGTACTCGTTCAAACTCCGAGGATCGTGTCGCGCTACGTTTTGTATAATCAAAAATTAAAGGGATCCCAGGCACCCGGCGCCCACGTCCACCCTCAACCCGAATACGTGCTTGAAGCAATTTTAGCCTCGTTACTCGGCTGCGTTTTACGACCAGAATGCTTACAGTCATTAATAATAATTGTGCCTTGGTGCAGTTTACATCGCCGACGTCCCTGATCCACCCGCTTGTCAGTTATGCCAAAGATCTATACAATTCGAGGGTATCACAGACGTGTCTAAGCATCGAGGCTTCTGTCTCCATTAATTTCCCCTTTCAACAATCATTCTGAGGCAAAA
This sequence comes from Tenthredo mesomela, assembly GCA_943736025.1. NCBI lineage: Eukaryota > Metazoa > Arthropoda > Insecta > Hymenoptera > Tenthredinidae > Tenthredo > Tenthredo mesomela. The sequence goes on along the minus strand of OX031019.1, from coordinate 27,814,176 downwards.
ATTTGAATGGTGACTATCTGACGGCAACGTTTCCCGTAAATCTGTTATAATAATCCTCCTTAATGGCCAATGGCGAACGCGCGTTCCTCCTGCCTCCTGCCTCCTCCATCCAGGTACTGGGACACAGAGCTTGTAACGGATGTAAAGTCGTTATCGAAAAGTACAGCAGTTATATGAATCTCACTTATACCAATGAGCCGCAACGTTTCGACGACGTTTATTACACCTTGTTATAGAATCTTGATTAATTATTACAAGTTAAACATTCGCTCTCGCAAGTGGCGACCGAAATATTCATCCCGTTTTAAAATTTACTTTCAATTTTATCCCCTTCCAGCTGCGATAATAGCAGTGCATATTCATGGTTATAGGCGCTCGACATACATATAATATGTATAAATATAGAAAAGTGGATGAAAGGAGTTTACTTCTGATATTGCTTCGGAAACAGAAATACTTAGAGATATATGGCTATGATATTATCAAAGGGAAGGGATTTTTTTGATGGATGTTCTGCACATATAAGAGTTGCCGCGCGCGTCCATGGTTCGCTGATAAAAACTAAACTCGGATATTCACATTTTCATAACTTTTATGGGCCCTGGCATTAAAAGCCAGCTCCCCGGTTTTTAGCTGCAGAAGCAGAATATACATACAGCTTTGCGGCTCAGCTAAAGTTTTCGGCAATTTCAACGTGACCGAGAAACCCTCTGTGAGACCACATCAAACGTTATATTCCCTGCCCTTTAACCACTATATCTCCACGTGCTGACTGCTGGCAGCCCTCTCTAACATTACCCTTGCATCAGCTACTATTACCTATGTTTAAATCTTACTCGCAGCTTTGAAGAGCAAAAAAAAAACAATAATTATAATAAATTAAATGGTAAAACTAACTGTTTAAAAAGTTCGGGAAAATAATTTGAAAATTTTATCTCACTTTTCCGAGACCCCACATGACCCGTGAAACGAACCTCTATAGTCGATAAGGGTTTAGGTCAGCGATTCTAAAGCTATAGTATATGTTTTCAGGCAAAGTAAAGGTGGCTAGGTCCGCGACCCGCAGGTAGACGCTACTTAAAACTCTCAGAACGAAGCCTAGCGTACCGGGGCACCTCTGGAGAGATCTCGACGTTAGACCTCTCGAGACTCGCGAGCTTTTCTCGCGGGATTATTAACAAGTCACAGACACCAGCGAGTAAAGAGTGATCGATATTTCTGTTAAAATAATTCTCAACCCTTTCTGCGCGAGGGTGTGAAAATTATTGAAATTCAACTTCCATCTACTCCGATCTCTGCACAGCATATAGAAATGAAAGGTTGAGATTTAGGCACGCCCGATGTTTTAAGACCAAAGGAATATAAAACCACAAGATAGTTTTATTCCCATTTCTCGCTCTCCTTATACTCCAGATATACTTGATGGTATATTGCCAAGTCTGGGTGCCCCAGCTCCAACAATTTTGGCCGCAGTTATTACGACGTGATTGTTAACTTTACCACGTTAAATTCCCCCGAAATTTTCACACAATCTGATCTCGAGCCACGCTTTGCGTGCCAAAACGGATATCAATTTTCTTTATGCGATTAAGTTTCGCCATATTATAGTTATCGGGAATAATGAACATCTGCAGTAAACTTGACCACGAATTCGTTACACTATATATACGACAATTTCAAGTTCCACCGCACTTGGCTAACGCTCTTTGGCTAAAGGAGTGAAATTTTCATCCTAGAAACTTTTCTCTAGCCAATATATAGATTCTTCCAACTCCTTTATCCGCGTAGAGGCGTGCGAGCACGTTGGAAAGGGTTTACCGCCATGAAACGAGCTTAGTCTAGTAGGTAATGAAACTATCAGGTGGCCTGAGTTATACCTAGCTTTGGCAGGGGAGCTTGCTAGCCAATACCTCGTACGAACTATTTGTCTGCCCATGCCTGCCTGCCCTGGTCTACTATACGATTAAGACACTTACGCGATTAAATCCCATCGCCGGACGTGCGTTCGTGTTTGTTCGTGCAGATCGATTTGCACACATTTCTATATGTGCAGACAGGCGTGGCCTGGTCTTTGGAGGAAGTGAAGAATTCACCCAGACTGCACACCACGGGGATATAGAAAGACCGATTATCGCAGCAGGATTGAATGGCAATTAAATGAGATCAGCAAAAAAATTTTACGCTTCGGGAATTCAGCTGCAGTATTCGCAAATGCAGGCAATCAAAGGCTTATAAATGTAGTGGAGAAATGTTCCATCGAGATTGTCCTACCTAGTCGATGCAGTGTCGTTGGGGTTTGGGGGTTGGTGGTTTAATATAGCAACGTCACTACCGGATATACGAAATGCCGTAGATTTTAGACGAAATCGTTCCTCGCCACATAAACTGTCTTAAAGATAAGGAAGGCGGTTGGATACGGTACACGGTGCACTACTATACGCGGTTTAAGATATCTTTCAAAACCCCTCTGCTCGACTTGCCGCCGCTCTGAACACAAAGATATTAAATTTCATTTCGGAAGGATACGGGCCGTCGGGAATCGCGTCAACGCTTAGATAACCATAGAGACCCGGCTCGTTCCGGTCCCGACCTCATCCTAGTCCTCTTCAAGGTAGAGGGGTTCACATTTCTCCACGTATCCAGACACCGTGCACCATATACTGTCAAAAGACACCCCATGAAGGAGAAATTCCGTTCCGTTGTGCATATATATTATATTTGCAAAATACTTTCTTCCTAACTCGAGGATTTGGCAGAAGAGAAAAAGCTCACCTGGGTTTAAGGACCGTTTGTTCGGTGTTCAAAACTGTTTTCAACTTGTTCTATAGTTTGTCGGTAAAAGTTCGTCACCCAAGTTGAACCCTCACTCTCTCGCTCGCAGGAGAATTCTGAAAGCTTTTAGGAGAAGTATTTGCCAACAACAACAACGCCATAGCAGAGCAGACTAGGTTTGCATGTGGGTTAATGTCGCGTAAGACTCACTAACTGCATTCCACAACTACCTGAACCTTATCAAACCCACGCAATGGGGCATACATATGTATAGGTATGCAGCATGGTTACATGGGTTAGTTAGATTGCTTCGTTATTGCCTGGACGTGAACGGTAGTAGCTATACTCTTAATTCGTCTAATCTGTTAAACTTGCGGTACTCTCTGTAGATGACGTTATACGCGGTGAGTAGGATCTCCGGTCATCCGTTTATTGTGTATGGCTTAAAGTTTAGATCAAAAGAATAATACGGGCACGAAACATCCGAGGCATGTTCTTTCTATGTCAACAACTTACTCAGAGAAAAAAAAAAAAAAAAAAAAAATCCAATAAATCCTGGCTTTAATGGTGCACAATCAGAGCTTTTAGATGTCGCTTACTTCTGTTACGGTCGAGTGATTCCTTTTATCCTCGGTGACCCCCAACGGCCAAAAGATAGGGTAGACCGGGGGCGAGACGAGGATGGATATATAGGTATATACTATATATATATAAGTCTGTGAAGACGCTGTCCGCAATTTATATTCAGAAAATACCAACCCACCTTATACCCTATATCTACCCCTTACAGTTATTTTCCACTGGAGAGAATTTGAATAGAAAACATTTACCCGCGGCATAAACTTTTTGCGTATAACTTACCCTGCGGAATTAATATATATATATATATATTTATATATTAACTCAATTTATATTCCTACAGGATTTATATACCATTTATATGACTCAAGAATATCCGAAGAGCTTATTAATATTATTTTACTCTAAAAAAATTATAGTCATAGGTACATATATCGTTTCATCGAGCTCAGAAATACCTTTTTCTATTTTTTTTTTTTTTTTTTTTTTTTTCAAAGATGATTTCTCTGCGGAGGAAGGAACCCTGGTGCAGAAACTGTAGTACAGATCGTCAAATAGAATAGAATATATTTTACTTTGCACAGAATTCCCATAGCAACTTATTATTGTCTGTCCAGGTTTGCGGTCTCGTCGTTTCTGCACACAACGCGATAACTCACGATACCTATAGTTTCGGAATAAAAAAAAAAAAAAAAAAAAAAAACATAAGGAATAACGTAGGTATAGGTATATGTAGGTACACGACGTCCCCAGCGAATCTTCTCCTGCAACGGGCATGCAAATACTTTTAGAACGTGTTTGCGGATAAACAAAACGGGTCCTCGCGTAATCCCAGCAGAGCGTTCACGTGTGTATTCGCGCTTTGTTGTCGAATGGTAAAAAAGGAATAGAAAGAAATATAAATGGAAAAGGAGAAAGAAAAATATATATACTATAAATAAAGCAAAAAGAAAAGGAAGAAGAAGAAGAAGAAGAAAAAAAAAAATTATATAAAAGAAGAAATGAGGAAAGAATCGTCGTTATACTACTGTTTCAATATAATAAAAGCCTACAAACTTAAACGAGATCCCAAAGGATTTCTTACTAGCTTTCTTCAAACTCACAGCTCTCTGCAAAAGCCAAAGGCGTTTTAAAATGATGGAAAATAATAATTGAGGTAAAATTTTATCTCGACCATAATCGTTCTTCTTCACGCTGCGCTACTTAAATGCGAATTGAATACCAAGCTGCAGAAATTAATCAAATCAACTCTACGATCTTACTGATCAATATTGTTATCCTAGCTGACCATTAGCCCCCGGATTTTCTCTGTCATACAATTTACAGAGAATTTCTGAAAATGATGTAAATAAATAAGGATTTTTTTTTTTTTTTTTTTTTTTTTTTTTGTAGAAGGGATTCCCTTTATCCTTCGCTCAAGTCGCTAGTGAGAAATGGAGCCATATTTTAAGAGATTAGAACAGTATAGCTGGTTGTCTCGGATTGTGACCCTTGCAGCAGCAGCAGCAACGGTATAGGTATGGATTATTGTGCACAAGGGAATAATACACGCGTGAGGGTGGCACAGCAGCAGCAAGTTGCGAAGAGTACGACCTGGCCCTTTTATCCGTTGATAAACCCGTACCGGACGTGACGTCATATGTCCCACGATCGTAATAAAACGAGCCATTGTTTGCAGCGCGATGATAAAACCACGCAATTCGCGGTAACGGTAACGATGATTGCTTTAGTTGACGATATCTCTGGACAGGCATACCATGCAGAAATTATCACCGTGCATACCTCCAGCTTGAATACCTATACATATCTATAATATAGGTTTGTATGTATAGTACGTCGCGACGACGCTCTATAAGAACTGCGTAGGTATCGTTTTAATCACAGCTAATCTATAAATTATTGAATAATTATCTCCGAGTCATTTTATGCGTGTCCCAACGATCTATTTCAATAATTTATTATACCTCCTATATTAGTAGATTCAGAAGTGATTTCAGAATATTTCAACCAATACCTACGACTATACGTATTGTGTAGGTGATAAATGTAATTGCAGGGATAATTGACTATAGTAATACAACTCGGAGTTCGGAGCGTCGCGCGTAATTGCAGAGTATTCAAGAAATTTCTTAATGAAATTTCGTACGATTAACTTCCGGCAATCTTTCAGGAATCTTACGGAAAGTTTAGTATATGTAATAAAAGCTCGGAATAAGGTGCAGCTATATAAGCTATTTCGTGTGAACATGAAAAATTTCTTTTTTGATGAAAGGTGCAGGGAAAAGTATTTATATTTATGAAATAAACGTGAGTATCGAGGGTGTAGCGATAATTTGTTTTACATAACTTATTACAAACGTATACGCAGCTGGGGGGTTCTTCGAACGATCACTACAAAGGTCTTATATAGGTATAGCTCGAACGAGAAAGTGAAAAGCAGCTCTTCAGCAATAGTCATCAATTGAAACAGTCCTAAATGCGTACGCACGTACGAATCGAAATTGCGTAGAACTGGAAAATAAAAAGGCATTTGAATATTCGCCGGACCAAATAAGCGAGCGGAAAGCGATCGAGCCCTGAAATACAGAAATTCTTCTCCGTTGATGATATATCTTCACAAAACGGTGCCGTCGAACTTCTGTACGCATCAATGTCCGAACACGGGATGAAATGAAATAGAATGAAATAAAATAATGCTAATCCTATTTTGATGGGAATTCTTAACGTGAATAAATCACACCTATAAGTGTGACGAAAATGTTGAAATAAAAATGGGAAAAATTCAGCAGCATTTAGAAGTCCTAGGTGACGCTTGGGAATCAATCAGGCAATTATATACTAAGCTAAAAAAGTTGAAGGAACATGATATTCCCAATGGTTACGCCAATGGTATCTACCTGCGGGAAACGTGGGTCGATATCTGGGTAGAAATTGCAGAGCTTGCAGTGCGGCGTTGGCGATAATTGTAGCATCCAGCTTTGACACGGCGTCTTTGTTAATTCCTCGACACCCTGGGTGCAGCGGTAGCAACAGCAGCAGCAGCAGAAGCAGAAGCAACGGGCTTGTTGTTAGACTTCTTGTTGGTTTCCGAAACCTGAAGGCATTGCTAACGAGGAAAACGAGGGAGATGCACATTGGTTAGGTACACAGTGCTAGAATGTATTTCGCACATATAGTTATCTGCAGTACATCAGAACCTCGGTTTCGACTCGCTAAGCTCGGCTATATAATAAACTTGAGGGCCAAGACTCGCAGTTTGAAAACTCGTTGAAATTGTCCAGATTTTAATAAATTTCATTCCAAACTTATAGGATATAGGTGGGAAAGTTCGGAAGAGGGGAGACTTTTTCCTTTAGCAGACGAGTAAAACTAAACGCCCTAGGCGCGTCGTTAAAAACTTGATCCGTACCCCCCCAAAGAAGTTACGTTGTTAAAAGTACCCACTTATGTAGTAGCTATTCGTTTATCTATATATATTAAACCGAAAGAGTCCATACGACGTAGGTAATATTTTTCCTAAATAAAATGGGAGAGTAAAATAAGATTAAAAAAAACTGTATAGGTACAGACGAATTCTTCGTGCCGCTACTTCCGATGCGGGAGGTTTTTCAAAGCAGTCGATCTACTGCTTCGATTTAGTGCTCTACTATCCGGGACACTCCTCTTCTAGCTTTCTCGTCGAAATTGTTTTCGTATCTAGCTAAGCCAGGTGTACGTTTCCCTTGCATTTCACCGCGTGACATTTTTACAACAGGAGATACGTCTGAGTTTGCGAATTTCTTTCAGCTCAGGATTGGACATCGCATTTGTACCGTTGCATTTGCTGCTGCAGCCTCCGGCCGAGGTATTCAACGGTCATAAACTGTTACCTTGGAAAATGAAAATTTATATCCTACTCTTTCGCAACGCGTACCTATACAACTGAGAACCTTTTTGCCATACGAGATAAGCATAATACAGGTTCAGAAAGTGAAACTATATACGCAGGTACAGGTATATATTATATATCCTAAAAACGATTCCCTCCATTCGCTCGTAGCCCAAGGTGACATCCTTCGGTAAAAGTGGATGCAAAATTGACGAATAGCAGACAGAACCATACACCTTTTCAAAATTCGGGATTGAAGGAAGGAGTCTTTCCAGCCTCGGTCTGAATTCGTTATTGGTCGACGCCTGGGGACGCCTAGGACGTCGCGGAACAATGTATGTATCCGGAATAAGGAAGAGAGCTAGGCGGAACTTGGAAGGGTAGATGGAAGAGGATGAGGTAGTAGAAAGAAGGGCGCAGGGGGACACACTTTGGGCTGTTATGGCGCGTCGCGAGTCCCGGCTTATACGTTTCGTTCTATCCTGCGAGACATGAATTTAACATCGTCGTGAATTGAATTACGCGTTGAACGCAGTCGGTTTCTTTTTTTTCTTCTTCTTCGTCTCTTTCCTTTTTCTTTTTTCAACCTCCCCCGAACCTCCCTTCCTCGTGGCTCTTCCTTGGAGTTCTTCTCGGCTCCCGGTGTCTCCAGGCTTCTCTGATTTCCTTGGGGTCGCAGTATTTAAGCATCGGATATGAGACACTTTAATTTTTCTTCCTTATCCCATACAGCCGCGGCCTCGGCTTGCGCAGAATATAAGAAAAATAAAAAATCTTCACTCGATATAATAATTCCTCACAGTTTTCTTTCCGGCTCGAAGAGAGGACCGGCTAAACTCCTCATGGTACCAAACGAATCTCCCGTCTCTAGTTGTAATTAAACACGTCCGAGATAGAGCCGGGGTTATGGGGTCAACGAGATAACCGTGAGTCGTAGAATCGTACAGAGCATTCGCTCATGGTATCATCCATTTTAGTTTCTCGGGAATGAGCAGATACGTCTCGTGGAGTTGCTTCTTGCTAGCCTTGCTCGAGTTCGCTGTGCCGACTACGCAGCAAACGAATGGCGAGGCTACACCCGTCGTTGGATACAAGTTAAACGTAGACAGAGGTGTTTTGATAAGCGTAACAGACGCGAGAGCTAGGATATTGGACCTCAGATATGAGACTTTGATCGGTATCAAAGACGGCGCGTTTTCCGAGTGCGGAAATGTCGCGGAGCTGATCATTTCCGATGTCCACATCGAGCGACGATTGAGAGAAGTGGATCTTCAAGGGCTGAGGAATCTCAAGAAACTAGTTATCGAGAATAGCTCGGTGACCGGGATAGATACGGATGCATTCTCGCCGACTATGGAACTCGAAGAACTTCATCTCGCCCAAAACAGGATACCATATCTGAGAAGAAATAATTTTCGAGGACTTACCAGCCTCCTGCATCTTGATGTGTCGAGAAATTTGATCAGGCAAATTGAAGACGGAACGTTTGATGGACTGACAGAATTAACGGAACTTTATCTGAGAGAAAATCGAATCCGGCGTATAACTCGCTCGACATTTCGTGGACTAAGAAATTTGCAGTGGCTACATCTCGGGAAGAACGATATCATGCATATTGAAGAACGAGCCTTTGCGGTCCTACCGAAATTAGAGGGGATTTATCTCGCCGGTAACGAGATCTCCGTCGTACCTGAACGAGCATTTCTCGATCTACCTTATCTAAGAGATCTATTCTTCGCCCACAACAAACTTGTACGTTTACCTAAGAACGGATTCGCCGGTATTGGTACCCTTAGGAAACTAGACCTCGGTAATAATTCGATCGAGGCCATAGACGACGGTGCCTTTTTGGGACTTCGTTCCCTTCAGACTTTGCGCCTGTCGGGAAATAGGATTTCAACGATTTATGTCAATCTCTCAATCGAAGATGTTACCACGCTTCAAGAGCACAACGCGAACGTTGTTTCCCAGGGATCTTTCAGAGGATTAAATAACTTACGAACTCTACTACTAGCTCGTAATCAAATCACTGTCTTGCCATTTTCAGCATTCGTCGAACTCCCTGCTATTAGATTTCTTGACTTGTCGAAAAATCGAATACACACTATTGAAAAAGGCGCTCTAAACGGTATAGATCGATACGTCCAAGTCAACCTGACTGGAAATAACGTAACAAGGATAAACTCTCTGAGAAGTTGACTCACTGATACCTACACACATATGCATGTCGTTTTGAAGACAAAAAAAAAACGAAAAAAAAAAACAAAAAAAAAAACTTGAGAAAACTACAAAACGAAAGGGATGGGCCCGTATACGGTGGTGATTCGGTGTTCCAAAAGCGACGAATAATGAGAGCGAAAAAGAATACAACACGAAGTGGATACGTGATCTGGGTGAGTTTCTAGCCACGTGACGTGCTTTAATGTGTTTCTTGGAACAAAAAAATAAAACAAATATATATATATATATATATATATAAACAGGAAAAATTTATGGGACAAGTTCTGACACTGGTAATTGCACACTTGCGATACGAACGGTCGGGAGTACGTGTGTGTGGTAGTTCAAAAGATAAAATACACAGACAGAAAAATATGTAAAGATAAAATACATTTGTATATAATATATATTATGTAGATAATTGTGTTTTTAATAATAAAGCGACGAAAACGTAAACAGATATAAAATTATCGTTAGTTCATTAATATAGGTACCTATACCATTTGCGGAGATAACATATAGGTAGGTATATTATAGGCGTTTAAATAAAGAGAACAAAAATTTAATTTGATAATGAAAAGAAAAAAAACGAAGAAGAGATTAGAAGGACGAAATTAACTGCAGACTGCGTTCTTGTAACCTTGTTGACCCACTACTTGAGCCAAACTCGATGATTGGCTGACGCTTTGAAACTCGTATTGACACAGTCGACAACCACCACCAACAACTGAACACGATTGCTGAAACCTCGGTCAGCGAATCCGTATCTCAAGCTCCTCTTGCTCTCGAGAAATCACGAGATTCGACCACTATTTGTAAGCCACTACCTATTCGTTACTGACTGATCTCAATTCTGTTAACGCTTTATTGATAATAAGGTGCAAAGTTTGGGTATCGATTTTTCACACAGCAAGAAATAATTTGAAAATTTATCGGGAACATATTATATAACATCCCGATGTTATAATATTCGCGAAATGTATTATAATGTCCGGAGGCATCGGATATCGGACGATGTAGTCAAAAAATATTTTCACTTGTTAAAATTTTCTTGCGATTTATTGACATCACTGAAATATTTCAACAATCTTAGGGATAATGCCACCTCGTAATATTTCACGAATATTTCAGCAACATTATAATCTCATTATTTCGTTGTAATGTCGCAAGAGCTGGATATCTGCGATATCGCATTCGTAATATCGCTGAAACATTCATTGCGCGATATTGTTTCGCGATCTGGTACAGAGGTTGTGATATCCCTGTAATCCAATGCCATGTGGGGATCATATACGCATATAAAATTTCCATATTTAGTCACATCGAAGTCATTCTTTGAAAGGAAGATAGTTTTGTGAAATTCTAAATTTCCGATCACACTACGTTATCTTAGAATTCTTAACTACAGTTCGATCATCGCCGATAGAATATATACGTTCCTGAGTCGTTGATCAATTTTCTATTGTATAAGCAACTCTCTATTGAAAACATAAAGTACCCTGTATTCTTCGCTGTGTTTCTCCTCTCCGTGAATCTATATCGCTTCAACTTTATAAAACAGCTAATCTATGTTCCACACATGATCGTATATATTCTAAATAAATTATTCGCGATTCAATGATCGCCAGACTTTGATAAGAATAAGTTGATATGAGGAAAGGTCGCGCTTAGTTCAAGTGTGCTTTCATTCGATGCGTGATTCTTTGATAAGGCAGTTATTTTTCGGCAACAAAATTCCTCTATGATATTCCCCTCGTCGTTATCTCCGACCTAAAATTCTTGTCAGTATAAATAACGACCGTATGTATATATCGTGTCATCGGCATAACAGTATACGATCGTCAGCCATCGGTAAAGTTCCTAGTTCAAGCAGTCCTCTAGCAGCAGATATGAAGTCCGTTACATTATTTACTGTGATTCTAATATCTGCAGTAAATCTGTCTTTGCAAATTGCTGAACTGAGTGAGTAGTCATCGATTGATTTCCGTATCCCACGATTTCGTATCGTTTTATTGTATCATTTCTGGATGAGGAAAGTGATGACATTCGATTACTCAAATTTCTAGAAGACTGCCCACCAGATTTTGATCTTGGTAGACCCATCGCAGACATATGTTCAGTTATTACGTGTGACGGACCAAACTCTTTCAGTGAAATGGGGTAAGATTAATACATCGTATTTGAAATGAAATAGACCCACAGTTTCTTTTTATGATTAATTTTACTTTAAAGATGTCCGACCTGGATGTGTATGCCAGGAAAACAAATTGGATACGAGGAAGTGAACAATTCTAGAATATATCCAGACTGCTGTGATGGACCCATTTGTGCAGACTAAACGCGTGTCGATGACATTAATACGGCTCCTGGATCGGATAGAACGAATATTTTATAGTATACTATCATGTAGTGATGTAGAGATTAAATTTAAAAAAAAAGCACATTTTTGTGGATAACTTTGGCAAAATAATATTAATTAAGGAGACTGTAAATGATTTCTTGGGTAAAGTGATAATCAGTTATCTGTTTAGACACCAAAAATATTCTGTCATAAATACGTGGTACATGTAATTAGGAAAATGAATAACAATTCGTGAAATATGACGAGTGTATACTTTGGAAATAAACAACAAATAAATAATCCTGACAAGCACCGATATGATTAGAACAAAAAATCATCGACTTGTAGTGTGTATCAAGAGATATGCCTAATCAGCATATTTTGAAAAAATTCTGCTATGGTCATAACAACTAATTATTGAACTTTCATATAGATAGGAGTTTGTTACGTTTGGAGCAAAGGTTGTGCTTGATTTCGAATCCCCTCTTCTTCAACATGTGATTTAATGCAGTTATTTTTGGACAACGAGACGTCAGTATAGAAAAAATTTCACCGTCGCTATCTTTGACCTGAAATTTTTGTCAATATAAATAACGATGGTACGATCATCGGCAATACAGTATACGATCGTGAGCCATTGATCAAGTAACTCTTTTTAGCAGTCCTATATCAAGCAGACATGAAGTCCATTGCATTATTTACTGTGCTTCTAATCTGTGTGCATCTATCTATACAGATCCCCCGCCTAGGTAAGTGCAGTCGTTAATTGAGTTAGGAGTTCGGTATTTTGGTATTAAATATTCTTGGCTGACCCTTAATTCGGTAATTCAAATTTTTAGTGGACTGTCCAGCTGATTTTGTGATGACACCGGCAATGGCAGACTCATGTGGTGTTACTAAGTGTCATGGACCGAACTCTATGAGTGGAGTAGGGTAAGTTTCGAGGCATTTTACTTGCGGTTATCCTCTACCCCAAATACACCCACATTTTTTCTCATATTATATTCAATTTTTAAGATGCGGCGTCTGGGGATGTAGGCCAGGAAAACAAATCGGGATCAAACCGAGTGACAATTCTAAAGTATATCCAGACTGCTGTGGGGGACCCATTTGTGGAGAATAAATACGCGTCGATGACTTCAGTGCAGATACAGATTTATTATTTTATAGAAGTGTGCAAATTTATGTGGTAAAAATGAAATGATAATAAAAACAAGTCCCATTTCAAGGTAAACTTCGGAAAAATAATTTCTCTGCGATATAAGCGTATGTGTATATGTTCCGTGAAAAAAAAAATTATCCTTTTTTCCCTGCTTTGTTCAAGCTCATTGTTCAGCTCTGATAGACTTAGAGATGCTCTGCTTTGTTTTCTGCAAAGTCTCACGTTTCTAGCGATGGTCGATTGCATTCTACGTGCTTCATTACATCGAATACCTTACCTCGTTTGTTGCTAAATCAGTAATTCTACGGATAACAAAACACTGTACCTATATATAATCTTCGAGCTCGAATTTCCGTCAGTATAAAAGACGAAGGTGTAACGATCGGGGATACCGTATACGTTCACAAGTGATCATTGAGTAGGTAATTCATCTCATATAACCAGACCTCTTGCAAACATGAAGTACATTGCATTCTTCGCTATATTTCTGATCTACGTGAACTTATCTCTCCAGCTTCCAAAACTAGGTAATTTAATAACTCGTTCATTATTTCCTGTCAAAGTTATAGTGTTGAAACGAAATGTTTACAAACGCTGATCCTATTCCTAGCTGATACTCCAAATCGGTAATTTCGAATTTCAGAATACTGCCCGATAAATTACGTGCCTCCATCTTCGATAGCGGAAAGTTGCGGCGTTTTTACCTGTGTTGGTCCATCTATAATCGGCGGAGTAGGGTGAGCAACGAGATCTTGTATCTGCATCCATCCGTAACCAAACATTTTTGTTGAACTATCTCGGTTTTCAGATGTCCCACTTATCGGTGTCCCCCAGGAAAATATCGGGGATATAACCATCCGAACAATTCTGCTCCGTATCCAAAGTGCTGTGGTGGACCCCGGTGTGCCGATTAGATATACATGTGCGAAATAACTTGTACGAAAATTCCTTAGGTCCTAAATTAAATATTATGTTTGGTTGGATATTTTGTAAAATGAACAAAAAATAATGGAGGAAATTATAATAAACGAGAAATGATCACCTCGTGAAGGATGACTATGACAAAATGATATCCTATCGTAGCTGTGCAAACGCGAAAAACATATCGTACCATAAATCAATGTTACCTGATTTGCCGAATGAATGTATAGAAATACGACAGTACGCTGTTGCATATCAAAGGATACGCGGTTTTAAATGGAAAAACACGAGCTACGTTTCCCCATTAGGTAATGTTAATAAAAATAAAAATAAAAGTATCGCGGGTTCATTCTAGCTGATTGTTCAGGTTTGATATAGAGAGGTTCTACTTCGTTTGTTAGGCGAGCTGGTCCCACGTTCTGAACATCCCGATTCACTGGGGAAACGAATTGCTCGGTTTGACCGTCGCATACAATCGGCCAGGTAACATCAGCCTTACAAATCTTGTTTAAATGTAAAGTGAGGATACTCGTGCGGACACACTACACGCCAGGCGAGGAAGGACCATGGGAACAGGTTCGCGAAGGAGCGATAGAGACAAGGGAGAGCAAGATAGGCGACCACAAGCATTTGCATGTCCCTCTGCAGAGATGCCACCGCTAAATATGCACAGCTCGTTACCCAACCAACCTGCACCAAGCAGTCTCATGACCCAGCGAAACCCAACTCCAACTATAACCGCACTGCTTCACTTTGTACAATTTCATATTAAAGTCTCCTCAATTTACTCCGCGTTTCAATCGCATGTCGTACCCCCAGACGAGTTATTTTCCCACACATTACACCCTGAAATGTTGAAATTGATGAAAAACTAGTGTAGTTCGGCTGGTTGACTGAATTTTTCCTGCACCAAGTCTATTCCTTTATCATCATAACTATAATTTGCATCACAGATTTAAACGCGATCGTATTTCATGTTGAGTTTTAAAAAATCTGCTACACCGAGATAAAGAGATGAAAATTTCAACCTACTCGCATAGCTGCAGCTTTAAGCTGCTGTGAATATATTTACATCTACTATTCCGATATGATACTGTATCTATTCTGTTCCTGATTATTTTCCTCGCCTATTACTCTTACCCGCGTATATAGCCTGACCGGGCAAAAGTTTTGATCTGGGTTCACGAGTTCCCGTCAAATTCGTTCGCGGATGATGGAACGTTGAAGAACTCGAGCGGGGACTTAGGCAACAAACCCATACCAACTAGGTATATGATGAAGAATGCTGTGCGGAAGCGAGAAATTCCGCAAAACATAAAGACTAATTGCCTCCTGAGAGAATGACGAGCTAGAAAGAGGAGCGAGTAAAATGGGGTGGTTGCAGGTATTACGTACAATTATAACTACATACATATATACTATATGTGGGACATAATAGCAGAGCACATATCGTGGAGTATGATAGCCAACTACCAAACTCCGTTTGCATTGTTATCCCGTTAACTACCTAAGTTATTTCATTCTGTTAGCGATGTTACATATAATATATATGTATATATACAACACTGCTCGGCGTTAGAGGTGCGAGGATATGTTACCAGTGGTATAAACTGAGTGATGAAGGAGTAATTGGGATGGCAGATAATAGATATCCTCGATGTTATACCCATCGGGACTTGGAGAATTTATCGCTGTTTGTTAAATGCGGAGTTTCAAAACTAGATATTCCATCAAACTATATACAGTTTCGGTTCTAACTATATACGTATACGTTTTGCTTACCAATCTTTTTCATACTCTCACAGCATAGAATATATTGTCAGAGTTCAACTACGATCAGCGAAAAACAATTCTGAGTGAGTGCAAAATCAATTGTTAAAACAAATTAACGCAATGTTCGATAATCTCATTATCGGCGATTCATGATCCGTGATTTAAACCGAAAATTCTGATCGTATAAAACAGTTCAATATGTTCTGCAGGGAATTTTGGTAAAACATACAAATTGTAGAACACAGCTGATCATACTTTTTTAACCCTGTAATTATATTTTTAAGCTGCGGCACTTGGGACTATGTCGGTCAGATAAGCACCTGGGATACACCAAGGTGGACAATTCTAAACCGTATACAGATTGCTGTGAGAGAGTCATATAGGTATATGTGCCATATGTGTATATAATAATGTATGTGCGAAATAAATAAAACCTTAATGGCACGCTGTCTGGATGAGGCAATAAGAGCTTGATAAAGCTGTAGATGTATTGGATGTGTACGGTTATCTGCTCGTTTTACTCTTTCGAAAGTCTTAATGAGGAAAGAGATGATTACTACATGCCACACATCACGTCTTAATGAAAGATGAAATAATAGTCATTCTTAGGTATATCTATAAAATGAAGAAAAAAAAAATGATATCTGCACGACATACAATGAGAAAAAGGTCTTGTTGAAACAACCAAAATTTGGTTATTATACGGTCAAAGAAATTTTTTTGCTGGGCCAACCAAAATTTTGTTGTGCCAACAAGAAATTTAGTAGTATCGACAAAAATTTTGGTTGGCCCAACAAAATTTTGGTTGACTGAACAAAGAAAATTTCTTTGACCGTATAATAACCAAATTTTGGTTGTGTCAACAAGACCTTTTTCTGCGAGTGTAGGTATATATATAGAAGCGTATAATATTAAAACATATATAGTATATTCATTTAAAAAATGTATATCCACGAAAGCGTATAGAATTAATTCAACGTCGTAGATTCACCCGTCGTCAGGATGTTCCTACATGCGGAAGACAAAAGCCGAGCTTTATTTGAGCCGGTCGTTAAATTGCCTTGCATGTATTATGACCTTGTAGTCCAGGAAATTATAACTTAATCCGCTTTTCCGCTGAACTTTGGCTGACCAGAAAACGCGACTACCACATATGGTGGCTCGGATACTTGTTATTTCTCTATGTGCTAGCTGCAAAGTACGGCTATAGGGTAAGCTGGCGGGCGAACCGCATTTGCGGATATGATTCGTGATATATTTATAATTTAATATAATCGGAGGCACATAGAATTGAAGAGTCAAGATAAAGCGGATCAATAATTTAAGGTATCTTATTGGCTCGGGTAAATAAAATCGTTTTAATAACGCAATCAATGTGCGCTTGTGGCTCTTCGATCGCATTCGTTCGGGGAAACTGATGAGAGAAATTCCAGGACGGAGGTAGGTAGGTATACAAGGGCTGCCTGGGGCGGCGTTCATTGCCTACCGTCCAATCCTTGATTAAATATCCTGCAGGGACTCGCTCGCTCGTCGATCGGTCTGCTTAAAATTCTGCCTTCGAAAGCTTTCGGCAACCTGGCCTGAGCTTTTGAACGATCGGGAAAGGGTGCCGTTTGCCACTGTTGTTACAGTACAATTTTATACCAAGTAATTAACTCCATTCAGACAGAAAATAAAATAGCTATATACGAATAGGATCGCTCCCCTAATTGATATCTGGCCAGTTTTGGTTCATTCATGTTTTTTTTTTGTTTTTTTTTTGCATTTTACAACAGTTAATTGTGGCGAATGGAAGGTGCATTCGATAAAACTTTTCACCAGGCAAAATATCACCATTCATATCAATAATTCCGCACAACTCCTGGTATACAGGTGCTGCAGCAGCTTTTATTATGAATAGATTTTCACCGTGCCCCTAGGCCCTCGTGAAATTACCTACCTACGGTTTACCTGTATACCAATGTTATAAAACGCAACGAGTTATTGTCCTTTCATTGCAGGAATTATCGGAGAAACCGCAACAGCCGATTCATTTACATTCATCGACTACACGCGTGATTTCATTTGTTAAATATAACAAATCATCCGACGTTATAACTCTCGGCACCACCACCACTACCATCAACAGATATCCCCTAATAATCGAGCCACCCCTATCGAACGCGTGGAATTATTATTCGGCACGTATAGCGAGAAATGATGAGAAACAATATGTATGCCTGTATGCGGAAAAAAAGCATATTTATACCGTTCGAAATCCACTATTCGACTATGCTTTCTGTTCATAAAATATCGCACGATAGTTAGGAACCATTTTTAATATATCTTTATTTTCGGCTGAGCTATACGTCCGCAGCATTGAGTCTTCGGTCGAGATATTACTGCAGGCATAGTTTTATTAACGACACATTTTTCGTCTTTGCAAATGTTTTGTAACGGTGATTTTTCCTCTCCTTGTCCGAGGCAGTGTCCATCGCAGTTACATTGGTAACGGACGATTCGTATTACGTGGAGATCACAGACACTGGTGTAAGTATAGCCAAGATTGAGAAGTTCGTCGCCGTCGTTGATATTCATAAACATAAAATTCGTATTATGATCCCTGAGGACTCGGTCGGGAAGGATGACGGAAACTCTCGCGATTTCATCCCGCAGGGCATTGTGCCTTTCGACCGCTTCCTGCGAGAAGAGTGGACGAAAGAAAAAAATCATTACCTATTTATGTACCTTCTAGTATAAAACCCCGGGTCAAGTTCATGAAAGATTTACCCGAGTCTCTTTGCTGTCTGGGTCCGTTCGAACCAGGCCACGTAGTTTTAGCTCCAGCTTTACTTCCTCCTCTGTTATGTCTTTGTAATGCTTGAAAATACCGGGTCCAAGATTACCGTATCCGTAGGCGCCAGCCACGTCACTGTTTCCGTCTACACCGCTTGTGCTTCCGCCCAAAAACCAGACCACGTATTTTCTCAAAATTGGATTTTCTTTCACCTTAAGGTACCAGTCCAGCGAAAAATACAACGCCAGTTCTTGGTTCGCCCCAGTCTTGTTACATTCGGTAATATCAACCGTCGGAGCACCTCCCAAAAGCAGACATAAGCCCAGGCCCCAATTATCCTTAGACGGGAATATTTCTCTTACCTTATCCTCGCTCAGGGGTAAAACTCTGTTGAACTTCATCGCCTCGTACATTTCTATCTTACTCATTTTTCCCTCTACAGCCAATATCATCAACGCTACAATCTGGCTGTAAGCCTGACTCACCTCACGGACCTTACCCACTATCGTCGAGCTTAAAACCAGAGGCACCAAGCCAAGCCTGAACGCGGCATCGGTCATTCCTTGTACCGCATCATCAGTACCTGCTACAACGTGGTAATCGACGAATTTGAAATTCTTTTTATCATCCACGAGCGGGTCTTTATCCAGTATGGGCTTTTCATGTTCTAAGACGTCTTTCACACTGGATGGCACCCTGTCTTCCATATTGTATTTCTTCAGTATCGCAAAAGTCGCGTCTTTATTAGGATTGTTGACCGTTGGGGCACCTGCTATAAAATGAGGCGGGTCTCCTGGAACGTCCGACATCACCAGGGTGATCACTTTCGCCGGATATGCTAGCCTA